>CM068302.1:54718575-54787140 GCA_034768395.1 Linum lewisii
AACGCGGCGAAGTAGGGAAGGCGAAAGGGACCCTCGCCCTCGCGACCAGCAGGAGCAGGGCGATGAAAGAGGGTGTTAGCTCGCTCTGTCCAGCTGGCCCGGCGGGCACGGTCGGTGTTGACAGGAGGCGGGCGAGAGTGGTCGCGAGCAGGCTCGGTGGGACAAAGATCAAGCTCCGCAGCCGGCACAGACTCGGGATGCTCCGGATCCCGGGGAAGAGGAATAGGTTCGTCAGGAAGGTAGGAGTCGTCATATGAGATGACGTTCTCGTCAGCAGGATGCTCTAAGGGCTCCCTCGCAGAGGGATTGTCATGTGCTAGAGGCGATTGGCGACGAGAGCGGCGGAGGGGAGTTTCAGTCTCAGCATCGACATCCTCCACCTCTATCACTGGTGGAGGCGGCGGCGGTGGATTGCTGGAGCCCTCACCTGCCTTTCTCCTCGGCTTGGAAACCCCTGCTTTTTTCTTCCTCTTTGAAGAAAGGAGGCTTTCATCCGTCTCAGCCGCCTTCCTCTTCCCCTTAGATTTCTCGGGCGAAGGTGGGGCAGAAGCAGGGGCGACGGGGGCAGCCTCAGAGCGGCTGGGACGAGTCTCGGCGACAGGACCACGCGCGGTGGTACTAAGGAGGCACCCAGCGAGGCTCACGGCACCTAGGAAAGGTACATCCAAAGATTAGTATAAAAAAAAACAGGAAAGAAAAGAGAGCACAAAAAGGCGATAATATAAAGGTTATACATTCCTAAGGGTTTGGCTACGACGACTCAATTACGCAAGATGAACGGCGACAGCTAGGAAGGGAGGAAAACAATCAGCACCGCCTAAGACATAAAGTATACCTCCTCGTATCCCCGCCTGGGCAGTCCGCAGGCCAGAAGTGGTCGATAAATGATGGCAATCAAGAAGGATCTGGCGACGAAGGAGGATTTCATCGGGAGTAGGATCAAGCTCGGCGTTGAAAGAACTCACGTCCCCAGAAGACCAGGATGAGGGGAGCAGCGAAGCCCAATGGCGATCCGTGTCGCTGGGGCGAAAGTAGAAGAACGAATGGTACCATGTAGGGCGAGGTTTCGGGGATGAGTAAGTGCCCTTTTGAGTAAGGTCGGCTCGGCGAACGAAACTGATGCCATTGGAGGTGTGTTTGGCATAATGAATTAATTGAAACAACCGCAGAGTGGGGGCGATCTTCTTAGTCACGCAGCTGCATTCAAAACCAGAGGCTGTAGCCCAACACCCGACGTTAAAGGCGCCAAGAGAAGCGCCAAAGCACTCAAGTAGGGTGACCGTGAACGAGGATGGCGGAAGGCGAAGGCCATTGGTGAAGGCCTCGGTCCAGACGCCGTGCCACCCTGGCGGGCAATTGCCAATAGTGGAAAGCCGAGAGGCCACGACGAATTCCCAGGTAGACGGCAGCATGGCGAATGGAAGAACGCGGGCGATCTTCTCCACCGACCCTGAAGGAAAGTAGCCCGGGCCGATGACCGTGCGCTCGTCACAAGTAGCTCTTCCCCACATAGACCGCCAGTTGCCAATGGAGTAGGAGCCGGTGACTCTAGTCGCCTCAGGATCAATCTCGACCCCATGACGGGCCCGCTCGAATCCTTTTTGGTGGGGACCCCAAAAAGGCAGGGCAGGAGATTCATCAAAGTTCTCCTCTGCTACGTCGGAAATTTGGGCAGACGAGGTTTCGGCCATAGATGGAGGATTTAAGGACACTGGTTCAGGAGACTGGCTGGAAGTTGAAGGAGGGGATGAAGGAGAGGATGAAGGAGAAGGTGAAGAGTCGGTACCCGCGGAGTAGGAATGACTTTGGTTTTGGCTATCGGAATCGGAATCCATGGTTCAAGACTAATATCAAGAAACAGAAAAGAGAAGGAAACACACGGCAGGACGGCAATGAGAGTGAGAAGGAAGAGAGGAGTCACATACCAGGTGGGCGTCGGGGAGCTCCAGACATCTGAAAAATGGCAAAGAGAGATGAACGTTTTCTGGTGATCGGAAGAAGGAGAAACGAACGTTTTCCGATCGACGGGAAGGAGAAGATAGTGGAGGACTCGCCGGAAGGAATAAGGAAGCAGTGGAGGCAAGAAGACTGTAAAAACAGGGAGTCAGGGTGGCAGAGAAGGAGTAAAAAAAGGAGGAAGACGGTAAGAAGGGGTTTATATAGGAGTGCAATGAGCGGGAATGGAACCGTCGCGGTGAATGAGTGAGTCACACGCGCGGTTAAAAGGACGTGTTGGCGGGAAGGCGAGCCGTCGCGACGTTTCAATGGGGGCACGCGCGGCTGAGGTGACGTCTGAAGAGATAAGGTAATGATGGCTTTCTGGGCAATTACTGAAATACCCCAATTTCCCCAACTTCTCCAGCAAGGTAGGGAGTAAAAGACCATAATGCCCCGAGCGATAGAGGGGGCATGAAAAACTAGAAAGAAGGGACGCGATAGAAAGCAGCGATACAAAAGGATAAGGCGATATAAAACGTGGGCACAAGGGCGACTTAGCACAAACCAAAACAACAAGAGACCAAAGCGACAAGAAACCAAAACAATGGAAGGCCGCGATAAAAGAGATAAGGCGATAAAAACATGAATGCAAGGGCGACTTAACAAAGGTTTAAGAACCAAAACACCAAAGCGACAGGACAACAAAGCGACAAAGTGGCACGGTGTAGGCGACCAAAAGCCCTCAGCCAAGCAAAGCTCGACTAAGGGCTTGGGGGCAATTGATGGGCCCAGCCCGGCGAAGTCCAAAGGCCCACATGGCGGCCCACACGGCGTCCTGGATACACCCGCTGGTGCTGAGGAGCCGGGCCTAGGCGACAGCCCAGATGGGCTAAACAAGCAAGCCCACGAAACAAAGGGAGGCCCAAAGCGAACAGCCCAACTTCACCGACACTTAGGGTTCCAAGACAAAGCAAACACGTGTCAAACATCCTACGGGAGCTACAAACGAGTGGCTAAGATTCAGCCTTGGCGACCAAGGCAGGGGTACTATAAATACCCCCGTATACCCTATTAACCAGCAGACAACACTTTTACCCAGCGGACAAACGCTCCGCGGTACGTTACTCACCTCCCTCTCCTATTCCTTAAACTGATCGCCTCCCCTTTCCCTTGAACTAACTACCCCCTACACTACTTACGAGGTACACCACCCCCGGAGGACCAACAGGCTTGGGCTTCCATTATTGGGCCAGGCGACAAGGCTGGAACACTATCTCACACTCTGGTTCAGCTATTTCATGCATCAATCAGTCATCTATAGCTCTTAATGATATGCTTGTTGTGCCGGCAGCCTGTCAAAACTTGATGTCGATCAGTGCTCTCACTCGCGATAACAATTTGGCTGTTATTTTTTATCATGATTGGGATTGCATTCAGGACTTAATGAGCAGGGAGACACTCTACCGAGGCCGGAGTAACGGAGGCCTCTACACCATTCCGCTAGCTCTTCTACATCGCACTCAACCACAGGCTCACATGACGACACTCTCGACGTGGCACCGGAGGATGGGTCATGCGAATATGGAGACAGTGAAGCGGATGCTACGGAGCAAAAATATTATTTTTCCTAATAAGCGGTTACCGCATATTTGTGAGGATTGTTGTATGGGGAAGATGCACAAACAATCTTTTCCCTTGTCGAATTTTCGTGCTACTGGTCCTTTGGATTTGATTTGCAGTGACGTATGGGGTCCTTCACCGGTTGACTCGGTGGATAACAGTCGATATTATGTTTTGTTTTATGATCACTTCAGCAAGTACACTTGGATTTATTTCGTCTGATATCGTTCAGATTTGCTAACAGTGTTCAAGACGTTTCGTGTTATGGTTGAAAATTATTTTGCGCGCCCTATACGTGCTTTCGTGCAGATTGGGGAGGAGAGTACCAAAAGTTGGCGCAATATCTAGTCGAACAGGGAATTACGGTCCAAAGCTCGTGTCCTCACACACCAGAGCAGAATGGGTGTGCGGAGCGCAAGCATAGGCATGTCACTGAGCTCGGACGCGCCATGATTCATCAGGCTAAACTACCTCTTCCCTATTGGACTTATGCTTTTCGCACTGCCGTTTATATTATCAATCGTCTACCTACATCTGTGTTACAATATGATAACCCATACCGGTGCTTGTTTGGTGTGGATCCAGATTATTCAGAACTACGAGTGTTTGGCTGCCTGTGTTACCCGTGGCTCAAGCCCTATGCGGCTAACAAGCTTGAGCCGAAATCTGCTCCGAGTGTGTTTCTTGGATACAGCCTACAACACAAAGGCTACTACTGTTTGAATCTGTCCACACATAAAATACATATATCACGACATGTTTTGTTTGACGAGCTTACGTTTCCTTTTCAGGTGCCCTCGGTACTCGACTCATCTCCCACCAACCAATCTATGGCCACAATAACACCGCCTCCTATACCAACTCCTCTCTTACTACCAAACTGCCTCACACAAGCTAATCCCACACTCACACCAACCGGCCCATCCCACGTACCACCACCACATGTCACCTCTCCACAACAACCACCGACACAACCTGCTCCAACAACCTCCCGCCATAATATGGTAACCCGCAGCCGCACGGGAAATCTGAAACCAAGGGTATTCACCGCAGCAGTCGACGAAGGAGACTTCGAACCATCTTGCTTCACTCAGGCGTACCCGAAGAACGAATGGAGACAAGCTATGCTTGAAGAATTTAATGCTCTCATGCATAACAATACTTGGACGCTCGAGCCGCCGTCTCCATCGAAGAAAGCTATTGGAAATAAATGGGTCTTCAAAATAAAGAGGAACTCGGACGGTACCATAGCACGACACAAAGCCCGACTCGTGGCAAAGGGCTACCACCAAACAGAAGAAGTAGACAACTCGGAGACATTTAGTCCGGTTATCAAACCAGCCACGGTCCGATTGATATTATCTTTGGCAGTAGCACGCGGATGGCAGCTCCGACAATTGGATGTGTCGAACGCCTTCCTTCATGGCTCCCTTGACGAGCTTGTTTACATGGTTCAACCACCAGGGTTTGTAGATCCTCAGCGACCACATCACGTCTGCCGCCTCCAACGGTCCTTATATGGACTCAAACAAGCACCCCGTGCCTGGTTTTCATGTCTACGGGATGCCCTACTTGAGCTTGGGTTCGAAGGTTCTAAAACTGATCACTCTTTGTTTTACAAAGTTACACCTTCACCTATATATATGTTAATCTATGTAGATGATATAATCATCACGGGAGCCAAGGACGGTGAGATAAAAGACGTCATCGAGAAGTTGGCGGAACGATTTCAGCTTAAAGACCTTGGGTCAACTAAGCTACTTTCTTGGAGTTCAAGTGACACGTACTGCCACTCATCTGCATATGTGCCAAGAGAAATATATACACGAGCTGTTAATCAAAAGTGGACTCCACGAAGCTAATCCGGTCGCCACACCGCACTACAAGCCGAAGATGGACAGTGATGATAAACTGTTTGATCGGCCGACACTTTTTCGGCAGCTCCTAGGTGGTCTACAATATCTCCAAATGACGCGCCCGGATATTGCCTTTGCGACGAACAAATTATCACAGACAATGCATTCGCCAAGCACGACCGACTGGGTGAACTTGAAGAGGGTGCTACGGTACCTAAAGGGAACCACCACACACGGTATCACCCTAACTCGACATAATTCTCACATCTTGTCAGTTTATACAGATGCGGATTGGGCGGGAGACACCACGGATAGGCGATCCACAAGCGCCTACGTCACATATCTTGGACCGAACATAATATCATGGTCGAGTAAAAAACAGAGGACAGTGTCACGATCTTCCACAGAGGCGGAGTATCGAGCACTTGCCATAACATCATCCGAACTACTGTGGCTAACGTCCCTACTTACAGAAATCGGAGCTCCTCTACCAGCTGCGCCGACAGTTTGGTGTGATAATATTGGTGCCACATATCTATCACGAAATCCGGTATTCCACGCACGCTCTAAACATCTTGAGATTGATTTTCATTTTGTACGGGAGAAGGTAGCCAACAAACAACTACATGTTGCATACATTTCGACAAAGGACCAAATCGCGGATGCTTTGACAAAGCCCTTGCCAGCACCACGTTACACGATTTTACGACTCAAGCTCACTGTCGCACCCGCCATTGGCTTGCGGGAGGGTGATAAGGATCATAATAATAAATTAGTATAATTCTATTTCCTATTGTATTTATTGTATTTATCTTCTTATGATCTCTACATATCTCTGAGATACTCTTGTAACAACTTACCAATATAAATATACAAGTAGTAGCACACGATTGGGTGTGGGTAAATATTCCAATCAATCTTTCAGCAGGTTCGTTATGTCATATGTGGCTGTTGATACGGCCACCGGCCACGTGTAGAGTATATAGATCATAGACATATATTAAAAAATATATATAATACTTTCGAAAAAAAAATATAATATATTATATATATATGTATATATATATAAGTTTTGGACTCTTAGCGACTTGTTTGTTTTGGTTCATTGTTTGTCCTCTGCAAAAATTTGGTGATTATTAATAATTTTTTTAAAGGCATTATTAATAATTTTAAAAAGTCCAAATTATAACATATTATAACCAGAATGTTTAAATTATATGAAGCCTGAAATTTAGTGCAATTTTCAAAATCATGACCATCGTTTGTCCTTATTTATAAAATTTTTAATGTTTTGTATGACGTGATTATGTGGCTTGTTTGTGGATAAATCACCGTCTTTTCCTCATCACCACCACCTCCAAGCATGCCGCATAATCGCTCAACTCCGCCCTCCCTTCTTGACACTATATATGACACCTATTCGAGCAGCTTCAACCTCCTCGCTCGAATCCACTACCACACTTCATGAATCAAACCTAATCGTCCAGGTCTGCTACCATGGTCCTGGATTGATTCATTTTCCGCCTCGCTCGAATCCACCATATAGCCACCGCCAAAACCCGTTCCAACGAGTTGCGGTTATTAGAGAAGTACAAGGTGAACAAAAGGTTGAAAGAACTGAAGAAGTCACTGAAAGCGTCAAATTAGAGGTCATGATAGAGTTGGAAGCGAATGAGGATGCGTTCAAGTTGCTAATGAGAAAGAAGACCGAGTTGGTGGAGTCGAAAAAGGTGATTATCGAGAAGAAATTGCAGGAGCTCGAGGAGAAAGAGGAAGAGTTCGAGTTTATAATTTTTTTCATTGGCCACATCATCCAAAATATTTAAAATTTTACAAACAAGAATAGATATAGGTACCGATTTTAAATATTGGGTTAGATTTGAGATTTTAAAAAATTTATACATTCTAATTAATAATTATTACACACTATTATTTGGGTTTTTAAAATTATTAACCCTTTTATCTTTATATTGAGGTGACTTGGTCATACATGCTTATGGAGTTATGGTTGTCTTTTCCATGACATCTCCATTGTGCGTCCGTCTAATATCTTAACCTTTTAGAAGGGGTTTAATATAAAATGCGAGTGGTTCGATAAGTTCAAGAGGGTGTTGTTAAAGATTAAAATGTAAAAGTTATATATATATAATATATATATAATTTAATATATATAAGAAGTTGGTAGGTCATACTATGTTGATGTTTTCATTATTCATTAAAGAGTTACGATGAGTGAACATCGTCGTACATAATTCAATATGAATCATATATAAAAAAATGATGATCAATTGACATCTCATATTCAACGTAAACAAAAAAGTTACGCCAGTTGAAAAGTTAGTTGCATAATTGCATTTCATTATTTGTTAGGCCTCAAGCCCAACAGCTAGCTCGGCCCAGTCGAACCAACCCAAGCAACTAATTGTGGCCTAGCAAGGGCCCAAAACGCCAAGCCCCTAGGGTTTACCCAGGCATTCCGGACCTTTCGTGGGCTAATAGTTGAGATCATTTCTAAGCCGGGGCACAAATCCACCAATAATATGTGGCAACCTGACTCGAATCTCGAGGTCATATAAATACGGAAATGACCCCAATATTGATGTGACATGACATAGCTGCCAAACCACACTCTTAAGCATAATCACCTATTGGCACACTTAAGACTCCATTTATACACACTACAAGAATTATGGTTTTCTGCAACGGAAATTTAGTGACGGAAACTCATCCGTCGCTGAATAGTCCATTATTGGCGACGGTTTTTCCATTTTCGTCACAGATTGATTGAATTATTTGGCGACAGCCATACCCGTCGCTAAATGTTGTGATTCTTGCGACGGTTTGCATTTTTCCGTCGCAGATTGATAATTTTATTTAGCCACAATAGAAACCGTCGCTAAATGGTCAATAATTTGCAACGGTTCTATGGTTTCCGTCGCAGATAGGTTTATCTCTTTGGCGACAGCTGTTTCCGTCGCTAGAAGGTTAATATTTTGCGACGATCTATGCAGTACCGTCGCAGATTGTAAATCTATTATGCGACGGTTGGTTCCGTCGCTGAAGTAGCTATTGTTTTGCGACAGTCAGTAAAATTCCGTCGCAGATTGGAATTAACCGTCGCAGAAAGTGAGCAATTAGCGACGGGAACATGGTGTCCGTTGCTGTGCACATTTGGCGACGTAGTATCTGCGACGGACCCAGCGACGGTAGAAATCCGTCGCCAACAATATTTAGCGACGGAAATTAGACTTTTGGCGACATATTTTCCCGTCACTAAATAGCAACTTTTTTGTAGTATCCTTAGAAATATGCTCCAAAACTTCTCTATCTCTTACTCAAATACTTCCCAAGTCCAACTTAGTGAACCACAGTAACCTAGGGCATTTCTTTGATAATTTGTGTTCTCAATCAATCGAGAAACAATTTTTTATGTAAGTGTCATGAATTTTGAAGTCTAAACAAACGAGTAATGGATTTTGAATCTCAAGGAGTTTCTAGGTAAGTGTAATTCAAAAGATTAATTCATTCAATATAAGTAAAGTTGCATTCATAATACTCATAAGTCGACACAGTTCCTGCTCTATAAGATTAAGCACTCTTGTATCAATAAACTCGCTAAATAATCAACAATAAATTGAGTTCCAACTTATAATCTATATATCAACTAATTGATACTCTCAAATCAATCTATAAACTACTTCTAATAATGGACTGGTCACCTGACTCTCTCTCGAATGTATTGATCTATCTAAACATTCTTAGTTTTGGTGCTTTCTCGAATCTACCTAGATATAATCGTTATTCTAATCGAGTTGTGCACTTAATATCAAAATTGACATCCATTAAACAAAGTCAAAGCATATAAATAAAAATCTGAAATTTACTTCAAACCAACAAACTGAATCATTCATCATGATCATCCAAATCACTTGAGTTTATCTATGTTTGAACAAAGCCTACAAATCACTTGAGTTTATCTATTGACTAAGTTACATACCCTAAAATTGAAGAGAACACAAACAAGATAACAAGATAAGACGACACGCACGTAACGTGGAAAAAGAAAATAAGTGTCATCCACCACATTCTATTCAATGTATGGCGCCTATACATAAGTCGTAAGCACATTTGCAAACAAACCGCTAGGGCTACCATATTTCTATCTCATCACTATCTATTTTCTTTTATTTTCTTCAACTCGATCATACTCCATCTTCTTACCTATAGCTAAATATAGGTAATAAAGATTAGGTCGGGAAAAGTTCTAGCTAGTAGGCCAGTTGGGTTGAAGGATAGAAATGATTTTTTAAAAAGTTATATATATTTTTTTAATGAGTAGAATTTTATTGGGTTGAGAATTTTCCTTATCATGTAACATTCATTTTATTTTCATATCGTCAAAATATGTGAAAAATTTGGTCTCTCATTCACTAAACAATAAGATAAATATATTTTCATTGAACATTCCGCCTTCCAAACAACTACTTAACTTTCTTAGGAAACATGATTTTGCTTCCTATTGTACAATATGTATCGGTGCCATAAAATTAAAAATTCACATTTCTAAAAATTTAAAACTCAAATAACGAGTCATAGACCCATTGCAATAACTCATGAGCACTAATGAATAATGCTTACCCTCCTAAACACTAAATCTTAACCCTCAAATACTACATTATAAACTCAAATCCTAAACCGTTTGTAAAACTCTAACTGACCATAAGTCCAAATTAAAAAAATAAAAAATAAACTCGAAACCCCTAACCCTATATCCTAACCCTTGAACACTAAATTAAATCCCTCAAACTTTGAAATTCAAACACAAATGTAACGAAAATTTAGTATTAGGATACCGATACCCCTAGGTACGGGAGCGTTTACCTATGTTACAATTTTCATTTTAACATATTAAATAAACATCATATCCTAATTTTGGTATATGTCTCCATCCATTCATGTTTCTAGTCATAGCGTCTCTCTACTAGAAGTTGTTGACTAAGATGCATAAACATTTCGTAAAAAATTCGCCTACAACCAATCTCTCATCACGTTACTTGAATTGAAGGTGTCCAAGGCGAATGAGTCAGTCAAGGCGCGCGCGGCCCGGGGTCAAGCCATTTTATTTGAATCGAAAAGTCCACATGCGCACCTCTTCCTTACAATAATGATCCCATCAATATTACATACCCGACCGTGTACGTGTAGCATCCTCCACGAGTTGTATATAATGAACATGCTGCCTCCACCCAATTCCCACATCACAACATTCACAAACACATATCCAAACTGAATAAACCCAAAAACACACAATGGAACGAACGAATACTCCTCCTCTAACTGTCCTACTCACCTTGGCACTCCTGTTTATAGCTACTGCCTCCGCACAGAACTGCGGGAGACAAGCAGGGAACGTGGTATGCGCTGGCGGGCTATGTTGCAGCCAGTTCGGATGGTGCGGTAACACACCGGACCACTGCACTACTGGCTGCCAAAGCCAATGTACTCCACCAGCTGGTGGTGGCGGTGACGTGGGATCCATAATCACTCCCGCAATATTCGAGGACATGCTCAAACACCGCAATGATGGCGCTTGCGAGGCTAGAGGGTTCTACAACTACAATGCGTTCATCTCCGCAGCTAGGTCCTTCAACGGATTTGGCACCACTGGTGACCTCAACACCCGTAAGAAGGAGCTCGCCGCTTTCTTGGCCCAGACCTCCCACGAAACTACCGGTATACATACACACATTACACATACATACATATGGTGAACGCCCCGGTGCTCTAGAATATTTGAGCTGACCAATTCCAAGTCCCAACCAACCATTTACTAATATTGCATTTGTAGGTAATAATATTATATTAATTTGCATGATCGTGCAGGAGGATGGGCCACGGCACCTGACGGCGAATTTGCGTGGGGTTACTGTTTCATTAGAGAGAGACAACGCTTAACTTATTGCTCATCCAACGAATGGCCCTGCCCTGCTGGCAGGCAATACTACGGCAGAGGACCCATCCAGCTCACCCAGTATGTATATATTATTATTATTATTATTAATAATAATTTAATAATGTCATGCAATAATATAATAATAATTGCACACTGATTGATTCGTTGACTTTTTTCTTATTAATCTTCAGCAACTACAACTACGGGCAAGCGGGCAGGGCAATCGGGCAGGACCTTATTAACAACCCGGACTTGGTGGCCACAAACGCCGAGATATCATTCCGAACGGCGATGTGGTTCTGGATGACTCCTCAGTCAAACAAGCCGTCCAGCCACAGTGTGATCGTCGGACAATGGACTCCGACTGCGGCGGACAGGGCTGCAAACAGAGTCTCCGGTTACGGGGTCATCACCAACATTATCAACGGAGGGTTGGAATGTGGTCGCGGAAACGACAACCGTGTTGCTAATAGGATTGGGTTCTACCAGAGGTACTGCACTATTCTTGGAGTCAACCCTGGCGGGAACCTGGACTGCAATAATCAAAGACCCTTTGCCTAATTAGGGTTCATGTAGCAGTGTTTTATTACTGGCCCTCTCGTATTTTAATTACTAATAAATAGAGGTGCTGTAACGATGAAGGAAACACATGCCAATACGGTAATAGCAGCAAATTTGCAATTGAATTACCTCAATTGTAAGTAATATAATAAATATCAATAAGTAATAAAAAAAGGAATCTGTCAATCGAATCCACAGGGAAAAAAAAGGAACACTTTCAATCGTGCAACTAGCGCCGGCAAGATTAATATTGGTGACGAATGTGTAACAGTAATACATTAATCATTATCCATGAACATTAATGCTTGTGTACGCACAAAGAAAAAAAAAAAAAAAAGGTTGAGATCAAAGAGGGGAAGTAAAGTTGGTGACAGCAACTCTCTCTCTTTCTTTCATTCATTCTCCTCTGACAATGACTTTATTGAGTGGTGTTCATGTTTTGGTGATAACTTACTGACAGACGCAGTCGGCGTTATTGAACAAAATTTTGTTTACAGTTTTTGGATCTGACATTGACAAGTGTCTACTCGCGGTTTATCCGTGCTTACGTCTTATGACGGTTACTGACCTGGTATCACCATAATTTGTGAGGTAGTTACGCAGAGTCAGTTGTTTTTTGGCGGTTTATCCGCCCCATTAAGAAGGGATTTTGGATTTCGTCTTATCCGGATCCACTTTCTTCTGATTCTCAAACCTTTCCCCTCTGCATTCCTTTTTTCTCTCTCCCTGTTACAAAAATAACTGAGGATTTTCCAGCCTTTGAAATTCATAACGATGAGTTGGCGGCAAGTAATCAACGTAAATCATTGAGTCTCCTTCTGTTATTTTTTGGGACAGTGCGCAAAACAATTGCGGCATTGCAGTCGTCTTTAGGTCGTATTTGGGGCCTTCAGGGTCGCATCCGTCTCTTCAATGTGGGTCATGGTCTTCTTCAATGCTACTTCGAATCCCATGATGACCGTTCGAAGATACTAAGGCAACAACCTTGGAATCTTGATGGGCAGTTGATGCATTTAAGCCATTGGAGTCAGCCATGCCAGGAGTTTGCAGACTCGCTCTTTTTCATGGACCTCTGGGTAACTCTCTCCGAATGTGCCAACCGAATTCACTTCCCTTCGGTCGGGAATTCTTGGCGGCACATGGAGTTGTCTTGGATGTGGGTATTTACAGGGTGGCGGATGCACTGGAGGACCGAATTCGGGGAAAACTTAATTTCAATCTCGCCAAAGGACTCATTGGCCGACGAAAGTCTTTCTCAAGATCCGGCATTGAGTTTTACGTGGATCTCCACTACGAAGGGGTTCCTCGTGTCTGCTATAACTGTGGGAAGCTTGGCCATGCACAATCCGAGTGTCTAGCTCCGGTGGTGGTTACCGACGGACCTCCTTTACGTGGGCCCTGGATGTATCAAAGGCACCGCGAAGTACATCGCCGTAGAGGTGATTCGGTCTGCTCCTCCGGTCACCCGCAACCTTCCCGTGGCATTGGCCGTCGACCCGACCGCCGATTGCAAAGCCGACCTTTGCTTAATGAAGTGCTTTCCTCACGGCAGAATGCAACTCCGGAACGCCAAACTTCTTCAACGGCGGCTACGATTCATGAAGATGATGGTTATTTTCCGATAAGATCTCGCCGACGTGGGAAGCGTCCAATTTTGCCGGAAGGAGTTGATGAAGGTCCATCCTACACCAAGCCGAGGGTGGCAAGTACTGTTCATTTTCCCACAGCAAGTGATGCTGGGCCCAGCATCGTACCAATTGTTCCTGAAAATGATGGGCTGCTGGGTCTTCAAGGCCCATCCTTGGTTAATGCTGCTGCTGCTTCACCGCGCCTTTATGAAACGGATGGGCTCCATTCTGGGCCAACTAAATCAACGCCTACTGGACAGGTGTTGGGCCAGGTTGTTGGCGCCAACTTGCCAGGCCTTCCAAGGCTTCCCACTTCCCATCAGCCTTTGCTTAATGAAAATGATGCAACTTCTGATGATAATTTTTCTGATGATTCTCTTCAGTTGATAATCAAGGAAGCAGAATTCAAGGAGGTGGCAGAAGCTAGTAGACTTCGCCCCATTGATGGTTCATCACCAATATTGGGCCACACAGCTTCTGGAGCAAATATTGAAGCACTACAAGAAAAAGGTCCAATAGTCATGGGATTTCCCATCCCTATAACTCAATTTCCCATGACTAATTCCAGTTTCCCGTGACTAATTCTAATAGTCATGAGTGTTTTTCCCATGACTAAATGTCGAGTGCCTAATTGTCTTTAGTCATGGGATTCACCCGTGACTGACTAATAGTCATGGGATACCCCGTGACTAAGTTCAACAAATAGTCATGGGACTAAATAACATTAGTCATTGGATTTTAATTTTTTAGTCATGGGTTCACCGGTGACAATCCAATAGTATCGAGATTGGTCATGACAAACAACTAATAATCATGAAATTAATCAACATTAGTCATGGATATTATATTATCAATCACAAAACTGAATTACAATACTCATGGATAATCTATAAAATATTATTATTATATTAATAGAATCCAACTTCATACACAACCGATCCAACTTTTGATACTCATGTATTTGAAGCTATAACCTAATTACATACTAAATAGGTACACAATTACATAGTCATGAGCATCAAGCCATATAACAAATCTAACTAAATAAAAAAGATTGCACATCTGAAAGAGTCGTTAACGAAACCTAAGATGGAACGTAAATCAAACAATTGAGTAACGTACTCATTAAACTTGCTACAAGATCAAAGAAACACCACTCTAATTTCCAATTCTGCACCTTCAAGCTTCGATCAGCTGGGATCCAAGGCAAATTCCACTTGTTATAACGAGACCTCGTAAATATAAGAAAAGACAACTTGCTCTGCAAGCCTGCACATATCCAATCCACATATATGGAACACATAAGCCAACTGGTAAATAATAAGCTTCATGACGAATGTCTATAACTGGAAAACAGAGCAAGGTTCTTGAAATGGGGGAAATTTCCTCCACGTGCAAACCAAAAAGGAAAAGGCATGAAAGTGGATATTGGAACAATATGGCAACTATAGCATCTTCCTAATAGTTGAAGTAAACAAAAAAATGGAATTCAAGACAAATGAGTTGGTTTTGGTTAGCAACAAACACTTTAGCTTGAGACCAAATTAACTTAATTTAGCCCACTTCACAATCAAAAGGCAATCTAACCTGATTGTTTATATCTTCAACAACTACAGAAGTTAGCAGGCCTTTTCCAGTAGAATTATCAGCTATGGAAGGTTCTGTTGGAGATTGATCTTGTTGCTCGATCTTGTGACAGCTGTTAGCTGTAAAAGAAGAACCTCCAAAAGTATGAGGCGTGACTTCTGATAGGCCTCCATTAAAAGGTTGCAGGGGGAAATTAGTAGCTGTCGGGATTGAAGTAGCAGCAGCTACTGCTGCTGCTTCTTGCAACACGAGCCTGTAGTATCAAGCAGCTGACCAGATACAACCTTTAAGAAAGGAAGGTAGAAATACATAACGTAAAACCAACAAGCCAAATAAAGTTTTTTAGAAAGAAACATAATCCTAATCGAAATCTAATTGGCCAGCTTACTCACAACTAATAAATTAAATTTGAATGAAGGCACAACTAAGACATTAATAATGACAAGAGAAAGAGTCATCCGAAAAGAACCAACATGATTCACAAGTGTACATGAACCACCAGGATGATGAACACGTTATATGGCCTTTGCAAGCAGGAATTGAACTTATGTATTAGAAGAAGGATCAACTCACCCATAGAAGGTCAACTGGTTGGCACTATTCTTCAAAAAGTTTCTTATTAGCTCTCCTAGTGTCCAGAAAAGGAAAAGATTAGTAAGTTGCAAGAAAAACTCAACAATTGACAAAATCAAAACCATTTTAGTTAGCAATCAATAAAAAAACAAAACATAAGTAAAGCATCCCTTGAGTTAGCCAGATGAAAAATGCGTACTGCTCAGATAATGTTCAGCATCCCTTGGATTAACCCACTTGATGAATCTGTTCCAGGATTTAAATGCGTACACCTCATCAGAGCCATGCCTACTCAACTCTGTTTGTCCGTGGACGTGAAGTCCAGAACCAGATTGATTCTCAACCTCCTCTACACCTGGCTTAATATCATTATTTTGCCAAACCTGGCTTAATATCATTCTTCTGAGCCAAACCATCACCAGAGACTCCAACACATATATGGCTCGGTATTACACAACTAAGATTCTCTATGATCTGGACAAACAGCTGTTCAACATGCTAATTTGATCAGCTTTCAAGGGAGAAAATAAGATTTCCTCACACGCTATATAGGACAGCAACAATATCAGGCCAGGGAAATCAAATATGGATGTTAGCAGCTTCAACTCCAAAGCAACAACTAGCCACTACCCAGTAGCATCCATAACGTATAGCATATCTCCAATTGAGTAATCCAGTACAATAAGCAATAGATAAAATAAAATCAGGAAAAAATCACCTACCAATGACAATGCCTTCATATTCAATAACATAAACATCAGGTCTGGAGTTGGCCCTACTCTCGAAATCCATGGTGTATGACATACCTGAGCACCGCCCTGCTTCACCCCAATCCTAAAGCACAGATGCTCGCCACAGTCCCTCCTCGTTTAACGATACCGCCATGTTACTCCCCCAGCAGATGGCGAAGCAACTGAACCTGGGGGTTCTGAAGTTGACCTAACAGAGAGAGACGATCTGTTGGGGGTGGACAATCAGAAGGAGGTTGAATTTGGAGGTGAAGAATGGAGTGTTGGTGACCGATTGGGAAGGCGGAGAAGAGATGGAAAAGACTTGTGAGCTGGTGACTCAATATTTCATATTTAGGGTTGATTTGACATCAATAGTCGAAGGTTCACTACTCGCCAAGAAGATTTGAGCTTCCAATCTCTACCTGACAGTCAATCTCTCTTAATCCAATGCTAGGATCAAGGTCAACGATCTAAACAGTGCTGGAGGAAGGAAGAAGAAGACTATATATAATAGAAGGAAGTAGAACAGGAAACCTATTTGGATGAAGCGAGCGCCGAGATTGATGTCGAGATCTCCTTTGACTTCACAAGCCTCTTACCGAAGCTCTATCTTCCTTTCTCTAAAAAAAATCCAGATCCAAATCCGCCTGAATCTAGTTTCATATTTTTCGTCGTCGGTAGAGGAGGATTCAACAAAAGAGGATTCATGGTGGTCGTCAATGGGAGGAGTTTGGGAGTTGAGGTTTTGAAAGAGGAAGAAGTCGGAGATTGCCAATCGGAAGGACCTCGTCGAGCAGATGATGTCGGCGAAATTGAATAACGAGGGATGAGGTGAAAGTTAGGTTTAGGGATATTGTTTTGAATCATCTTTTCAATTTGGGAGAAATATTGGCGCAAAATGAAAATAAAATTGGTAGAAATTTTGATCTCCCTCCAAAATATTTATTTGTTTTAGATTATTTACAAAATATAATATCATTTAGTCATGGTATAAATTACCCATGACTAATATATTAAGACATATGAGTTTTAGTCATGGGTGTTATGTATAGTATGTTATTTAGCACTATTAGTCATGGGAAACCTATCCCGTGACTATTTTTCCATGACTATTGATCCTTTTTCTTGTAGTGAAGATTTTTTGGATGAGGAGTCGACTTTGAACCATTTTAATCAAACGGACTATGAAGCTCTCTTGGCGTCTTGTGGGGACCAATTGGATGATGACGCTTCTACATTGCCATCAAAGGTGGGAGACGAGGCCAACCTTAATCGGCCCGTCGCTTCACCATGAATGTCCTTGCTTGGAACTGTCGGGGTTTGGGTGGAGACTCCACAGTTCGAGAACTTGGTGACCTTTTACGCATCCATCAACCTAAGTTTCTTTTCGTGTGTGAAACTCGTTTAGATTATGTAGCTAGTCTTACTCTTTTCCCAAAACTTGGTTTTTCAAATTTTCATTATGAAGATGGTATTACAAATGGAGGTGGTTTGACTTTAGCTTGGGAATCTACATTTCAATGCGTTGTAACTTTTTCAATGCATTTTGCAATTTGTGTTTGTTGGGAATTTGAACCAGATCACTTTGCTTATCTAGTTGGTGTCCACCTCTCAACGGATTACCAAACTCGATTGTCTCAATTTGACCGTATAAGCGAGCTTTTAATAAATATTAATGGGCCTCTTTTAATAATGGGTGATTTTAATTGCATTACACATGCATTTGAAAAAGGGTGGTCGGCCTCCATCTTCAACGCGTTTAGAAGTCCTTAGAAACTTCATGGCAGATCATTTATTATTAGACATTGGCTTCCATGGAGAACCATTCACTTGGTCCAACAGGCGTCAGCCAAGTGAATGCATTGATGAACGATTGGACCGTTTCCTTCTTAGTAATGATTGGTTATCTCAGTGGCCAGAATATAAGGTAACACACCTTTTGCCTTATGAGTCGGACCACGCCCCAATACTTCTTGAGCTCGTGGTACCGCCAATCCCTTTTAAAAAACTGTTTCGTTTTGATTGTCGGTGGGCGGATAATCCTGAAGTTACTTCTTTAGTACATCATTTTTGGCCTAGTTTTATTACACAAGGCACAAGCTCAGTTCAGACTCATGTACAAGCTCAAAAAGATGCGTCATACATTATTTGAATGGTCTAGTGCCGGTACCTCAAACTCTGCTAGATGGCTACAAGACTTAAATCATGCTCTTCGGACTGCTATAACCCAACCTAGGGTGGACTGGACAGAGGTTCGTCGCCTAGAAGGCGACAGAGCACGAGCTAAGGCTCAAGAAGAGAAATATTGGAAACAAAAACACCGTACCAATTGGCTCCTTTTGGTGATAAAAATACAAAAATTTTCCACCGTGCGGTACGAGCAGGCAGAAACGCAAAGAATTGATTGTCTTGAACGACCTGACGGAACTATGGCTCTCACAGAGCCGGAAAAAGGAAGTATTGTTGTTAATTTTTATAAAACCCTATTCACGGCAGAAATTAGTCCGAATATGGTCGATCTACGACCTTTACATATTACTCCAACAATCACGGCATCTATGAATTCAATTCTGCTAAAAGATGTTTCAGAGTTAGAAATTTGGTCTGCAGTTTTTGCCATAAGTCCTACCAAAGCACCAGGGCCTGATGGTTTCACTGGGTTATTTTTTCAAAAATATTGGGATATAATTCAGGTTATGTCTCCCGAGCAATCCAAGATTTCTTTCGTTCAAATCGTATGCTACCAGCCTTAAACCATACTTGGTTAACACTAATACCCAAAACTTCAGATCCTCGTTCAATGAAGGACTTACGTCCAATTGGCTTATGTACGATCATTTATAAGATAATTTCAAAAATTATCACAAACCGTCTATCACAAGTTTTACCTCACATCATAAACCCATGTCAGAATGGTTTTATAAAAATGAGGTCCATCACGGATAATATCCTTCTGGCTCATGAACTAATTCATCATTTCAAATGTCACTCAGGCAACCAACATTATATGGCTTTAAAAATTGATATGGAAAAGGCTTATGATCAGTGTCGAATGGACTTATCTTATGCAACTTCTAGGGGCTCTTGGCTTTGCACCTCGCTTCATTTCTCTCTTGTATGCTTGTCTTTCTTCGGCCACTATGAAGGTTCTGGTTAACGGCACCCCCTATGGGTTCTTCTCACCTACTAAAGGGGTTCGCCAAGGAGACCCCCTCTCGCCATTGCTCTTTGCGTTATGCTCCGAAGGGCTATCACTCCTCATTCAAGAGGCGATTCGCTCAAAATCTCTAAGTGGTATTGGATTGAATAGCCGATGTCCGAAAATTTCTCATCTAATGTTTGCTGATGACACAATCCTGTTTATAAAAGTCACTCACTCCTCAATCCAAGTTTTGAAAAGATTACTACAAACCTTTGAGGATATGAGTGGACAAAGGGTTAATCTTACCAAATCAGCGGCCCTTTTTAGCCTAAATACTCCTAGTGTTAAGCAAACCGAGTATTTGACAATGCTGGGTGTCACTCCTTTTGACCCAAAACACCGCTATCTTGGCCTACCCTGTATCGTCCTACAGGAGACTTTCCAATTTTTGGAAGACCAGGTATCCTTACGCTTCAGCAGTTGGAAGCGACAGTGTCTGTCACCAGCGGGTATTCACACATTACTGAAGTCCGTAATTGCAGGTCTTCCAGTTTATGCCATGTCTTGCTATCGATTACCTGATCAAACATGTACCCGTTTAAATGGACTTATGGCCAAATTCTGGCACGAATAAGAAACAACATTGAATCTCTTGGTCCCGTCTATCATTGCCTAAAAATTTGGGAGGACTGGATTTTAAAGATTTTATACTCTTTAATCAAGCCTTATTAGCCAAGCAATGTTGGAGAATACTTCAACAACCCGAGCTACTCTTTCACGAGTTCTACGATCCAAATATTTTGAGGGCCAAACCATCTTACAAGCACGTGAAGGATCTCGGGCTTCCCCTGGATTTCAAGGACTCCTTCATGGTCTTCATTTACTAAAACAAGGTCTACGTTGGCAGATTGGCTCTGGTTTCCTACTACATCCCTTACATGATAAATGGATCCCTGGAGCTAGCCCACAACCCGCCATTCAACGTAGTGAGGGCCCTTATACTGGTCCTCCATCTGTCGCTGGCTACATCTCTCTCGGACGATGGAATCTTCCTCTGTTGCAAACTCATTTCTCTGATTCATCAATAAGTGATATACTCCAGTTGCCCCTAACCTTAACACCCTATCCGGATTCTTTAGTATGGCACTACTCTGGGACACGAGTCTATTCCACTTCTTCCGGATATGATCTGGCCTATCGGCTCAAAAAACCTAAAAAGCCACGTAAACACTGTGTTGATATTCAAGATAGTGTCTTATGGTTGTCCTCATGGGAAATCCCGGTCCAACCAAAGCTTCAATTTTTCATCTGGCGTTTGCTTCATAGGATTTTACCAACTATGGAATGTTTGGCCTCAAGAGGTAAGGAATATCTCTAACTTGCCCTTTGCCACTCAGTAGAAGAAACAATTGAACACATGTTGTTCGAATGTCCGGTTTCCTTAGCCTTTTATAGGATGGCCCGAATGACACCTCCACTATATCTAAATACGCACTTCACAATTTACTGGAAGTCCATCCTCCAACATCATCTTAACTTAGCCCCAGTTTGGGTGCTAGCCTGGTGGAGAGTTTGGAAGTGCAGAAATCATGTAGTCTTTAATCATTCCCAATTCCGTATTGAGGCTATGTTTGATCAGTTTTCCTCACACTTATCTGAACTTCCTCTTTTTCATGATCCATCACCTTCTCAACCTCCCCTTTCGTTCGGCCCCTTACCCCCCGACATCCTATTTGGACTCCTCATCAACAGAACCGCCTTAAGATAAATATGGATGGTGCAGTTTGCTCACCTCAAGGCGGAGCCACGGGGTGGGTTTTGCGGTCCCCTGATGGCACGGTCCTCTACGTCTCAGGGACTCCATATCCAGGTATACTGGATCCTTTTATTCTTGAACTTTTAGCATGTCGAGATGCGGTGGCTTGGTGTGTTTTCTCTGGTCTTTTTCAGGTTGATTTTGAAGGAGACGCAGATTTGGTTGCCAAAGCCGTTCGCGATCATGAAGGGTTACGATCCACTGGGGGGATTATTGTCCAGGAAATTCTACGTCTCCTGAGGTCTAGCTCAAGCTTCCAATTGCTTACGGTCCGCCGGTCAGCAAACAGGGCCGCCCATTCTGTGGCACGTATGGCTCTTAGATATCTCCCAGGGGTGTTGCCGGTAGTCCTCACACCCTGGGTAGATTGTAGTTAATTTACTGCTTTCTACCTTGATTCTCCTCGAGGAGCTATCTAAGTAAAAAAAAAAAAGTAATAAAATTGGGCTCAGGATCTGAACCCAACCTTTAAAGGTTGGACCGGTCCAACTAAAATTATAGACCTTATTATCCTTGTTTCGCAGGCCGAAGCCCAGCCAACCACAAACCTAACGGAGGAAAAATCGTCCAAACAAATGCAGCCATGCACCCCCCTAAAAACTCGCGGGAAAAAAATAATTTCCTCATTTGAAATTTCTCGGCTCCTCTTTGATTTTTTTCTAAACCTAAACTACAATCTCCATGAACTGCAACTCTGATCAGCACATCACGGTCTCCTCCTCCGATCAGCAAATATCCACGAACTCCAACTCCGATCAGCACACCACCATGTCCTCCTCCGATCAACAAATATCCATGAACTCTAACTCCAATCTGCACACCACCATCACCACCTCCGATCAGCAAATAAACATGAGCTCCAACTCCGATCAGCACACCACCGCCTTCGATCAGCAAATCAACATGAGCTCCAACTCCGATCAGCAAATCACCACCTCCGATCAACAAATAACCACCTCCGATCAGCAAATAACCACCTCCGATCAGCAAATAACCACCTCCTCCTCTGATTCTGAAGAACATCTGGACGAAACAAATTCTATATTAGTAGGTAAAAAAATCCTACTGACAGTTCTTTTTGTTACCTCTATTATTTTTGTTAACTAGTTAATTCTTTGTCATTTAGTTAACAATTAATTTAACACTCTGTTAACTAGATAACACTCTGTTTACTAGTTACAAAGTAAGTTAACTAGTTAATTCACTATTAACTGGTTAACAAGTAACTGAACTAGTTAACAGACATTTTAACTAGTTAACACTCTGTTACCTAGTCAACAGTCTGTTAACTAGTTAACAAGTAATTAACTAGTTAACAAGTATGTTACCTAGTCAACAATTTGTTAACTAGTTAAATTAACTGGTTAACAAGTATGTTAACTAGTTAACATTGTTTGTTAACTAGATAATACTTTGTTACCTTGTCAACAGTTTGTTAACTAGTTAACAAGTAATTGAACTAGATAACTTACTTGTTAATTTGATAACTTTATCTGTTAACTAGAGAACACTTTGTTACTAGTTAACAAGTATGTTAACTAGTTAACCTTGTTTGTTAACTAGTTAACACTCTGTTATCTTGTCAACGGTTTGTTAACTAGTTAACAAGTAATTGAACTTGTTAACAAGTATGTTAACTAGTTAAATGTCTGTTAACTAGATAACTCAATAAGTTAACTAGTTCTAAGTTAACTAGATAATTCTCTGCTATAAGTATTCTTGCCTGTAAACCATTTATCATCCTGCTAACAAAAACAAATGTCCACTTGCAGATTCAATCATCCCAGATGATAAGAAAACATGGAAGATGCTGAAATTTGAATCATCCTCTAATGCATTGGTTTTCTACTCAGACTTTGCAGAACACAAAGGGTTTTATTCTAGGACTCAACTCGAAAGGTATACTGACAGCAGCAAGAAACAAAAAGTGGACTTCATATACTATATTGTGCATGTGTGCACAAAACAAGGAGGCTAAAAACAAGGTTGCTCCCACCAATCAAACTAGACAGAGGGGAAAAACAATGACTGGTTGCAAAGCCTTTATGAGCCTCAGATTTGACAGAGAATCAGGTATATTTTCTTCTAGTTAACTTGTTATATATGTTTATTAACTGAGTTTTGTAGTTTGCGGGTCACAAAATTACGTAACTATGTATCGTCAATGGCTAAACATCAAAATATGTCCAAATGTGGACAAATGTGAGAGGGGACCAGCATGTTGGTGGCTATCTGGAGGAGAGAAGGGTTGGTCACCGACACTTACGTTTTTGTCTTTTAGTTATAGGTCAATCACTACACTTCCAATAGCATGGTATATTAGGTCATTGTATGATAGTGGTTATTGGTAGATGATTATACCAAGGGTTTGATCATTAGCCATAACGACTTTGTGGTTTAGTTAGGTCAACGAGTTCACATTTATTAACATATTGATATACATATGATGGTTGTAGTATAATTATAAGTCTTAAATCCTATCACACGGATGAGTTGAAGTCCATCCTCGAAGATAAAGTGTTCGTTTTGTGGTTTTTGGTCAATGAGTTTATTTTCACAAACAAACAATTGCATTAAAGGTTAGATTATTGAGAATCACATATTTATTTTTCATTCACACGTAACAGTATTCACTACCCTGGGAAATAATATCATCAAGGTCATTGGTGTATAGTGGTAACTATTGTCTCCTGTAATGTAGGTGAATTAGGTTCAGTATTTGACAATAATGAGGTCGTTTGGATGGAGGAATTGAGAAAGGGATTTGGGTGGATTTGAGGGATATGTTTAAATTCCTTGTTTGGGTAGCCCAAATTTTATTTAGGGAATTAGATTTCGAATTCTCCGGTGATATTGAGATATCCTTTTTCTGAGATTCCTAATAACCTAGCTTCTATCGGGGCATTCAAATATCATTGGGACATTTACATAAGTTGCCCTCAATTACAAACTTTCTTCCCAGAACTTCGTCGACTTCCCCATCGGAACTCCGTTGTCGACTTCCCTAACTGAACAGCACCAGCCGACATATTGAATCCCTTCTCTTCTTCTTCTTCTACGTACATGTTCTGCTTCTTCTTATTCTGCATCGAACATTCTCTTTCTGATACCGGAAGACGGCAGCCCCGTTGAGCTTAATCTTCGTTGAATCCCCGTTTCCCAGTGACGATGTATTGTTAACTTCTCTGTGGAATCCAAGGCAGAGCTCATGTAGCTGTTTGCCTTGCTAATGCTACATGAAGCTTCTCTGTAGTCAATTGTTTATTTGATATGTAACTTTGAATACTCAAAAAAGCAATAGGTCAGTGTTAGTAATTAGAAATGATATATTTATGTCATAGATAGTGATTTAGGTCATACATATCATCTATAGATAATGAATAACGGCCTGTTGCCAGAGACGACGTGGCAGTGTCGCCTTGCACCGGACCAGAGACGGCGGGTCAATTTTAATGCCTATGAGAATGGTATTAAAAGGAAGGCGTAGAATCTTTACTCGTCAAGAAGGTTTTTCCCTCCTTTTAGAGAAACAATCCGTGGTGAGACTTGCTTTCACTACACGGTTTTGAATACGGATAGGATTTAACCTATTCCGGTAATTCGGACGATGTTCGACTAGTCCCTCCCAAGTGAGGTGTTGAAATTTTTCTTCTCAACGTATTGAGTTTTTTCTCCAAGAAAGACATGTACCTATATTGGGGATTACGTATGTTGGTATGTGAAATGTATTTCTTTATTCTTCAGGCGGTGGGTTTCGATATCTGGCCGGTAAGACTTTGATTTCACCGGCGACGGAAGAATCGAAGATGATGAAAATGATAATTATGGTAATTAATTTTGATTTTCAAAATAGGTATCATAATTAATTGGCCGATTGACTGGGCGCTTATTAAGCCAATTATGAGGTGATTATGCACACAAATCCTCCTTTTTTAATAAATAAATAAAGGTTTTCTCTCTTTCCCTTTTAAATATCAACATCTTCCTTGACATGGTAATTTTTTTTATCTCTAAGGCCGAAACCATTAAGTGGAGATTTTTATTGCATTAATTAATAATTTCACAACAATTAATGAATTTAACTTTCTAGTCCTTAATTAGCTTATTGTGTCCTTGTTGTTTATTCTTACTTGTGTGACTAAGATTAACGTTATACACTGTACGCTTTTAATTAAATTAGCGCACGTAATTATTTACACCTGATTTTTCTACTGTGATTGATTTAGACGTTTTCATTTGGTATAGAAACATAACAATCAATGGAGGTTTCGTCATTAATTTCTATTAAATAATTGCGTTATGGCAAGATAAGCGCTGATTTACCTCCAAAATTTACTTGGTTATCCCATTCAAATTTCTTATGCTTATTTTACTATCAAATTAAAATGCAGTATTGTCATTAACGCATCACACTATCAATTTAAGGGCTAGCCTTAGGTTTAGGTTTATCCTTTTACTCAACTTTATGCAGCTTGGCTTCTGCATGCATAATCTTACTCTTTTTGTGATCCAAAATCAGAATTAAGGTTTAGCCTTAGGTTTAGGTCCGTCCTTTAAGTCAACCCCCCAACCCACCCCCACCCCCAACCTCAGCCTCATCCTTTTTTTCTTTTTCTTTTAATTAGGATGGTGCACGATCTTTGATCCTCCTTAACTAGAGTTTCCACGACAAAAAAAAAAAAAATAAAAAAATAAAAAAATGGGGTGAAAATGTCTTTTCAAACATTAATTAAAAACTTCAATTCCTTAACCTTAATAGCTACCCAAACATAGGGCTGTTGACGAACCAAGCTGCTCGTGTTCGGCTCGGAAAAAGCTCGCCCGTGACTCTGCTCGAAACGAACCGACTCGCGAGCCGGCTCGTTTATAAACGAGCCGAGCTCGAGCTCATGCCCGCTCGGCTCGGCTGGCTCGCGAGCCAGCTCGGTTCGTTGGCTCGAACAATGCAGCTCGCGAGCTGGCTCGTTAGAGCTCGTTACACAGCTCGTCGATCAGCTCGAGAATGGCTCGTGAGCTGGCTCGATTAAGTAGCTCGTGAGATAGCTCGATTTTGGAGCTCGCGAGCTAGTTCGATTTCGGAGTTTGCGAACTGGCTTGATTGGCTCGTGAAATGACTCGATTTTGGCTCATGAAATGGTTCGATTTTGGCTTGATTATTTTAAAAATTCTAGATCTTGTAAACAATAATATTCATTTTGATTTTTTAGTATGCCTACAAATTAATGATAAGTAATAATTCAGAAAATTGAGTAAGTTCGAAATCTTGCAAATGAGCTCGATAGCTTGCAAACGAGCTCAATTCGAGCTTGAGCTCGTTTAGGTTCGTTAACGAGCCAGTTTCGAGCTGAGCCGAGCTTGCAATCGAGCTCGATACGAGCTCGAGCTCGTTTAGGCTTGTTAACGAGCCAGTTTCGAACCGAGCCGAGCCGAGCTCGAGCCAAAAAAAAAATTAGCCGAGCCGAGCTCGAGCTCGATTGATCGAGCTCGATTCGAGCTCGAGCCAGAGTTCAAACCAAACGAGCCGAGCTCGAGCAGGGCAAAGCTCGGCTCGGCTCATCAACACCCCTATCCAAACATGGAATTAAAAAATTAAATTACCACTAATTCCTAGGAATTAAATTCTCTCCAATTCACCCTAATTCTTTGGACATTCAGATTCCCTCATCCAAACGACCCGAATGTTTTTTTTACATTTTTTATTCGTCAAAGAGTTTGGCTTCATTATGAGTTCGATGTTTCGGTGTTAATAATTATTTTTCAACACCGAATTATTTCATTTTCAAAATGGTATCAAGGGGTTTGTTGTATAGTGGTAAGTGTTTTCACTTGTTATGCAGGTGGCCTATTTTTTATCCCCGAAAATGGTGTTTGTGTTTTATTTATTAGTCAAGTAATACATTTTCACTCCTAGACAATTAATTACATAGTTTATTCAACACCAACTAATTCTATATTTTTAGTTATATGTCAATAACTTAACTTTCATCATCATACAATATCATCTAGGTTGTTGTAGTATAATGATTATCGGTAGATGATTGTACGAATGGTTTGATCACTGACCAGAAGATCATCGTATTTTAGTTAGGTCAAATACTTCACTTTCATTGGTAAATTAATATCATTAAGGTTGTTGTGGTATAGTTATAAGCATTAGTGCATATCATGCGTGTGAGTTGGAATCAATCCTTGATAATGAAGTATTTGCTTTGTGGTTATTGGTAAACAAGTTTGACTAACAACAATTGCATCAACAGTTCAATCACTAGCAATAACGAGTATATTTCTAGTGACTGGTCAACTACTTCAATTTCATTAAAAAATGATATTATTAAGTTCTTTATGGTATGTATGTTTTCCTGACACTCGTGAGAATTGGGTTTGTTCCTCGACAACAATGTGTTCGTTTTCTTATTGTCGGTCAACGAATTCACTTTCATTGTGTGTTCAACCTAGAAAAATGTTGTGTTTGTATTTTGTTGTTAGTTAATTAGTTCAATTTCATAATTTTATCAAGGTTGTTGTAGTATAGTGGTAAGTATTACAGCTTGTCATGCAGGTGACCTGGGTTCGATCCTATGGAATGGCGTGTTCATTTTTTATTGGTCAGTGAGTTTACTTTTTGTGCAGATAAATGCGGAATGGGTTTAATCTGCAGCAAAGACGTTTTTGTTTTATATTTGTAGGTCAATGACATAACTTTCATTAGCATGCAATATCATCTAGGCCATTATAGTTAGTGGTTATTAAAAGATGATTACACCAATAGTTTGATCATGGACCACAACATCATCATATTAGCTAGGTTAACTACTTCATATTTATTAGAAAATTAATATCATTATAGTTGTTGTAGTACAGTTATAATTATTATTGCACATCACGCGATTGACTTGGAATCAATTTTTAACAATAAAGTGTTTGTTTTCTGGTTAATAGATAATGAGCTTATTTTCACTAACAAACAATTAAATCAATTGTTTGACCACTGACATTGGCGTATTTTTTTTTAGTTAGAGGTCAACGACTTCACTTTCCTAGGATAATGATATCATGAAGATCATTTATGTATCATGGAAGTATTCTCTCCTGTCACGTAGGTGAATTGGGTACGGTCACCAACAATAAAGTGTTGTTAGTTAATGTTGTTCAATTTTACAATATTATCAAGGTCGTTGTAGTATAGTGGTAAGTATTCCCGCCTGTCACGCGGGTGCCCGGGTTTGATCCCCGGCAACGGCGTGTTTCATTTTTATTGGTGAACGAGTTTACTTTTTTGTGGCAGATGAATGCGGAATGGGTTTAATCTGCATCAAAGACGGCTTTTGTTTTATAGTTGTAGGTCAATGACATAACTTTCATTAGCATGCAATATCATCTAGGGGTTGTTTGGTATGGGTGCTATTGAATTCAATAGCACCCAATACCATGCTAATCATCAATAGCCTTGTTTTTCTTGTCCTAATTAGCTAGCTAATGAGTGATAAGTTAGGGGGGGTTTGAAATCATCCTCAATAGGAGGATTTCTCAAATGTAACTTGTAAGAGTGATATTGGGATTAATGGACAAGTATGCCCCTCCTTATTTTGGGTTATTGCATGCCCCTCCTTATTTTGGCTTATTGCATGTCCCTCATGATTACTTTCCCCTCTTTCCTCTCACCTTCCTCCACCCCCTTGACCGACCGAATAATCGGTTAACCAATGGTTTACCAATTTCGATCGGTTAACCAATCTCGATCGGTTAATCAATTTTAACCATTAACCTTAACCGAATTCTGATGACGCTAGATTTACCACGCTCATCTCTCCATACCTAAACGATATTTCATCCATTTTACACACTTCTATGCATAATTTGAGGTAGATTCTCATTTTTGTGTCAAACACTGTGTTTTAGTGCCCTTGACCCGTTTCGGGTCTATTTGATGTCGTTTTGTAGTTCTTTCATGAGAGTTACAGGGTACAAATGTCAAATGAGAGTCTAAGACGAGTCGCACGAGGTTTGGATCGCTTTGGGGGCACTTCGGATCGCATCGGAGCACTTTGGGACGAGTTTGAAGGAAGAAATTCAAAGCTGAAAATCATGTATAAAAGGCGGTTCAAAAGTGCGGCCAAAGTGCATTTTTTGGGCGCACTTTTAAACACCTGCGGATTTTGGTCTATTTTGAGAGGAGAGACAGATGAGGATTATGGAGACTTCACTTTCAGACTTCATTCTGATTTTGACGAACCAGACACTCTCGGAGGAGGATTTTGAAGCTTTGAAGTGACGATTAAGCGAGGAGAAGCGAGGATTATCTCAGGAGTTTCGAAGATTCATCAGGATTAGGTTTTCTCAGAGTAAGATGTCTTCTTCTCCGGTTTTCTTCTCCATTGTTTCTGTGATTGCTTCTGTGATGATGTCGAGCTAAACTCTTCTAGTTTGTTCAGATTAGATGAAACTCTAGTGAGATTTTGTATGGATGATGTCGGGTTTCTAACCCGTTAATGTTAATTGAGGTTTATTCAAACTTAATTGAGTTCTCTCTTAAACCTTAATTTGAAGCTCTAAGAATCCGTTGATTGACCATATCGTAGGGTTTTGCTTCATCTTTGATTTGCGGTTCTGACCATGGACGTAGATCATTCTAGAGTTTAGGAGGTCGTTAGAGTTGCCGGTGTCTTGACCATAGGGCCGGTGAAACTAATCTCTTTGCATATCTGTGTGGCATTTCACTGTTTTTCGTGCGTTCTTGAAGATTTGCGAGTTATTTTGACCATAGAAACTTGTAGGTTTGATAGGATAATTTCTCTGCGTCCTGACCATGGAGTAGAGATTACCCAAGGAAGTGTCGAGTCATCAAGTCTGATAAACTGAAATTGCATTGCATCATCCGTCTTAATCGAGCTAGAGCGGATTCGAGTCTGGACAAACGCCTTAGTCTATATTCAAATCTCCAATCTGCTTCACTTGTTTGCTTGCTTTGTTTGATTTAATTGTTTTTTTTGATTAATTCATTTCATAAACCAATTCAAAACCCAAAACGAAAACCCGAATTGCTTATTCCACAACCGTTGAGTAATAGAAAAAGAAAGACCCTAGGGAAAAACGATCTCTTTGGAGAAATCCATTGAGTTAAAACTAGTGTGCATTAATTTGCGCATCAAGTTTTTGGCGCCGTTGCCGGGGACCTTTTCTTTTTCTAGGAAAAGCAGTGTGCGTTTTAAGCTTTTCATTCATTTTTTATCATCTCTTATCTCCCACATTTTTATACTACTTGGTATTTCTTGTTTTTGGTGTTTCAGGCAAGATTGCAGGTACGGAAGAAAGAAGACAGAGTAAGCGCATAGCTGACAAGGGCAGAATTTTCTACACTCAGTTCGGCACTACTCCTGTACCTCCTCCTGCAAAGACACATAAGGCAAGGGAGACCCTTTTTGCATCCTCATCTACATCTTCACCCACCATTGCTACTACAGACCCTCCCACAGATCCTCCTGTTCCTCCTGAGATAGAAATTATGGCGGAGAGGACATTGAAGGATTATGATCGTCCGACCATAGACGGGATAGCTTCGTGCATTCAGATTCCCAACACAGGAACTCGGAATCTGCACATCCCATCTCACTTGATCAACATGATTCAAGAAAATGGTGTAACACCCGTCCCAAACCGACCCGGGTTTACCCGTGGTCGAACCGGTTTGAGTGCTACTCGAAGATATAGCATTTAAATAAAGGAGTAAAACGCATCGGAAACAGAAATAACTCTCCATTAAAAAGTTCAAAATCAACTGAAGGCCTTCATTACATAAAATCTGAAATCCGAAACCAAATCTCAAAACGATTACAAAATTCCCAACCAAAGGTGTCAACTGAAATCTAAAATTAAAACAGTGGTCACTCCACAATAGCTTCCTAATCTTCACTTGACAACTCCAACCTGCAACTCCTCCGAACTCAACCGAACACCTGAAAAGAGAAACTGGGGGGGGGGGATCAGCTTCCTAATGAAACTGAGCGAACCCACTGGGTTTAACTATGCGCCGAACCTAGCCTAAGAGCGATCCCAACTCGCACACAAACAACAATGGAATCTGACACATCCATCCTCATTTTAATTCCTAACATGATACTAGGTGATCACATAAGGTCAAATCTCAATTAACATCCACAAGAGTTTAACATGCATAAGCTCAACATTACACCGCATCCAACTCCACATTATGCAACAGAGAAAACCACATGCACAAACATAACCAAAATCATGTAACCACTCGTCCCCCAATTCAATCAATACTCATACATTCACCTTCACACGCATACATTTACTCTCCATTTCTCCTTCATATTTTCTAGGTGATCACACAGGTGCACTACTCAGTCCATTGCCCACAACTAACAGTCTCAACAATGTAACCCAAGTCATCCATTCAGAAGTACACGATATAGCCAACTCATGTAGCGCACAGTTCAACATTACATCATAATACAACTCACTATCACTAACAACACTTCCACTCACACATCAACCACAACACCCACACATTAACCACAACACCCACATTACCCAAATTCACACTTATCATCATCATCAATCCTAGACCATTCAACTCCTATCTCACATCTCATCACAACAACATAATTGACAACACAACACTAGGCACTTCACTAACACCTCCAATACACATACCATACACGAATCACACATGCATCTTATTCCACACACACTCACAAACACGCATACACCACCGCACATAACCAAGCATTCTCATCACTAACACATACCACACATTCATTGATCTAGGTGAGTTCATTAGGCGCCATAAGGAGTTATTCCCCCGCTACCCCCGGCCTCGTGCTCCCCTACCGCATGGGGAACACGTCACATATCCACAATTCCATAATTCCACAATTCCACAATTCCACTCCCCGTCGGGAGACTAATCTACCAGTCCGTCGGTAGGCCCTAACCACCAGTCCGTCGGTGGGTGAAACACATTTGGGGTAACGTTGGCTCCTTCCAGTTCTATCATTTAAATTCCATTTACCCAATTCCATTTGATTAATTCCACTTCCCAATTCCACTTTACAAATCCACTACACAAATTACACATCACAATGCCACATCACAATACCACAACACAAACCCACATCACAAATCCACACCATGATTCCACCACACAATTCCACGTTTAGTTCCAAACACCAATTCTATGTTCCAATTCTAGGACATAATTCTAGTCTAACCACAACCGGCAATAATAGATACAATCATAGAATTCATCTCATCCAACCCCATCTCATCTCACATTTCTAGATCAAATACATTAGCTATCATCTTATATCCCAATCCCCACATCACACATAGATCAGCACAATCATCATACGTCAATCACAAGACAGTTATTCAGTTTTACTCTCATAGGTTCATGCAAGACCTAATTCTGTTCTAAGTCTATTAAACTCCGCACTCCCATTTCTAGCCACCTAGTCAACTATACACTCACACAAGTCAACCATACAATCACACCAGTCACCCAACACCACATAACAGTAACAATTACGACAGCATCAATTTACCATTTCAACTCTCCTATTGAGCATTACTAGATTAAACCACATAATCTATTAGTTTACATAATTCATCTAACACGATTCCTAGCCACAATTCGACCAATTCTGACATCCTCATTCTTCTCTACCATTTACCAATCCACATTCAAGACTCCAACCTTACTACGATAACCAAAAGACACACTATCAATCACCATCACACACAACATCAATTTCATTCAAATCAATCATACGACCCCAGTTCAACTAGTTCATGCAATCACACCACCCAATTCCATTACTCAATTCCATTTACCAATTCCCTTAACCAATTCCATAAGTCAATTCCACGTACCGATTCTATTGTCCAATTCCATACCTACATTCCCTACCGATTCCAGTAGCCAGTTCTAAGTCATAGTCTACCACCCTAAACACATTAACAACCACCTTCACACGCATCATCAATTCTACCTAAAAGGCACGTTGCATAATTCATACATCAACACCTAGCATCATCTCAATCCCAACATCATGTAAACCCACACAATCCAAATCATTCAATAATCCCACATCACACATAACCACACATCACAAGACATTCAACGCCTCCCACGACACAAACAGTTTAAGGGTAAACGACTAGCTCACCGGCCACCCCCACCTGCAAGTACAGGGGAAGCCATGTCATGAGTCGTAGGGTTACCCTCCTGTACGTCCTTCATTGGATGACCACACATTGGTGGAGCCATCCACCTGTTCATCAATTAAGGCCGACCCCACATTGGCAGGACCACCCTCCTGCAACCACAGACTGACAATAGCATAATATACACAATTCTCATGTTCACAGACCCGTCCCTCCTATCACTCTTTACTAGTTCCGATCAATTTATCATCCATGTTAATCAATTTCTCCAATAAAACTCATCACAAACAACCATCAATCATCAACCAATCCATCAATTAACAAATATCCAACAATCATCAAAACAACATATTTCACAGAACAATCAATTGCAGAACAATTTTCCCCTTTTACTCTCTTTCAATTTCATGCAAGGCCCTACATTTTTCTAAGTCTGAATTGTAACTCCTCACACTGACAAGACTACCTATCATACGCTAAACCCTCACCTGACAAGAAGACGAGGCTCTAAACTCTTCAAGAAACCCGAACAACCAAACTCTCAGACACCAAAAACGTAGCTATCCTCCTCTTCACTGACAGCAGCTTACTCCGAAATATCCAGAACTTCTGGGTGCGATATCTTCCTCTCATCACAACGAACTCATAGCAAGAAACGGATCGCCAATCGGATCTCTACAACTCTCAGAATCGAGGTTTGAAGTTTTGGAGATTTCTGGCTGAGACACAAAAACGTAGCTCTTCCTTCTTCCTCGGACAGCAGCCTGCTCCGACCCAGCCAGAACCACGACTAGAGATCTCTTCCTCTACCGCCACGAACGTGTAGCAAGAAACGGATCGCCAATCGGAGCTCTACAACTCCCGGAATCAAGGATTGACCCAAATGGGTTTTTGGTTCTTCAAACACGGGTTTGGGGGAAGATGGAGAAAATGAAAAAGTGAAGAAACTCCTAAAATCCGAATTTTAACACTCAATGCATGAAACACGGCTCACGTATCATCAAATGCACCCCCAAGGTGTTTTAACTCGACCCAACTCAAATTCGAACTTCCCGAACTTCGATGGGACCTCAAGAACATTGTTTCCAATGTCTAAACCATCCAAACTCGAGTTCCAATCCGTTTGGTTGGGCGGGGATGTTACAAGTCTCCACAACTTCAAGAGATTTCGTCCCCGAAATCACAACCCAACTCACTCTAGCAACGCAACCACAAATCACAGCAACAAATGCAGCAGCAACATAGGGATCACATTACCTCCCGAAACTTCCTTTTAACGGCTCTAACAACACACACCTTCTAAGGGCACTACTCCCACACTACTTCAAACTTTTACCTAACAGACACGCACAACCGAACCTCGACGGCACTACCCACCACAAGAACACAACCAAAACGCAACCAACACAACTCACACGAGAGCACAACACAACACAAGCAAGCAAGAAAACTCTCAGCTAACACCTCCGACCAGAACTTCACACTCCTCGAACACTCCACTTAACTCAACAAAATTCTACAAGGGCTCTACTCTTCCAACCAACCTCCTAGCTCTACCACCACTTCCACTCCCAACTACTCCGACACCCTCTTCACTACAGGAGGACACAAAACGTTTCAGTTGATCAATTTTCATAAATCACATTGCATTTCAAATCACTCTCCTTTCAAGCTCAAAACACTTTCCTTTCAAAACTTCCCACCCATTTCAAAACACTTTGAAAATCCCTGGAAAGTCGGTCCTGTGCTGATGCTCCATCCTTTCCCCATATGAGGTTAATTACTCCTCTAGAAGAAGAGACGAATCACCAAACACAGCAGCAACTAACCAGGCTCTGATACCACTTGTAACACCCGTCCCAAACGACCCGGGTTTACCCGTGGTCGAACCGGTTTGAGTGCTACTCGAAGATACAGCATTTAAATAAAGGAGTAAAACGCAGCGGAAACAGAAACAACTCTCCATTAAAAAGTTCAAAATCAACTAAGGCCTTCATTACATAAAATCTGAAATCCGAAACCAAATCTCAAAACGATTACAAAATTCCCAACCAAAGGTGTCAACTGAAATCTAAAATTAAAACAGTGGTCACTCCACAATAGCTTCCTAATCTTCACTTCACAACTCCAACCTGCAACTCCTCCGAACTCAACCGAACACCTGAAAAGAGAAACTGGGGGGGGGATCAGCTTCCTAATGAAACTGAGCGAACCCACTGGGTTTAACTATGCGCCGAACCTAGCCTAAGAGCGATCCCAACTCCGCACACAAACAACAATGGAATCTGACACAGCCATCCTCATTTTAATTCCTAACATGATACTAGGTGATCACATAAGCTCAAATCTCAATTAACATCCACAAGAGTTTAACATGCATAAGCTCAACATTACACCGCATCCAACTCCACATTATGCAACAGAGAAAACCACATGCACAAACATAACCAAAATCATGTAACCACTCGTCCCCCAATTCAATCAATACTCATACATTCACCTTCACACGCATACATTTACTCTCCATTTCTCCTTCATATTTTCTAGGTGATCACACAGGTGCACTACTCAGTCCATTGCCCACAACTAACAGTCTCAACAATGTAACCCAAGTCATCCATTCACAAGTACACGATATAGCCAACTCATGTAGCGCACAGTTCAACATTACATCACAATACAACTCACTATCACTAACAACACTTCCACTCACACATCAACCACAACACCCACACATTAACCACAACACCCACATTACCCAAATTCACACTTATCATCATCATCAATCCTAGACCATTCAACTCCTATCTCACATCTCATCACAACAACATAATTCACAACACAACACTAGGCACTTCACTAACACCTCAAATACACATACCATACACAAATCACACATGCATCTTATTCCACACACACTCACAAACACGCATACACCACCGCACATAACCAAGCATTCTCATCACTAACACATACCACACATTCATTGATCTAGGTGAGTTCATTAGGCGCCATAAGGAGTTATTCCCCCGCTACCCCGCCGACCTCGTGCTCCCCTACCGCATGGGGAACACGTCACATATCCACAATTCCATAATTCCACAATTCCACAATTCCACTCCCCGTCGGGAGACTAATCTACCAGTCCGTCGGTAGACCCTAACCACCAGTCCGTCGGTGGGTGAAACACATTTGGGGTAACGTTGGCTCCTTCCAGTTCTATCATTTAAATTCCATTTACCCAATTCCATTTGATTAATTCCACTTTACAAACCCACTTCCCAATTCCACTTTACAAATCCACTACACAAATTACACATCACAATGCCACATCACAATACCACAACACAAACCCACATCACAAATCCACACTATGATTCCACCACACAATTCCACGTTCTAGTTCCAAACACCAATTCTATGTTCCAATTCTAGGACATAATTCTAGTCTAACCACAACCGGCAATAATAGATACAATCATAGAATTCATCTCATCCAACCCCATCTCATCTCACATTTCTAGATCAAATACATTAGCTATCATCTTATATCCCAATCCCCACATCACACATAGATCAGCACAATCATCATACGTCAATCACAAGACAGTTATTCAGTTTTACTCTCATAGGTTCATGCAAGACATAATTCTGTTCTAAGTCTATTAAACTCCGCACTCCCATTTCTAGCCACCTAGTCAACTATACACTCACACAAGTCAACCATACAATCACACCAGTCACCCAACACCACATAACAGTAACAATCACGACAGCATCAATTTACCATTTCAACTCTCCTATTGAGCATTACTAGATTAAACCACATAATCTATCTAGTTTACATAATTCATCTAACACGATTCCTAGCCACAATTCGACCAATTCTGACATCCTCATTCTTCTCTACCATTTACCAATCCACATTCAAGACTCCAACCTTACTACGATAACCAAAAGACACACTATCAATCACCATCACACACAGCATCAATTTCATTCAAATCAATCATACGACCCCAGTTCAACTAGTTCATGCAATCACACCACCCAATTCCATTACTCAATTCCATTTACCAATTCCCTTAACCAATTCCATAAGTCAATTCCACGTACCGATTCTATTGTCCCAATTCCATACCTACATTCCCTACCGATTCCAGTAGCCAGTTCTAAGTCATAGTCTACCACCCTAAACACATTAACAACCACCTTCACACGCATCATCAATTCTACCTAAAAGGCACGTTGCATAATTCATACATCAACACCTAGCATCATCTCAATCCCAACATCATGTAAACCCACACAATCCAAATCATTCAATAATCCCACATCACACAAAAACCACACATCACAAGACATTCAACGCCTCCCACGGCACAAACAGTTTAAGGGTAAACGGCTAGCTCACCGGCCACCCCCACCTGCAAGTACAGGGGAAGCCATGTCATGAGTCGTAGGGTTACCCTCCTGTACGTCCTTCATTGGATGACCACACATTGGTGGAGCCATCCACATGTTCATCAATTAAGGGCGACCCCACATTGGCAGGACCACCCTCCTGCAACCACAAACTGACAATAGCATAATATACACAATTCTCATGTTCACAGACCCGTCCCTCCTATCACTCTTTACTAGTTCCGATCAATTTATCATCCATGTTAATCAATTTCTCCAATAAAACTCATCACAAACAACCATCAATCATCAACCAATCCATCAATTAACAAATATCCAACAATCATCAAAACAGCATATTTCACAGAACAATCAATTGCAGAACAATTTTCCCCTTTTACTCTCTTTCAATTTCATGCAAGGCCCTACATTTTTCTAAGTCTGAATTGTAACTCCTCACACCAACAAGACTACCTATCGTACGCTAAACCCTCACCTGACAAGAAGACGAGGCTCTAAACTCTTTAAGAAACCCGAACAACCAAACTCTCAGACACCAAAAACGTAGCTATCCTCCTCTTCACCGACAGCAGCTTACTCTGAAATATCCAGAACTTCTGGTGTGATCTCTTCCTCTCATCACAAGAACTCATAGCAAGAAACGGATCGCCAATCAGATCTCTACAACTCTCAGAATCGAGGTTTGAAGTTTTGGAGATTTCTGGCTGAGACACAAAAACGTAGCTCTTCCTTCTTCCACGGACAGCAGCCTGCTCCAACCCAGCCAGAACCAGACTAGAGATCTCTTCCTCTCACCACCACGAACGTGTAGCAAGAAACGGATCGTCAATCGGAGCTCTACAACTCCCGGAATCAAGGATTGACCCAAATGGGTTTTTGGTTCTTCAAACACGGGTTTTGGGGAAGATGGAGAAAATGAAAAAGTGAAGAAACTCCTAAAATCCGAATTTTAACACTCAATGCATGAAACACGGCCCACGTATCATCAAATGCACCCCCAAGGTGTTTTAACTCGACCCAACTCAAATTCGAACGTCCCGAACTTCGATGGGACCTCAAGAACATTGTTTCCAATGTCTAAACCATCCAAACTCGAGTTCCAATCCGTTTGGTTGGGCGGGGATGTTACAAATGGGAACACTTTCTCTGGAGGTGTTAATGAGGACCCGAATGCTCATGTGAGGAACTTTTTGAGGCTGGCTCATACAGTCTCCAACAATGAAGCGGATCATAATGCAGTCAAGCTTCAGCTTTTTCCTTTCACTCTGAAGGGTCAAACAGAACTGTGGTTGTATGATCATCCTGCAATCACTTCACTACGTGGGATGGCCTGGCTAAAGCATTCCTAGAAGAGTTCTTCTCCCCTTCCAGGACCGATGCACTCAGGGCACAGATAACAGGTTTCACAAGTGGTCCAGAGGAGAACTTCTATGAGGCTTGACAAAGATTTCAAGGGCTTCTCCGAGCTTGTCCTCACCATGGATGGGATGACTATAACAAGTTCTCTATATTCCTCCGAGGCTTGGATTATGAGAAGAGGAAGGATTTCTCTTTACAGCTGAATACAGATTTGGATGATATGACCGCAGTCGCGACTTTGGCTGCTTGCAAGGCCTTTGCCATGAGGATCAAGTCTCTAATGCAAGCTAATCCCTTAAAGGTGGACGACAGGAGTCTAGGGCAAAGGAGATTTTCTGCTGATGCCCAATACCCTGTTCCCACAGTTCCTGCACCAGTAGACCTTGTTCAAAGTCAGTTGGAGTTGCATAACTCGAAATTGGAGATGGAAGTGCAGAGATTAAAGCATGAGCTGGAAAGGGCTAAGATAGCTCCTTCACCGGGTGTTCCTACAGCTCCACCGCCAGGGTTCAAGATGCTTTCTAGAACCACTCCTTTTTCTGCTTCTACGGTGGCGACTGTAGCAGTAGTCACCGCCCCGTGTTCAAACTGTGGTGGGCCAGATCATACAGCAGAGAGTTGTAATTGGAAGTTTGAGGGTAACCCAGACCAACAACAAGAGAAGGTTGATTATGTTGGTGGACAGAACCAGGGGAATTACCAAAACCAGAACAACAATTTCAGAAATTCCAATGGTTACCAGAATCAAAACTCCCAATGGCAGAGCAGAGGGAACTGGAACAACAACCAGAATCAGAATCAGTTTCAGGGAGGAAATCAAGGGGGTTACCAAAGGTATAATGGGAATCAAAATCAGAATTCCCAATGGCAGAACAGAGGAGGCTGGAATAACAATCAGAACCAGAACCAAAACCAGAACCAGAACCAGAATCAGAACAACAACGGTGGTTCGAGCTCTTCTGCGCCTAAGTCCTATTCCGATATCATGTTGGACAAGATTTTTGCTGAAACCCAATCAAACAAGAAGGACATCTCACACACCGACTCTTTTATCAAAAAGCTAGACGATCGGGTGACCGCAATAACCAACTTTCTAAGGGAGAATGCAGTTGGTCTTCTGCCTAGCACAGCTCTTTCCTCTTCATCCAACAATGCAGGAGGAAGCAAAACTAAGGAAGAATTTTGTGGAGCAGTTTCTCTTCAGGATGGTACTGAGGAACTGGAGAAGCCAATGGAGCAGTTGTGTCAGAAGGAGCAGCAAAGGAAAAAAGCTACTCCACCCGTCGATCCTTACCAACCAAAAGCACCTTATCCTGCAGCCTTGAACAGACCTGTGCTAAACAAGGAGAATTTGGGGAAAACTCTGGTGACAATTAATAACCAGAAGATGAGAGTTGCTTTATTGGAAGAACTTCTTGCAAACCCGGATTATGCGAGGCATATGAAAGAAATTCTCTCCAAGAAGAAGAAGCTGAAAAATGCAGAAGCTGCTGCTGTGGTGGAGGAGCTGAGAAGCGTGATTCCTGACAAGAAGAAAGACAAAGCTGTCAATCCTCTTCCAGAGAACTCATCTCAAAAGACGAGAGCAGACGAGATAGAGGAGATGGCCTCAATTACCCTCCATGAAGCTGGCGAGTCTGCTCCGAAACAGAGCCACGTGGTGCCAAAGCGACCTGATAAAGGGAGTTTTTCTTTCCCTTGTTCTATTGGCACTTATTTGATTGATAGAGCTCTTGCAGATTTAGGGACTAGCATTAGTGTTATGCCTTACTCGTTGTTTGAGCGTCTAGGACTGCCTAAGTTAACCCCTACCACCATGAATATCAACTTAGCTGATCAAACTGTTAGACATCCTAGGGGAATTGCTGAAAATGTCGTAGTTAGGGTGCATGATAGCTACTTCATGACTGATTTTGTGGTTATTGATTGCGTGGAGAGTGTTAATATTCCCCTTATCCTGGGACGACCCTTCCTAGCCACTTCTGGTGCACTCATAGATGCAAAGGCTGGAAGGTTGACCTTTCGGGATAAGGAAAAAGTTATTATATTTGAAATTTCTCCACCTGATCCTAATGTGCACTCTTCTGCTAAGAAATCCATGTCGTTAGTATTTGAAAATGCTTCAGTATATACGGTGTTTACCGATATGGATTCTCCTGATTCATCTTCATCTTTGCAGGATCAGGTAGCGGCGATGGTATCTATCCAAGATACAGGTGGAGTTAAGAAGAAGAACAAGCCTCCTAAGAAAGCTAAGGCGCCGCCTGATGACGTTAGATTTACCGCATTTATCTCGCCACATTTGAACGACATTCCCCTTATTTGACTCCGAATTGTGATGAACTTGAATGACTTTTACGAAAATATGTTTTATCTCCCGTTGGCCCTCTTTTGGGCAATTTGATGTTGTTTTGAGTTGTTTTTGTTGAGATTTCAGGTTACCACGCTGTGGATGACTTTTCTACAAGCTCGGCACTTCAAACGGGGATCAATTTGGAGTTCAAACGGAGCGGGAATCATCAAAAGAGCTGAAGGTCATTTCCAGGGGAAAAAGTGCGCCTAAATCCATGAAAAGTGCGCCGGCGCACTTTATTTTTGGCGTCCTGTAAATTTTCCATTGGCCACGAAAAGTGCGCCATTTTCATGGAAAAGTGCGCCGGCGCACTTTTTAAGTGCCGCCGGGCGCACTTTTTCCCAGGACGGATTTCGGAGAGTAAAACAGGGTTTTCAAGGGAGAGAGAAAAAAAAGAATTCATTCTTCATTCTGATTTTGACGAACCAGACACTCTCGGAGGAGGATTTTGAAGCTTTGAAGTGACGATTAAGCGAGGAGAAGCGAGGATTAGCTCAGGAGTTTCTAGGATTCGACAGGATTAGGTTTACTCGGAGTAAGATGTCTTCTTCTCCAGTTTTCTTCTTCTTTGTTTCTGTGATTGCTTCTGCGATGATGTCGAGCTAAACTCTTCTAGTTTGTTCAGATTAGATGAAACTCTAGTGAGATTTTATATGGATGATGTCGGGTTTCTAACCCGTTAATGTTAATTGAGGTTTATTCAGGCATGTGATGAGTTTTCTCTTAAACCCTAATTTGAAGCTCTAAGAATCCGTTGATTGACCATATCGTAGGGTTTTGCTTTATCTTTGATTTGCGGTTCTGACCATGGACGTGGATCATTCTAGAGTTTAGGAGGTCGTTAGGGTTGCCGGTGTCTTGACCATAGGGCCGGTGAAACTAATCTCTTTGCATATCTTTGTGGCATTTCACTGTTCTTCGTGCATTCTTGACGATTTGCGAGTTATCTTGACCATAGGAACTTGTAGGTTTGATAGGATAGTTTCTCTGCGTCCTGACCATGGAGTAGAGATTACCCAAGGAAGTGTCGAGTCATCAAGTCTGATAAACTGAAATTGCATTGCATTATCCATCTTAATCGAGCTAGAGCGGATTCGAGTCTGGACAAACGCCTTAGTTTATATTCAAATCTCCAATCTGCTTCACTTGTTTGCTTGTTCAATTTGCATTCTTCGTTTACTTAGTTCATTCTTAAGCCAATTCAAACCCGACACGAAAACCCGAATTGCTTATTCCACAGCCGTTGAGTAATAGAAAAAGAAAGACCCTAGGGAAAAACGATCTCTTTGGAGAAATCCATTGAGTTAAAACTAGTGTGCATTAATTTGCGCATCAAGTTTTTGGCGCCGTTGCAGGGGACTTTTCTTTTTCTAGGAAAGGCATTGTGCGTTTAAGCTTTTCATTCATTTTTCTTATCATCTCTTTTCTCTCCATCTTTTTCCATGATTTACCTGGGTAGTGCTCTTGAGTTTTGAGATGCAGGATAACAGGTTTTATGGGCAATACCAAGGATGGTGCAATAATGGAGTACCATTCGACGAATATCAACAAGGATGGAATATATCAGAGCAGCCACCTTTGCCAATCTGGAATGAGGAACCACCACCCTTGCCTTCTTGGCCAGAGCCTTAAGCTACACACTACTACCGAGATTACGAAGAGGAATATCTACATTCGCACCAGTACCAACAACATGAGTCTTATACAGATTTTATGTTGAATAAGATCCTCTCGACTCTACGAGCTCCTAATGTTGTGAACGTCGAGATTGAGCAACAATATCAACTGATGGAAGAAGATTCTCGAGAGCTGGTCGAAGAAGAAGTTTCTTGAGAGCTGGTCGAAGAAGAAGATTCTCGAGAGCTGGTCGAAGAAGAAAATGATAACCTAGCCCATGACTATTGTGAGCTAGAGGTATCTGATGAAGAATCTTTGACAATGGTGGTAGATGAAGATGTGGAGCTTATCCATCTCTTGATTGAAGCTGAAGATGAGCATCTGGATATTGAGGAGTTATCCTCATTTATGCTTCCGTCAAGCCAGCCTGTAGTTCCAGATAGAGATGAGCACATGGATATCGAGGAGTCACCTACATTGGTAATTCAGACAACTGAAACTGAGGAGGGCAATGATTCTGAGGTGTATGAGCTCAACTTCCAGAGCAACTTGGATGACATTGGTGTGGAGCAGACTGCAATCATCGATTATAACACACCATACTATCTCTTTCCTCCTCCAGTAGGAAAGTTTGAGAAGAAAAGGTCATCCGAGCAGAACCAGGATCTACTTGAGCACCATCGACTGCATCTTGCTCCTTCTGACGTGCTATTTGGAACTAAACCGCCAGCCTTGAAGAAGCTGTTTTACTTCAAGGAACTTTTGAGTTGGGGTGCATAACCAGGTATCGTCTAGCTCAAGGACGTTAAAGGAGAGCGCTTCATGGGAGGCAACCCATGTCTGGAGTCTGTTTTGAGTTTTTGAATTAGTTGTTTAATTTTGAGTTTGTGTCGAACTGTTGTAGTTCTTGAGTCAGTGGTCTATTCTGTACTTTGAATACTCTAATCGTGTTGTGAGGTTCTCTCCAGTTTCAGGCTATCCTCAGCTCCCGCCATGACTGTCCGCCGGTACTTCACTCTTGCCTCCACTGGCATCCTCATGATCTACTTCTCGGTACCCCTTACACCCTTCTTCACCTTTTTGTGTGGTCCATTGAGGACAATGTCCAAATTTTAAGTGTGGGGTGGGGTGTCTATTTGCATGTTTTGATGGGCGGTGATTGTGCTTTGTTTTGTCACTCTTTCACTACTTCCCATTCTCATTGGCAATTAACTTTTCACATTGCTTAATATCTCATTGGATTTGCTTACCGTGTTGCATATGGTGAGATTGATGTGGTGCTTTTGCTTGACCAAATGTGTGTGTGAGAACCTGTATTATGACCATCTCCCACTCTTCTTGTTTGAAGTATTCTAGGAACTTGCCCTTATCGTGTTAGAGAACGGTTGACTTGTTAATGTGGAAGACTTGGTCTGTCTGATGCTCGAATTCTCTAGTTCAATGCCTTGATCGATTCTAGATAAGGGATCTTTAATTTCGTATTTTTAATTATTGTTAATGTTCCCAATCAGAGAAAATCTAATAAATGAGTGGTTCGGTATTGAAGTTGTGGGTCGATTCACGAGCTGGCATACGTGCCTGCTCATTGCTGTAGTCCCAAAGGGAAGTCTCAATGTGGCATTCTTTTTCTAACCTACTCCCGATCGTGGCTGGGGTCTAGGATAACGCGGAATTCCAAAGGTTTCCGGCTGCTCCATACCCGGTGGTATCCACACTGTACCGACCATCCAAAAGTAAAAAGAAAAAAATCAGAAAAAAAAGAAAAAAGAAAAAAAGAAAGAAATGCTCTTTAATTTTGTTCAAGTCGTGTTCCCTTATCTAGCAAGTGTCGGGTTGCGTCCTAGAGTAAGTGTAGCGGAAGTAAGTATTGTCTTGCCTTTATCAAGTCAGGTTGTTCACTAGTTCGTTAAAGTCTTGTTCCTCTTTCACTCTGGCAAAAGTTTGGTTCCTAATTGTGTGGTTAGTTGGGTAATCCTCTTGTTTGGTAGAAGCACCGTATACATCTTTCTAGGAACCAAGAGGTTTTCGGTTTGCTCATTCAAGTTGGGGCATTGTTGTGGTAAAGTTCTTGTTTGAGGACAAACAAACGTTTAAGTGTGGGGTGATTTGATGACGTTAGATTTATCGCGTTTATCTCGCCACATTTGAACGACATTCCCTTATTTGACTCCGAATTGTGATGAACTTGAATGACTTTTACGAAAATATGTTTTATCTCCCGTTGGCCCTCTTTTGGGCAATTTGATGTTGTTTCGAGTTGTTTTTGTTGAGATTTCAGGTTACCACGCTGTGGATGACTTTTCTACGAGCTCGGCACTTCAAACGGGGATCAATTTGGAGTTCAAACGGAGCGGGAATCATCAAAAGAGCTGAAGGTCATTTCCAGGGGAAAAAGTGCGCCTAAATCCATGAAAAGTGCGCCGGCGCACTTTTCTAGTGCTGCCAGGCGCACTTTATTTTTGGCGTCCTGTAAATTTTCCATTGGCCACGAAAAGTGCGCCATTTTCATGGAAAAGTGCGCCGGCGCACTTTTTAAGTGCCGTCGGGCGCACTTTTTCCCAGGACGGATTTCGGAGAGTAAAACAGGGTTTTCAAGGGAGAGAGAAAAAAAAAGAATTCATTCTTCATTCTGATTTCGACGAACCAGACACTCTCGGAGGAGGATTTTGAAGCTTTGAAGTGACGATTAAGCGAGGAGAAGCGAGGATTAGCTCAGGAGTTTCTAGGATTCGACAGGATTAGGTTTACTCGGAGTAAGATGTCTTCTTCTCCAGTTTTCTTCTTCTTTGTTTCTGTAATTGCTTCTGCGATGATGTCGAGCTAAACTCTTCTAGTTTGTTCAGATTAGATGAAACTCTAGTGAGATTTTATATGGATGATGTCGGGTTTCTAACCCGTTAATGTTAATTGAGGTTTATTCAGGCATGTGATGAGTTTTCTCTTAAACCCTAATTTGAAGCTCTAAGAATCCGTTGATTGACCATATCGTAGGGTTTTGTTTCATCTTTGATTTGCGGTTCTGACCATGGACGTGGATCATTCTAGAGTTTAGGAGGTCGTTAGGGTTGCCGGTGTCTTGACCATAGGGCCGGGAAACTAATCTCTTTGCATATCTTTGTGGCATTTCACTGTTCTTCGTGCATTCTTGACGATTTGTGAGTTATCTTGACCATAGGAACTTGTAGGTTTGATAGGATAGTTTCTCTGCGTCCTGACCATGGAGTAGAGATTACCCAAGGAAGTGTCGAGTCATCAAGTCTGATAAACTGAAATTGCATTGCATTATCCGTCTTAATCGAGCTAGAGCGGATTCGAGTCTGGACAAACGCCTTAGTTTATATTCAAATCTCCAATCTGCTTCACTTGTTTGCTTGTTCAATTTGCATTCTTCGTTTACTTAGTTCATTCTTAAGCCAATTCAAACCCGACACGAAAACCCGAATTGCTTATTCCACAGCCGTTGAGTAATAGAAAAAGAAAGACACTAGGGAAAAACGATCTCTTTGGAGAAATCCATTGAGTTAAAACTAGCGTGCATTAATTTGCGCATCACCGCCCCATGAAAGTACTCCTACCAAACCCCCAGATGTGGTCCTAGACAAAGTAGAGCTATTTGGACCCTTTGAGGTAGCTGGATTGCGTGGCGACGGTTCATTGGAGCTGTTCCATGCTAACAGGAAGAAATTTGTGCTTCAAAGTGGAGCGATGAAGGTATTCTTTCAGGACACGGATGCTAGTCTGAAAGAAGTTCTGAGCTGGGATGCCGCACGTTAGACCAGGTATCGTCAAGCTCAAAGACGTTAAACGAGAGCGCTTCTCGGGAGGCAACCCGAGGCTGGAGTCTTTTAATTTATTGAGTCGAGTCTGTGGTAGAGTCGTGGAGTCAGTTTTTATTTTATTTTATTGAGTCAGTTCTTGCATGATTGTAGTGTCTTGGGTCGAGTTTAGGGTGTTCCAGGTGTCCGTCCTGTCATTAGAAGGTTAATTTTCGAAAGGAAAAAAATTTGCTGGTAAATAAATGCACCTAAAAGTGCATGTATTTTTGGGGCGCACTTTTGGCCAGCCAAAAATTGAACATTCTGTAATTTTGGTATAAAAATGCGGCTAAAAGTGCGGTCGGACGCACTTTTGAACAATCTGGCGCATTGTTTGACGTCTTCTTAAATTTTTGGTGTTTCGTTGATTTTTGTCGAGCTTTTGCGACAATGACCAACAGGTAATGTGTTCTAAATCTTCTCACGGTTCTTTTGCACTACTCCGTGTCAAGTTTCATTGAGATTTACAGATTTGAGAATTTTGAGCCTTGAACCCTAGAATTTGAATTTTGGGGGTTTGTTCAATTGATTAATCATTAATGAAATTGATGATATTGTGGTGCTATGTTTGCAATTTGGATTAGTTTGGATATTGTTTGATGTGAATTTGTGGCTTAAAGTGGTTTGTTGGTTAAACTTGGGTGCTTAGTTTGCTTAATGCTCTAAGTGTGGGGTTTATTATCACATTCCTGCTACCTTATCTTGATTTAATATCTCAGATCAATTTTATTGCTATGTCCACTTGAATTTGGTGATTAGAATTGAAGGTTGTATCATTTATGAACTTTTGGATTTGATGGATCAAAATTATGAACTAGGCACTTTTTTCATCTATTCTATTATTTGTTGGTGCCTTAGTCTATTTTGTATAGACATGCAGAGAAGAATAACTACCATTACTACTACCTGACGACGGACATTGAGGTAACATGTATCTCACCCTTTGAGTTTTTTTTTTCTTTCTTTTTGGTGTCTTCTGAGGGGCTGCCTTAGATGTACAACCACATTTTTTATGTGTGGATCTCGGACACTTGTTCGATGTTCCTTTTTATCCTTTCTTTTGGTTTTGTGTGTGAGTATTTTGTAGGTTGTCTATGTTTTCCTTCTCTCAGGCCACTTCCACTTCCAGGTATTCCGTATCACTTTTCTACCATTTTGGTCCAGTGCGGACACTGTCCTGTTTAAGTGTGGGGTGGGTGATTTGCATGATATGTACCGAGTTTTGTCATTAGATTGGTGGTGATTGTGCTTTGTTTTGTCACTCTTTCACTTCTTCCCATTCTCTTTTGCAAGTATCTCTTCGCATTGCTTAATATCTTCCTGAATTGCTTGCCTTCTTCCATATGGTGAGATTGAAATGGTGTTTTTTCTTGACCAAATGTGTGTGTGAGAACTCGTATTTTGATCATCTCCCATTCTTCTTGTTTGTAGTAGTCTAGGAACCTGTCCTTATTGGATTAGTGAACATGTGACTTGGTGTTGTGCAAGACTTGGTCTAATCTTTTGCTCGAATTCGCTAGTTCTAATACCATGATCGAGTCTAGATAAGGGTTTAATATGTGCTTTAAATTAATGTCAATGAACCTAATCAGAGAAATCTGAACAAAATGTGTGGTTTGGTATTGAAGTTGGAGTCGATTCACGAGCTGGCAAACGTGCCCGCCCATTGCTTAGTCCCAAAGGGAAGTTTCAATGTGGCATTCTTCTTCTCAACCTACTCCCAATCGTGGTCAGGGTTTAGGATAACGCGGAATTCCAAAGGTTTCCGGCTGCTCCATACCTGATGTGATTCTCAACTGTACCGGCCACTCGAAAAAAGAAAAAAAAAGAAAAAAAGAAAAAAAGAAACAAAAAGAAACAAATTTTGCTTTTAGTTTTTAATTCTTGTTCCCTTATCTAGCAAGTGTCGGGTTGCAGTCTAGAGTAAGTGTAGCGAAAGTAAGTATTGTCTTGCCTTTACCAAGTCAGGTTGTTCACTAGCTCGATAAAGTCATGTTCCTCTTTTACTCCGGCAAAGGTTTGGTTCTAATTGTGTGGTCAGTCGGGTAATCCTCTTATTTGATAGAAGCACCATGTACATCATTCTAGGAACCAAGAGGTTTTTGGTTGCTCATTCAGGTTGGTGCATTGTTGTGTTAGAGTTCTTGTTTGAGGACAAACAAAAGTTTAAGTGTGGGGTGATTTGATGACGCTAGATTTACCACGCTCATCTCTCCATTCCTAAACGATATTTCATCCATTTTACACACTTCTATGCATAATTTGAGGTAGATTCTCATTTTTGTGTCAAACACTGTGTTTTAGTGCCCTTGACCAGTTTCGGTTCTATTTGATGTCGTTTTGTAGTTCTTTCATGAGAGTTACAGGGTACAGATGTCAAATGAGAGTCTAAGACGAGTCGCACGAGGTTTGGATCGCTTTGGGGGCACTTCGAATCGCATCGGAGCACTTTGGGACGAGTTTGAAGGAAGAAATTCAAAGCTGAAAATCATGTATAAATGTGCGGTTCAAAAGTGCGGCCAAAGTGCATTTTTTGGGCGCACTTTTAAACACCTGCGGATTTTGGTCTATTTTGAGAGGAGAGACAGATGAGGATTATGGAGACTTCACTTTCAGACTTCATTCTAATTTCGACGAACCAGACACTCTCGGAGGAGGATTTTGAAGCTTTGAAGTGACGATTAAGCGAGGAGAAGCGAGGATTATCTCAGGAGTTTCGAAGATTCATCAGGATTATGTTTTCTCGGAGTAAGATGTCTTCTTCTCCGGTTTTCTTCTCCATTGTTTCTGTGATTGCTTCTGTGATGATGTCGAGCTAAACTCTTCTAGTTTGTTCAGATTAGATGAAACTCTAGTGAGATTTTGTATGGATGATGTCGGGTTTCTAACCCGTTAATGTTAATTGAGGTTTATTCAGACTTAATTGAGTTCTCTCTTAAACCCTAATTTGAAGCTCTAAGAATCCGTTGATTGACCATATCGTAGGGTTTTGCTTCATCTTTGATTTGCGGTTCTGACCATGGACGTAGATCATTCTAGAGTTTAGGAGGTCGTTAGGGTTGCCGGTGTCTTGACCATAGGGCCGGTGAAACTAATCTCTTTGCATATCTGTGTGGCATTTCACTGTTTTTCGTGCGTTCTTGAAGATTTGCGAGTTATCTTGACCATAGGAACTTGTAGGTTTGATAGGATAGTTTCTCTGCGTCCTGACCATGGAGTAGAGATTACCCAAGGAAGTGTCGAGTCATCAAGTCTGATAAACTGAAATTGCATTGCATCATCCGTCTTAATCGAGCTAGAGCGGATTCGAGTCTGGACAAACGCCTTAGTCTATATTCAAATCTCCAATCTGCTTCACTTGTTTGCTTGCTTTGTTTGATTTAATTGTTTTTTTTAGATTAATTCATTTCATAAACCAATTCAAAACCCAAAACGAAAACCCGAATTGCTTATTCCACAACCGTTGAGTAATAGAAAAAGAAAGACCCTAGGGAAAAACGATATCTTTGGAGAAATCCATTGAGTTAAAACTAGTGTGCATTAATTTGCGCACCAAATTCCCACCCCTATTTCGTAGTATCTCCTCACAAAAACTTGCTTTTGTTTTGATGAATTGGGTTGATTAATTGTACCATTTTGTTTAGTTTCATTCTTGAAGAATTGTTGTAGTAACGAACCAAGAATCGTAAAATTTTGTGTTCCTCACTCTACCATTGTTTCATTCTTATAAAATTTGAGGGCAAGCAAGTAATTACACAATTGATTATCCCAGGGCAAGCAAGTAATTACACAATTGATTATCCCTTACTAGATAACCTCCTAAACAAACAAGAATATTCTACAAAGTGACATTGAAACTCATTATCCCCTTAATAACTAGCTATCTCGAATATCATGGTATTCAAGATAGCCCTTACCATTATAGTTAGTAGTTATTAAATGATAAACAACAATAGTTTGATATGGACCACAACATCATCGCATTAGCTAGGTTAACTACTTTATTTTTATTAGAAAATTAATATCATTATAGTTGTTCGAGTACAATTATAAGTATTATTGCACATCACGAGATTGACTTGGAATCAATTCTCGACAATGAGGTGTTTGTTTTGTGGTTAATGGATAATGAGTTTATTTTCACTAACAAACAATTAAATCGATGGTTTGACCATTGACATTGGCATATTTTTTTAGTTAGAGGTCAACGACTTCACTTTCCTAGGAAAACGATATCATAACGATCATTTTTGTATCATGGTAAGTATTCCCTCCTATCACATAGGTGAATTGGGTACGGTTATCAACAACAAAGTGTTTGTATTTATTGTAATGGTCAATAACTTCATAGGCGCATGAGTCCAATCCCAATAATGGTGCGCTTTCTTTGTGATTGGTCAATCAGATCACTTTCACAATTTTACCAAAATTGTAAGTATTCTTTCAAGTCAAATGCTTGAATCGAGTTTGAACTCTCGACAACAACATGCTTCTTTTATTTTTATTGGTTAATGAGTTCACTTTCATCGACAGAAAATTGCTACAAGGAGTTTGGTCACCAACAATTACGTTTTTGTCTTTCAGTTAGAGGTCAATAACTATACTTTCAATAGCTTGATATATCATCTAGGTCATTGTATGATAGTGGTTATTGGTAGATGATCATACCAAGGGTTTTATCATTGGCCATAACGAATTTGTAGTTTAGTTAGATCAACGAGTTCACAATTATTAACATATTGATATTAATATGATGGTTGTAGTATAGTTCTAAGTGTTAAATCCTATCAGGCGGGTGAGTTTGAGTCCATCCTCGACAGTAAAGTGTTCGTTTTGTGGTTATTGGTCAATGAGCTTATTTTGACTAAAAAACAATTGTATTAAATGTTAGATTATTGAGAATTATACATATTTGTTTTTCATTTACACGTAATAGTATTCACTAACCTAGGCAATTATATCATCAAGGTCATTGTGGTATAGTGGTAACTATTGTCTCCTATAACGTAGGTGAATTAGGTTCAGTCTTTGACAATAATATTTTTTATTTGTTAAAGAGTTTGGTTTCATTGTGAGTTCGATCTTTCGGTGTTAATTTAATTTTTTTACTCATAATCATTTCATTTTCCAAATGGTATCAAAGTTGATGTGGTATAGTGGTAAGTGTTTTCACTTGTTACGCAAGTGGCCCAAATTTTATCTACGAAAATGACGTTTGTGTTTTTTTATTAGTCAAGTATTTGATTTTCACTGCTAGACAATTACTTAAATAGTTTATTCAACAACAACTAATTATATGTTAATAACTTAACTTTCATCATCTTACAATATCATCTAGGTTGTTGTAGTATAATGATTATCGGTAGACGATTGTATGAAAGATTTGATCATTGACCACAAGATCATCGTATTTTAGTTAGGTCAATTACTTCACTTTTATTGGTAAATTAATATCATTAAGGTTGTTGTAGTATAGTTATAAGCATTAGTGCATATCATGCATGTGAGTTGGAATCAATCCTTGATAATGCAGTATTTGCTTTGTGGTTATTGGTCAACAAGTTTCACTAACTACAATTGCATCAACAGTTCGATCACTAGCAATGACGTGTATATTTCTAGTGATTGGTCAACTATTTCAATTTAGTGGAAAAATGATATCATTAAGGTCTTTATAGTATGTATGTTTTCCTGACACTCGTGAGAATTGGGTCTGTTCCTCGACAACAATGTATTGTGTTTTCTTATTGTCGGACAACGAATTCACTTTTATTGTGGGTTCAACCTCGAAAAATGTTGTGTTTGTATTTTCTTGTTAGTTAATTTGTTCAATTTTATAATATCGTCAAGGTTGTTGTAGTATAGTGGTAAGTATTCTTGCCTGTCACGCGGGTGACCTTGGTTTGATCCTCGGCAACAACGTGTTTAATTTTTATTGGTCAACGAGTTTACCTTTTTGTGGCAGATGAATGCGGAATGGGTTTAATCTGCATCAAAGACGGCTTTTGTTTTATAGTTGTAGGTCAATGACATAACGTTCATTAGCATGCAATATCATCTAGGTCATTATAGTTAGTGGTTATTTAATGATAAACAATAATAGTTTGATATGGACCACAACATTATCGCATTAGCTAGGTTGACAACTTTATTTTTATTAGAAAATTAATATCATTTTAGTTGTTCGAGTACAGTTATAAGTATTATTGCACATCACGAGATTGACTTGGAATCAATTCTTGACAATGAGGTGTTTGTTTTGTTGTTAACGGATAATGAGTTTATTTTCACTAACAAACAATTGAATCAATGGTTTGACCACTGACATTGGCGTATTTTTTTTAGTTAGAGGTCAACGACTTCACTTTCCTAGGAAAACGATATCATAAAGATCATTTTTGTATCATGGTAAGTATTCCCTCCTGTCACATAGGTGAATTTGGTATGGTTATCAACAACAAAGTGTTTGTATTTATTGTAATAACCAATAATTTCATAGGCGCATGGGTCCGATCCCAACAATGATGTGCTTTCTTTGGTCAATCAGATCACTTTTACCAAAGTTGTAGTACAATAGTGGAAAGTATTTTTTCAAGTCCAATGCTTGAATCGAGTTTGAACTCTCGACAACAACATGTTTCTTTTATTTTTATTGGTTAATGAGTTCACTTTCATCGACTGAAAATTGCTACAAGGGGTTTCGTCACCGACAATTATGTTTTTGTCTTTTAGTTAGAGGTCATTAACTACACTTTCAATAGCATTATATCTCATCTAGGTCATTGTATGATAGTGGTTATTGGTAGATGATTATACAAAGGGTTTTATCATTGGCCATAACGACTTTGTAGTTTAGTAAGATCAACGAGTTCACAATCATTATCATATTGATATGAATATGATGGTTGTAGTATAGTTATAAGTGTTAAATCTAATCACGCGGGTGACTTTGAGTCCATCCTCGACAGTAAAGTGTTCGTTTTATGGGTATTCGTCAATGAGTTTATTTTCACTAACAAACAATTGTATTAAATGTTAGATTATTGGGAATCACATATTAGTTTTTCATTTACACGTAACAGTATTCACTAATCTGGGTAATTATATCATCAAGGTCATTGTGGTATAGTGGTAACTATTGTCTCCTGTAACGTAGGTGAATTAGATTCAGTCTTTGACAATAATATTTTTATACTATTTATTTGTTAAAGAGTTTTGTTTCATTGCGAGATCGATCTTTTGGTGTTAATTTATTTTTTTCTACTCATAGTCATTTCATTTTCAAAATGGTATCAAAGTTGATGTGGTATAGTGGTAAGTGTTTTCACTTGTTACGCAAGTGGCCCAAATTTTATCTACGAAAACGACGTTTGTGTTTTTTATTGGTCAAGTATTTCAATTTTACTATTCATAAAAAAAAGTATTTCAATTTCATTGCTAGACAATTACTTAAATAGTTTATTCACCACAACTAATTCTATGTTTTGTAGTTATATGTCAATAACTTAACTTTCATCATATTTACAATATCATCTAGGTTGTTGTAGTATAATGATTATCGGTAGATGATTGTATGAATGATTTGATCACTGACCACAAGATCATTGTATTTTAGTTAGGTCAAATACTTCACTTTTATTGGTAAATTAATATCGTTAAGTTTGTTTTAGTATAGTTATAAGCATTAGTGCATATCATGCATGTGAGTTGGAATAAATCATTGATAATCAAATATTTGCTTTGTGGTTATTGGTCAATAAGTTTCACTAACTACAATTGTATCAACAGTTCGATCACTAGCAATCACGTCTATATTTCTAGTGATTGGTGAACTACTTCAATTTCATGGAAAATGATATCATAAAGGTCTTTATGGTATGTAAGTTTTCCTGACACTTATGAGAATAGGGTCTGTTCCTCGACAACAATGTGTTTGTTTTCTTATTGCGGACAACGAATTCACTTTTATTGTGGGTTCAACCTCGAAAAATGTTGTGTTTGTATTTTCCTGTTTGTTAATTTGTTCGATTTTATAATATTATCAAGGTTGTTGTAGTATAGTGGTAAGTATTCCCGCCTGTCACGCGGGTGACCTGGGTTCGATCCCCGGCAACGGCGTGTTTAATTTTTATTGGTCAACGAGTTTACTTTTTTATGGCAGATGAATGCGGAATGGGTTTAATCTGCATCAAAGACGGCTTTTGTTTTATAGTTGTAGGTCAATGGCATAACTTTCATTAGCATGCAATATCATCTAGGTCATTATAATTAGTGGTTATTTAATGATAAACAGCAATAGTTTGATATGACCACAACATCATCGCATTAGCTAGGTTAACTACTTTATTTTTATTAGAAAATTAATATCATTATAGTTGTTCGAGTACAATTATAAGTATTATTGCACATCAAGAGATTGACTTGGAATCAATTCTCGACAATGAGGTGTTTGTTTTGTGGTTAACGAATAATGAGTTTATTTTCAATAACAAACAATTAAAGCAATGGTATGACCACTGGCATTGGCGTATTTTTTTGGTTAGAGGTCAACGATTTCACTTTCCTAGGAAAACGATATCATGGTAAGTATTCCTTCCTGTCACATATGTGAAATTGGTTGGTTATCAACAACAAAGTGTTTGCATTTATTGTAATGGTCAATAACTTCATAGGCGCATGGGTCCGATCCCAACAATGGTGTGCTTTCTTTGTGATTGGTCAATCAGATCACTTTCACAATTTTACCAAAGTTGTAGTACAATAGTGGAAAGTATTCTTTCAAGTCCAATGCTTGAATCGAGTTTGAACTCTCGACAAGAACATGCTTCTTTTATTTTTATTGGTTAATGAGTTCACTTTCATCGACTAAAAATTGCTACTAGGGGTTTCGTCACCGACAATTATGTTTTTGTCTTTTAGTTAGAGGTCATTAACTACACTTTCAATAGCATTATATATCATCTAGGTCATTGTATGATAGTGGTTATGGTAGATGATTATACAAAGGGTTTTATCATTGGCCATAACGACTTTGTAGTTTAGTTAGATCAACGAGTTCACAATCATTATCATATTGATATGAATATGATGGTTGTAGTATAGTTATAAGTGTTAAATCCTATCACGCGGGTGAGTTTGAGTCCATCCTCGACAGTAAAGTGTTCGTTTTGTGGGTATTCGTCAATGAGTTTATTTTCACTAACAAACAATTGTATTAAATGTTAGATTATTGGGAATCACATATTTGTTTTTCATTTACACGTAACAGTTTTCACTAATCTGGGTAATTATATCATCAAGGTCATTGTGGTATAGTGGTAACTATTGTCTCCTCTAACGTAGGTGAATTAGGTTCAGTCTTTGACAATAATATTTTTATATTATTTATTTGTTAAAGAGTTTTGTTTCATTGCGAGATCGATCTTTTGGTGTTAATTTATTTTTTCCTACTCATAGTCATTTCATTTTCAAAATGGTATCAAAGTTGATGTGGTATAGTGGTAAGTGTTTTCACTTGTTACGCGAGTGGCCCAAATTTTATCTACAAAAACGACGTTGTGTTTTTTTATTGGTTAAGTATTTCAATTTTACTATTCATAAAAAAGTATTTCAATTTTACTATTCATAAAAAAAAGTATTTCAATTTCATTGCTAGACAATTACTTAAATAGTTTATTCACCACAACTAATTCTATGTTTTTTAGTTATATGTCAATAACTTAACTTTCATCATATTACAATATCATCTAGGTTGTTGTAGTATAATGATTATCGGTAGATGATTGTATGCATGATTTGATCACTGACCACAAGATCATTGTATTTTAGTTAGGTCAAATACTTCACTTTTATTGGTAAATTAATATCATTAGTTTGTTTTAGTATAGTTATAAGCATTAGTGCATATCATGCATGTGAGTTGGAATCAATCATTGATAATCAAATATTTTCTTTGTGGTTATTGGTCAATAAGTTTCACTAACTACAATTGTATCAACAGTTCGATCACTAGCAATGACGTCTATATTTCTAGTGATTGGTGAACTACTTCAATTTCATGTAAAATGATATCATAAAGGTCTTCATGGTATGTAAGTTTTCTGACACTTATGAGAATAGGGTTTGTTCCTCGACAACAATGTGTTTGTTTTCTTATTGTCGGACAACGAATTCACTCTTATTGTGGGTTCAACCTCGAAAAATGTTGTGTTTGTATTTTCCTGTTAGTTAATTTGTTCGATTTTATAATATTATCAAAGTCGTTGTAGTATAGTGGTAAGTATTCAGGGAATTGGAATTTTTTAGCACAATTTTAAAAAATATGTACCGTCAGTAGCCAAATGCGTAAAAATGTCCAGAAATAGCACAATATGACTGGCAGGCAGTGCTGCGCCACCCAGCCAGCGCAGCGCTGGCTGCCAAGTCAAATTTGTGCCGTTGCAGCGCTGCGCCATGTGGCACACTAGCCGTTACAATGTATCCGTTAACTAACGGTAGTATTGATCCCAGGCAGCGCTGCGCTGACTGGGTGGCGCAGCGCTACCTGGGATCAATACTACCGTTTTTTTTTGGTATAAATACCCCCTACCCCCCACATAAATATCTTCACACCTCCTCTCATACTTTCTGAAACTCAATTCTCTCTAAGGTATTTTTGATAGTTTGTTTGTGTTTGTCAAAAAATTTTTGTTAGTATTATTGTACGCTAATGACGTATTTTATTTGTAGGTTCATAGCAATTGTCCGGCGAGGAAATTTCGTTTGAAGAAGGCCTGAACCCTCCCTCAAAAGGTATTATGCTATAAATTATATGGTAATTAAATTGTGTTTTACGATTTTATATGTATTTAACATTGCTTGTGGATATTAAATTGTAGATGGATTACATGTTTGGAGAGGTGCCGGTTGGGGTACGAAGTGGTAGTCCCGAGGACCCGTCGATTTTATGGGGTGATGCTGACCGACATTGAGCGGCGGGAATTTTTGAAGCTCAGGTTGGTACATTTGAAATGTTATTTATTTTTACAAGGTATTTATGTTTGAATGTTGTATTTATTTTAATAATATTCATAATTTAATTACTTATATTGTAATATTAGGATCAAATTTGAGCGAACATTAATTAGTATTAATTAGTATAATATTATATTGTACTATTAGGATCAAATACAAATTAGGAGCAAATTTGAATATTATATTGTAATATTAGGTTCAAATACAAATTAACTACTAGTTGACTACTAATATTAATTAGTAGCGAACATTATGTACCTTAGAAATTTACTAATAATAGTAATTAGTAACGAATATTAGTTCTGAATATTAGTAAAGAATATTAGTTACGTATAAAAAGTTAAAAAGTAACAAATAATAGTAATTATATTAAAAAATTTAAATAGAATTAGTAATTCACTACTAATGATAATCAGTAGTACCTAATATTAATAATTATAATACTAATTGATATAATTACAAATAATGTAAGTCCTAATTCATATTACTATATAGTAATAATTGAAATGTTACTTCAATTTGAAATGTTAGTTATGTATAAATGTTTGTTATATGTAAATGTTAGTTATATTTGATTGTTAATTATATGTGAATGTTAATTACATTTAAATGTTTAGGGTGCACTCAGAAATTGAGTACTAGTTATTAATTTTGTTACATCTTCTTCCCCCAACTATTAGGACCCACATATGACGCTTAATTGTCGCTTCTCTAAGAAGATCGTGAAGTACGATCCTAGGTTCGAGGCATACCTTGCCCCCATAGGTCTAGGTCAGTTGCGTGACTGCTTGGATTTTACCCCTGATTCTGAGCTGATCACCGCATTGGTCGAGAGATGGCGTCCCGAGACGAGCACTTTTCACTTGTACCACGGTGAGGCAACCATAACACTCGAGGACATGTACTTTCTCACTGGTCTGAGCATCGATGGTGTGCTTGTGGAGTCGCAGAGGCGCATTCCGACTGTGGATTCTGATCTGCAGATTTACGTTGAGCAGCTTCTGGGGAAGAAACCATCTACCGCTGACCTGTCTGCTGGCAGAGTGAAGATGTCGTGGTTGCGTAACCACTTTGGCACCATCAGGGATGACGCCGACCAGGAGACTATCGAGCAGCACTGTCGCGCATACATTCTGGACTTCTTCGGCAGCTGCATCTTTGCTGATCGGTCAGGATCACACGCCTCACTCTTCTTCCTTCCACTGCTCGAGGACATGAGCCAGATAGGCGAGTACGGTTGGGGGGCTGCCGCACTTTCATGGCTATATAGGGAGCTTGGCCGGTGTGCTTTCCGCATAGAGAGCAACCTGTCCCGCGACCACGTAGGTGACATTGGAGGTTGGATGGCACTGGTTCAGGCGTGGGCCCTGGAGAGATTTACGTCCATTGCGCGTCGAGTCCACAAGAGTCGACAGATTGCACCGACGCACTCCCCCATTCCACGTATGACTAGGTTCGGGCTACGACTTATTCTTCCATTTTCATGGTTTATTCCATCTTATCAAGTTGTATGAATGACGTGGTTCATTCCGCAATTTTGTAGCTGGAAAGAATGGTATCACGCGAAGACCAGATACATCCTTGTTGGGGGGGTACCGCCAGCTGTTTGACGATGGGACTCCATTCGTGGTATTGTATTCTAACAAGAAGATCGTGTTTTTTCCCTTACAGTTTAGGTTTCGTAGTTGTCTAACTTTCTACTTTATTTCATATAGTGGTGTCCCTACTCGGCGGACCGTGAGCATTACAGTCCAGGGACTTTCCCCATCCATCGCGTCGTCGCACCGCTTATCTGCTTCTTCAGCGCTATGTGGCATAGGCCTGATAGAGTGCTGCGTCAGTTTGGGATGGACCAGCCTGTCCCTACATGGGATCAGCCAGTAGGTGAGGTCATCAGTAACCTGGAGCTGACACAGCGTGGATGGCATCGTACTGATGTGGTAGCTAGATTTGCTGGATATCGAGACCTGTGGTCCACTCGTGTTGACCACATCACCGCAGGCCCGTGGCTGCGGAGCGAGGAGAGGGAGTCCTATCACTTCCACGACGAGATCAACCAGTGGTATCATGGCATCACTAGACGTACAGTTTCTCGCCGAGGAGCCGTGGACCAGTCTTTGGTACGTAGGTTCTGTCATAATTATTACAACTACTTCTAGTTACATGTTTAACCATTCTAATTATGTGTTGTAGCTTGATGGCATGGAGAGGCTATACGTGACTACTGGCCAGTCACATATCACGCCTCAGGAGCAGCAGGAGATGCATGCTACACTGAGGTCAATGATGCATGCTTCAGGCGGGATCCATAGGACGTCTGAGTCTAGGAGGGCACCCCGGCAGGCCACCCATCCACGACATGCTGACTACCCAGTGCTTGACCCGCCAGACGCCAAGATTCCTTCTACACGTAGAGTCCGACAGCATGTAGATGTCCCCCCTGTCCCGCGATTGTGGGAGCCGACATTGCCTCAGTGGGATCCACATCACCAGCAGACCCGATACTCTGACCACTATCCATTCGACACTACAGGCGACGTGACTTTCGATTATATGGGGAGTCAGGACTACACCCAGCCGGAGGACTACACACAGCATCAGGATTACACACAGCATCCGGACCCGACCCAGCCATACCCCACTCCTACAGTCCCCACTGGAGGCTATACATCTTACGCCCCTCCATCCGGGTCTCAGTGGGGTCCTTCCTCATCGTACGCCGGTCCATCCGGGTCTCAGTATGTCACACCACCCGTAGTGACATATGAGGCATCTTTCGATGATGATGATACTCCACCCGCCGACGGGCAGCATCGATATGGACTGAGGCGAGAGCCTACGCAGAGGATGTGCGCTACTGGAGGCCATGAGCTGGGGGCACATTGGAGGGGACAGGGTCGGCGTAGGGGTCGAGAGGGTAGGGGTCGACAGGGTGGGGGTCGGGAGGGGAGGGGTCGTGATGGGAGGGGTCATGAGTAGTTATAGTATGTTATGAGTATATGTCATTGTATTTCGTATTTCAGAGTACTTCATAGTAGACGTTTGTTTCATGGTATTCGACTTTATAATTGATCACAACATTTCATCTTATGAGATCACAACACCCTAGAAATGCAACATATAATTGATCACACATTTCATCTTATGAGTTGACAACACCCATAAAAATGGGTCATGTAGCAATTGTAAGGACAAGGTCCGGGTGGTGGTGGGGGAGGCCCTTCCCTGAGCAACCTATTGATTGAAACGTGCAACCATGAAATTTCTTCCCTCAGTTCTCGAATAATGTTGTCCTTCTCCTCAACGATGTCATCCTTCTCCCTATTCGCTCGAACAAGTAGTTCGTCCTTCGCCCGAATGATTTGGTCCTTCTCCTTAATAGCAGCATCCACGGCCTCCCGCACCTCTAGTTTTTCATAATAACCACACCCCTTCTCCTACAGATCAGAAATCAAACGTAGAGGGTTTTGATAACTAGGAAAATGAATAAAATTAAATTTGAACCCTTTTTTTACCTCTCTCTCACGAGGGCAGCCAAAATAGCGTTCCAGATCACTCGGTCGAACGGATCTAGTCGCCCTTAAGTCACACCAGCAAGTTAACCACACTGGCCTCATAAACGAACAAGTCCTCCTCCACCGGCTTCTTCAACTTGTGCATTACCCTCTCAGTATCTGTCACTACAGAACAACAGTACACAAGATTAATGCGTTAAACGCAAAAATGAGATAAGTACAAAGCACCCAAACGAATTTCACTTACGCTTACTCTTCCGAGACCTAGAGCCAGAGTTAAAGAACGACATATTCTAAGCTTGGTGACGGCTGCCTACTTCAAATTCTAAGTTTAGGGCAAGGGAGGTGAGTGGTCCAGAACTGCATCATAGAGGGGGGTATTTATACTGAAAATTGAGGCCTTAGGGTTTCTTCAGACCCAGGCAGCGCTGCGCCACCTAGCCAGCGCTGCGCCACCTAGCCAGCGCATTGCTGGCTGGGTTTGAGGAAACCCTAACGGAGATTTGACGGTATCTAATCTGATTAGGCAGCCAGCGCTGCGCCTGCTGGGTAGCGCAGCGCTGGCTGGGTGGCGCAGCGCTATCTGGCTGGCGCAGCGCTGCCTGCCAGTCATATTGTGCTATTTCTGGACATTTTTACGCATTTGGCTACTGACGGTACATATTTTTTAAAATTGTGCTAAAAAATTCCAATTCCCAAGTATTCCCGCCTGTCACGCGGGTGACCCGGGTTCGATCCCCGGCAACGGCGTGTTTAATATTTATTGGTCAACGAGTTTACTTTTTTATGGCAGATGAATGCGGAATGGGTTTAATCTGCATCAAAGACGGCTTTTGTTTTATAGTTGTAGGTCAATGACATAACTTTCATTAGCATGCAATATCATCTAGGTCATTATAATTAGTGGTTATTTAATGATAAACAACAATAGTTTGATATGGACCACAACATCATCGCATTAGCTAGGTTAACTACTTTATTTTTATTATTCATAAAAAAAACTACTTTATTTTTATTAGAAAATTAATATCATTATAGTTGTTCGAGTACAATTATAAGTATTATAGCACATCACGAGATTGACTTGGAATCAATTCTTGACAATGAGGTGTTTGTTTTGTGGATAACGAATAATGAGTTTATTTTCAATAACAAACAATTAAAGCAATGGTTTGACCACTGGCATTGGCGTATTTTTTTTAGTTAGAGGTCAACGATTTCACTTTCCTAGGAAAACGATATTATAAAGATAATTTTTGTATCATGGTAAGTATTCCTTCCGTCACATATGTGAAATTGGTATGGCTATCAACAACAAAGTGTTTGTATTTATTGTAATGGTCAATAACTTCATAGGCGCATGGGTCCGATCCCAACAAGGGTGTGCTTTCTTTGTGATTGGTCAATCAGATCACTTTCACAATTTTACCAAAGTTGTAGTACAATAGTGGAAAGTATTCTTTCAAGTCCAATGCTTGAATCGAGTTTGAACTCTCGACAACAACATGTTTCTTTTATTTTTATTGGTTAATGAGTTCACTTTCATCGACTGAAAATTGCTACAAGGGGTTTCGTCACCGACAATTATGTTTTTGTCTTTTATTTAGAGGTCATTAACTATACTTTCAATAGCATTATATGTCATCTAGGTCATTGTATGATAGTGGTTATTGGTAGATGATTATACAAAGGGTTTTATCATTGGCCATAACGACTTTGTAGTTTAGTTAGATCAACGAGTTCACAATCATTATCATATTGATATGAATATGATGGTTGTAGTATAGTTATAAGTGTTAAATCTTATCACGCGGGTGAGTTTGAGTCCATCCTCGACAGTAAAGTGTTCGTTTTGTGGGTATTCGTCAATGAGTTTATTTTCACTAACAAACAATTGTATTAAATGTTAGATTATTGGGAATCACATATTAGTTTTTCATTCACACGTAACAGTATTCACTAATCTGGGTAATTATATCATCAAGGTCATTGTGGTATAGTGGAAACTATTGTCTCCTGTAACGTAGGTGAATTAGATTCAGTCTTTGACAATAATATTTTTATAATATTTATTTGTTAAAGAGTTTTGTTTCATTGCGAGATCGATCTTTTGGTGTTAATTTATTTTTTTCTACTCATAGTCATTTCATTTTCAAAATGGTATCAAAGTTGATGTGGTATAGTGGTAAGTGTTTTCACTTGTTACGCAAGTGGCCCAAATTTTATCTACGAAAACGACGTTTGTGTTTTTTTATTGGTCAAGTATTTCAATTTTACTATTCATAAAAAAAAGTATTTCAATTTCATTGCTAGTCAATTACTTAAATAGTTTATTCACCACAACTAATTCTATGTTTTGTAGTTATATGTCAATAACTAACTTTCATCATATTATACAATATCATCTAGGTTTGTGTAGTATAATGATTATCGGTAGATGATTGTATGAATGATTTGATCACTGACCACAAGATCATTGTATTTTAGTTAGGTCAAATACTTCACTTTTATTGGTAAATTAATATCGTTAAGTTTGTTTTAGTATAGTTATAAGCATTAGTGCATATCATGCATGTGAGTTGGAATAAATCATTGATAATCAAATATTTGCTTTGTGGTTATTGTCAATAAGTTTCACTAACTACAATTGTATCAACAGTTCGATCACTAGCAATGACGTCTTATTTCTAGTGATTGGTGAACTACTTCAATTTCATGGAAAATGATATCATAAAGGTCTTATGGTATGTAAGTTTTCCTGACACTTATGAGAATAGGGTATGTTCCTCGACAACAATGTGTTTGTTTTCTTATTGTCGGACAACGAATTCACTTTTATTGTGGGTTCAACCTCGAAAAATGTTGCTTTTTTATTTTCCTGTTGTTTAATTTGTTCGATTTTATAATATTATCAAGGTTGTTGTAGTATAGTGGTAAGTGTTTTCACTTGTTACGCAAGTGGCCCAAATTTTATTACGAAAACGACGTTTGTGTTTTTTTATTGGTCAAGTATTTCAATTTTACTATTCATAAAAAAAGTATTTCAATTTCATTGCTAGACAATTACTTAAATAGTTTATTCACCACAACTAATTCTATGTTTTTTAGTTATATGTCAATAGCTTAACTTTCATCATATTACAATATCATCTAGGTTGTTGTAGTATAATGATTATCGGTAGATGATTGTATGAATGATTTGATCACTGACCACAAGATCATTGTATTTTAGTTAGGTCAAATACTTCACTTTTATTGGTAAATTAATATCATTAAGTTTGTTTTAGTATAGTTATAAGCATTAGTGCATATCATGCATGTGAGTTGGAATCAATCATTGATAATCAAATATTTTCTTTGTGGTTATTGGTCAATAAGTTTCACTAACTACAATTGTATCAACAGTTCGATCACTAGCAATGACGTCTATATTTCTAGTGATTGGTGAACTACTTCAATTTCATGGAAAATGATATCATAAAGGTCTTCATGGTAAGTAAGTTTTCCTGACACTTATGAGAATAGGGTCTGTTCCTCGACAACAATGTGTTTGTTTTCTTATTGTCGGACAACGAATTCACTTTTATTGTGGGTTCAACCTCGAAAAATGTTGTGTTTGTATTTTCCTGTTAGTTAATTTGTTCGATTTTATAATATTATCAAGTCGTTGTAGTATAGTGGTAAGTATTCCCTGCTTGTCACTCGGGTGACCCGGGTTCGATCCCCGACAACGGCGTGTTTAATTTTTATTGGTCAACGAGTTTACTTTTTTATGGTAATGAATGCGGAATGGGTTTAATCTGCATCAAAGACGGCTTTTTTTTATAGTTGTAGGTCAATGACATAACTTTCATTAGCATGCAATATCATTTAGGTCATTATAATTAGTGGTTATTTAATGATAAACAACAATAGTTTGATATGGACCACAACATCATCGCATTAGCTAGGTTAACATTTATTTTATTCATAAAAAATACTTTATTTTTATTAGAAAATTAATATCATTATAGTTGTTCGAGTACAATTATAAGTATTATTGCACATCACGAGATTGACTTGGAATCAATTCTCGACAATGAGGTGTTTGTTTTGTGGATAACGAATAATGAGTTTATTTGCAATAACAAACAATTAAAGCAATGGTTTGACCACTGGGATTGGCCTATTTTTTTAGTTAGAGGTCAACGATTTCACTTTCCTAGGAAAACGATATCATAAAGATAATTTTTGTATCATGGTAAGTATTCCTTCCTGTCACATATGTGAAATTGGTATGGCTATCAACAACAAAGTGTTTGTATTTATTGTAATGGTCAATAACTTCATAGGCGCATGGGTCCGATCCCAACAATGGTGTGCTTTCTTTGTGATTGGTCAATCAGATCACTTTCACAATTTTACCAAAGTTGTAGTACAATAGTGGAAAGTATTCTTTCAAGTCCAATGCTTGAATCGAGTTTGAACTCTCGACAACAACATGTTTCTTTTATTTTTATTGGTTAATGAGTTCACTTTCATCGACTGAAAATTGCTACAAGGGTTTCGTCACCGACAATTATGTTTTTGTCTTTTAGTTAGAGGTCATTAACTACACTTTCAATAGCATTATATGTCATCTAGGTCATTGTATGATAGTGGTTATTGGTAGATGATTATACAAAGGGTTTTATCATGGCCATAACGACTTTGTAGTTTAGTTAGATCAACGAGTTCACAATCATTATCATATTGATATGAATATGATGGTTGTAGTATAGTTATAAGTGTTAAATTCTAATCACGCGGGTGAGTTTGAGTCCATCCTCGACAGTAAAGTGTTCGTTTTGTGGGTATTCGTCAATGAGTTTTTTTCACTAACAAACAATTGTATTAAATGTTAGATTATTGGGAATCACATATTAGTTTTTCATTTACACGTAACATATTCACTAATCTGGGTAATTATATCATCAAGGTCATTGTGGTATAGTGGTAACTATTGTCTCCTGTAACGTAGGTGAATTAGTTCAGTCTTTGACAATAATATTTTTATATTATTTATTTGTTAAAGAGGTTTTGTTTCATTGCGAGATCGATCTTTTGGTGTTAATTTATTTTTTTCTACTCATAGTCATTTCATTTTCAAAATGGTATCAAAGTTGATGTGGGATAGTGGTAAGTGTTTATCACTGTGTTACGTCAAGTGCCAAATTTTTATCTACGTAAAGAGTTTGTGTTTTTATTATTTGGTCAGTATTTCAATTTTTACTATTCATACAAAAAAAGTTATTTCAATTTCATTGTAGAACCAATTACTTAAATAGTTTATGTCACTCTACAATAATTTATGTTTTGTAGTTATTATAGTTCAAAACTAACTTTTATCATAATTATACATTAATCATCTAGGTTGTTGTAGTATAATGATTATCGGTAGAGATTGTATGAATGATTTGATCACTGACCACAAGATCATGTATTTTAGTTAGGTCAAATACTTCACTTTTATTGGTAAATTAATATCATTAAGTTGTTTTAGTATAGTTATAAGCATTAGTGCATATCATGCATGTGAGTTGGAATCAATCATTGATAATCAATATTTTCTTTGTGGTTATTGGTCAACAAGTTTCACTAACTACAATTGTCATCAACAGTTCGATCACTAGCAATGACGTCTATATTTCTAGTGATTGGTGAACTACTTCAATTTATGGAAAAATGATATCATAAGGTCTTTATGGTATGTAAGTTTTCCTGACACTTATGAGAATATGGGTCTGTTCCTCGACAACAATGTTTTGTTTTCTTATTGTCGGACAACGAATTTCACTTTTATTGTGGGTTCAACCTCGAAAAATGTTGTGTTTGTATTTTCCCTTGTTAGTTAATTTGTTCGATTTTATAATATTATAAGGTCGTTGTAGTATAGTGGTAAGTATTCTGCCTGTCACTCGGGTGACCTGGTTTGATCCCCACAACCGTGTTTAATTTTTATTGTCAACGAGTTTACCTTTTTATGGCAAATGAATGCGGAATGGGTTTAATCTGCATCAAAGACGGCTTTTGTTTTATAGTTGTAGGTCAATGACATAACTTTCATTAGCATGCAATATCATTAGTCATTATAATTAGTGGTTATTTAATGATAAACAAAATAGTTTGATATGGACCACAAATATCGCACATTATACTATTTGTATTACACAAAAACTACTTTATTTTATTAGAAAATTAATATCATTATAGTTGTTCGAGTACAATTATAAGTATTATTGCACATCACGAGATTGACTTGGAATCAATTCTCGACAATGAGGTGTTTGTTTTATGGTAACGATAATGAGTTTATTTTCAATAACAAACAATTAAAGCAATGGTTTGACCACTGGAATTGGCGTATTTTTTTTAGTTAGAGGTCAACGATCTTCACTTTCCTAGGAAAACGATATCATAAAGATAAATTTTTGTACATGTAAGTATTCCTCCTGTCACATATGTGAATTGGTATGGCTATCAACAACAAAGTGTTTGTATTTATTGTAATTCAATAACTTTTATAGGCGCATGGGTCCGATCCCAACAATGGTGTGCTTTCTTTGTCAATCAGATCACTTTTACCAATGTTGTAGTACAATAAAGGAAAGTATTCTTTCAAGTCCAATGCTTGAATCGAGTTTGAACTCTCGACAACAACATGCTTTTTTATTTTTATTGGTTAATGAGTTCACTTTCATCGACTGAAAATTGCTACAAGGGGTTTCGTCACCGACAATTATGTTTTTGTCTTTTAGTTAGAGTCATTAACTACACTTTCAATAGCATTATATATCATCTAGGTCATTGTATGATAGTGGTTATTGGTAGATGATTATACAAAGGGTTTTTCATGCAT
>CM068302.1:55434278-55462715 GCA_034768395.1 Linum lewisii
TGTAAATAACGTCCACTCATCGCCTTCCTCGTTATCTTCTTGTACCGCCCCTTCGACTACAAAGTCCGCAAGGACTCATCGCCGTTCGCGGTTGGTACCGAATGTCATACTCGCTTAGCTCGATCGCCCACTTAGCTAATCGCCCTGCCATGCTTATAGATCTTAACGCATTCTTAATCGGAAGATTCGTGAGCACATGTATTGTGTGTGCCTGAAAATATGGTCGCAACTTTCTGGCCGCGCAGACCACAGCGTATGCCATTTTTTCTATCGCCGGGTACCTTGTTTTAGCATCGACCAAGGTTTTACTTGTATAAAAAACAGGGTGTTCGGCTTTGTCCTCTCTTCGAACTAAGACCGCACTAACTGCCTTTGGAGAGATTGCAATATAGAGAAATAAATCTTCATTTGACTTTGGAGATGCAAGTACAGGAGGAGTAATTAAAAATTGCTTCAGCTCTTCAAAAGCCTTGTTACATTTGTCATTCCATGCAAACTTTGATGCATTCTTTAAAGTCGCAAAGAACGGAGCGCAGCGGTCGGCGATCCTGGGAATGAATCGATTGATTGCCGTCAGTCTTCCAGATAGAACCTGAACCTCCTTCATAGTCTTTGGAGGGCCATCGCTGTAATCGCCGCGATCTGCGCTGGATTAGCTTCAATTCCTCTCCTGGTTATGAGATATCCCAGGAACTTTCCTGATGTTGCCCCGAACACACACTTCAAAGGGTTCAACCTGAGCGAATACTCCTGCAGTGTATTGAAGGTTTCCCTTAAGTCGCCAAGATGGTCATCAACTCTCTTACTTTTGACCAGCAGGTCATCCACATACGCCTCCAAGTTTCGGCCGAGCTGCTTGACAAAGACTTTGTCGATCATTCTCTGGTAAGTCGCGCCAGCATTCTTGAGCCCGAATGGCATCACTCGATAGCAGTAGTTCGCCGTGGGCGTCATGAAAGCCGTTTTCTCTTGATCTTGCTTGCTTAAAGGTATTTGATGATATCCTGAGAACATATCCAGAAAGGACAGCATTTCATTGTTCGCCGTTGCGTCTACCAGCTGCTCTATGTTGGGCAAGGGGTACGGATCCTTGGGGCAAGCATCGTTAAGGTTGGTGAAGTCGACACACATTTGCCATGCTCCGGACGATTTCTTGACAAGAACTACATTAGTCAACCACTCAGGATACTGTTCCTCTTTGATAAACCCTGCCTTCAAAAGTTTTTCCACTTCATTTGCCACCGCTTGCTGCCTTTCTCTGCAAATGTTCCGCCGCTTTTGCTGGACTGGGCGACTCCCGGGTTCGATCGCTAGAGAGTGTTTGATGATGTCTGGAGCAATTCCTGGCATGTCACTTGGTGACCATGCGAACAGGTGCGAGAACTCTCGGAGCAACTTGACCAACTCCTGTTTCTTGTTATCGCTCAGGTAGGACGAAACTCGAACTGTTTTACTTTCATCTTCTTTGAACAGCGGTATTGGGACGTCCGATTCTGCTGGTACGACTCTTTCTCCCTCATTCTCCACCTCCAAGCTTATGGTGAGGCACGTGCTTTTAGTCGCCGCCCTGTAACACCTTCTGGCGATGTCCGGGTGTCCCCAGACAAAACCTATCCCTTCATTAGTAGCGAACTTCAGTACTTGGTGCACTGGGGAGGAGATTGCTTGGAAGGCGGCGAGTGCAGGTCGCCCTAGGATCATGTTGTACGTGGATTGACAATCCATGACATGGAAGTCGATGGATCGGGTGACCTGCAAGTCTCCATCCCCAATGGTTATCGCCATCGTGGCTATCCCCTTGATGGGAACTGTGTGTCCTGAAAACCCTGAGATGGTAGTTTTTGTCTGCCTGAGCAAGCTAGCTGGCAGGTTCATATTTTTGTACAGCTCCCAGAAAATAATGTCCGCAGAGCTCCCTTCGTCAACCATCACTCGCTCCACTCGGCTATTGTGTGTGATTACTTGAATCACCATCGCTTCCAAACTTGGGCCTCCTACCCTGGCCATGTCTTCTTCCGAGAATCCCAACGTTGGGCGACTGACTTGGTCTATCATCATCACCTCCTTTGTTTCCTCCTTTCTGACTTTCTTTGTCGGGCAACTTTCCCCACCGAAAATGGTTTGATAAACGTGGTTTACCTCAGGTCGAGGCTTTTTCTTGCTATCTTCATTGTCCATAGGCTCCTTAAGTCGGGCGAAGACATCACCCTTCTTGTCTTTTGATTCTCCTTGTCCACGGCGATCATCTTCTTGCGGCTTGTTTTTTCGCTTTGAGCTGACAATGAAATCCCTGAGACGTCCTTCGTTTATCCACCTTTCGATTTCATTTTTCAATTCCTTGCAGTCTTCAGTGGTATGCCCATGAGAGTCATGGAAATCGCAAAACTTTTGGCGACTTCGCTGATCCGCCGGAGTGAACATTGGCCCCGGCCAGTTGATGGGATGTCCCTTATGCTTCATATACAGCAGAATCTTTCTTCGCGATTCTGAGAGGGGTGTATAATCTGCCCTCTCCTCTTGGTATCCTCTCTCCTGATAACCCCTTTGCTCTCCAGGGTATCCTCTCTCTTGGTAACGCCTTTGCTCCCCTGGGCGATATTTCCCGTATGGTCGTGTCTCGGAGGGCTGCCCTTTGGCCTGCTTGTTCCCTGTAACGGGCTTTTCTTCTATCTTCGCCGCTCCATCAACAGGCTCTGCTAACTGCTCCTCAATCAAAATAATTTTGTGCACTCTGGTTTCCAAGTCGGACAGCGACTTCGGAGCCACCTGCAGCAGCGACTCCCGCAGCCTGCCGTTATGAGTCGACTGGAATAAACTTGCCGCAACGATTTCATGATCTACCCTCTTGATGGATTGGACGACGCCAGTCCATTCATCAAAGAACTCCTTCAGCGACTGGTTCAGCTTTTGCCTCAGGCTCACCAGCGCTTGCAACGGGACCGTCCTTGTTTTCTTGCACTCATACTTCTGTGAGAAGATCCTCGCAAAGCCCTCCCACGATGTTATGATGCCCTCCGGTAGATTCATGTACCACTCCCTGGCTCGCCCTCCCAGTGTCGCCGGAAAAGCTCTGCAATATGCGGCGTCGCCAGCCTGCTGCATTTGCATGACGATCTGAAAGGCTTGCAAGTGCTCGTCCGGGTCGCCAGTACCTACATACCTATCTAGGTTGGGCGGAACCAACCCCTTAGGTAGCGGCTCGGCGAGTATCGCCCTGGACAGAGGTTGGCGAACCGCCATCTGTGCGGGGGAGATTTGAATAGTCGGGAGGAATTGCTGTAACACTTCCAAATGGGAGTCCTGTGGCTATTGCCTGTCCTGAGTGTTGGCCCTGAGAGCTTGAGCCTGCTGGGCGATCACCGTTTTCAACATCTGCGTGAGTTCAGCATTCTGTTGCTCAAGGGACCGAAATCGCTGCTCCAACAGCTCATAGGCATCGCCGGCCGGAATAGTACTCTGGGACTCCGAGTCGCCTTCGAATTCGCGCTCCATGTTTCTAGTGAGGTTTAGGTCTGCTCGAGAACCTGGGTTGACATGCTTGACAGGTGTTACTCCATCTCCTCTTTCGCCATCCTCGCCCATCAGAGTGGGAATCGCTGATGAAGCCATTCGCCTTGAAAAGTCGCCTGATCGCCCCCTATCTGGCGCGCCAATTGTTCCAGCCTTGTCGCCTGGCCCAATAATGGAGCCCAAGCCTGTTGGTCATCCGGGAGTGGTGTACCTCGTAAGTAACGTGGGGGAAGTTAGTTCAAGGAAAAGGGGAGGCGATCAGTTTAAGGAATGGGAGAGGGAGGCGAGTAACGTACCGCGGAGCGTTTATCCGCTGGGTCCAAGTGTTGTCCTCCGGTTAATAGGATGTACGGGGGTATTTATAGTACCCCTGCCTTGGTCGCCAAGGCTGAATCTTAGCCACTCGTTTGTAGCCCCCGTAGGATGTTGACACGTGTCTGCTCTGTCTTGGAACCCTAAGTGTCGCCAAGTAACCCTAGGGGGCCGCCGAGCTGGGCCGTCGCTTTGGGCCTTACTCCACTTCCTGGGCCTGCCTGTTCGGCCCATCTGATTTACCGCCTAAATCCGGACCTCTAGCCCTAGCCGCTGTGTTCGGGCTGCCGTGTGGGCTGCCTCATGGGCCGCCGTGTGGGCCTTTGGACCTCGTCGGGCCGGGCCCATCAATTATCTTAATACTTACAAGCCTTTGATTGTGGTTATACTGGAACCCAGGATCAGTGGTGCGACGGCCTCGAAGGTTATGGATAAAATTGGCTTTGATAGTCGACTGGTGGAGGATGCACGAGGCTTTGCGGGTGGCATTTGGGTGTTGTGGAATAAGAAGTGTGTTAATATTACTGAACGGGGGCGGTCGGAACAAGCTATACACTTCGAGATTAAAGGACTTGGCGACTCTTCTAGCCTAGTGTCAGCTGTCTACGCTAGCCCGTATGCTACTAGCCGCACTCTTTTGTGGGATGAGCTGCGAGACTGGAAGTCGAGAATTACGCTTCCCTGGTGCTTGATTGGGGACTTCAACTGTATGCTCTCGACGGCTGATAAAAGAGGAGGCGCACCCTTTGTCCCCTCTCGAGCAGCTTCTTTCAGGCAATGTGTTGATAACTGCAGTCTCTTGGAGCTGGATTACGTGGGCCCCCGTTACACGTGGTTTCGCGGCTCGTTGGGGGAACGTATTGATTGGGGTTTGGCTTCTACCGATTGGAAATGCAAATTTTCGGACTCGGTGATCCGACATCTGCCAAGACTTAGGTCTGATCACAGACCGATTATGATCTGCTTCGACGGGCTTGAGACTCCTAACCGGAAGGACAGGCCCTTTCGGTTCTTAGTCCCGTGGATGACTCATGGCGACTTTCCGAGCATCCTTGAGAACTCCTGGGACAAGTGGGGTAATGCTGCTGTAAATCTTTCCCTCCTGGTCGGGAAACTCAGAAAATGGCACAAAGAGGTTTTTGGAAATATCTTTAGACGGAAAGCTATTTTGAGCCAGCAACTGTCCGACATTGAAGCCTGCTGTTCGGTGTCGCCTTCTGTTTTTTTGAGTTCTCAAGAAGCCAGAATTCGCAAAGACCTTGAACAAGTTTTGTGGGAGGAAGCTTTGTTATGGAAACAGAAAGCTTGTAAAGATTGGATTAAAGATGGTGATCGTAACACCCGGTTCTTCCACCTTGCGACTCTAAAAAGGAGGAGCTTCAATAAAATTAGTGCTCTTAAGAGAGCAGATGGGTCCTGGGAAGATGATGTTGCAGGCCTGAAAATTATGGCCTTGAACTACTTTCGTAGGATTTATAGCGAGGAGGAGTCGTCCCCAGCTCCGATTCCCCTTGGCTTTTCCCGTATATCTCTCAGCCAAGCAGATTCAGTTCGGCGTCTGCCGTCCTTGGAGGAGCTTCATGCGGTTGTTAAAGGTATGGGCGGTTACAAGGCTCCGGGTAAGGATGGTTTTCACCCGATTTTCTTTCAGAAGCAATGGAGCACGGTGGGCCCGTCTATGGCACATCTGATTCGGAGTTGCTTCCTCAATCCTGATTGTATCAGTCAAATCAACGACACTATCAGTGTGCTTATCCCGAAGACTGCTCAACCGGAAACTATGCAACAGTTCAGACCAATTAGCCTTTGCAATGTCAGCTACAAAATTCTTACCAAGTGCCTGGCAGATAGAATGGGCCCCTGCTGCCGACCCTTGTGGCCTCAACCCAAGCAAGCTTTGTTCCCGGCCGTCAAATCTCTGATAACATTATTATTCTGCAGGAGGTGGTACATTCAATGGAGCGATTAGGGGGTCGGGACAGACGAATGATTCTGAAAGTTGACCTCAAGAAAGCTTATGACAGAATTAGATGGTCTTTCCTTGAGGAGTCTCTGGCTGCTACGGGCTTGTCGACCGAGTCTGTCCGACTTATCATGTCTTGCGTCAGTACTGCTCGTTTTGAGATCTTGTGGAATGGTGGTTTAACAGATCAGTTTACTCCGCAGAGAGGGATTAGGCAGGGGTGTCCGCTGTCTCCTTTCTTATTTAATATTTGTATGGAGCGGTTGAGCCATATTATTAACGCTGCAGTGGAATCTGGTGATTGGCGGCCGATCTCCCTTAGCCCAGGGGGGCCGCAACTCTCTCACCTTTTCTATGCGGATGACCTGATCCTGTTCGCGGAAGCTTCTGAGAGTCAAGCCAGAGTCATTCGTACTTGTCTGGATAAATTTTGTGCGGCTTCGGGACAAGCTATCAGCAGGGAAAAATCTGTTATTTTTTGCTCCAAAAACACAAGCAGACGTAACAGCTTGCTTATTTCCCTCCTCTTGGGAATTCCGCTTACGCAAGACCTTGGGCGCTATCTTGGGGTGCCGATCCTTCATGAACGGGTGACATCTCATACGTACCAGGAAATTTTGGATCGTCTCGATAAAAAGCTGGCAGGGTGGAAAGTCAAAACCCTCTCTTTAGCAGGACGTGTTACCTTTGCGCAATCTGTTCTTGCAGCCATTCCAGCTTATGCTATGCAGACCTCTGTCCTTCCTGCTAACACGTGCGAAGAAATTGATAGAAGAATTAGAAACTTTGTCTGGGGGACTACCGAAGAAGAGAGGAAGGTTAGCCTGGTGGCTTGGGAGAAGATTTGTTTACCAAAGGAGAAGGGCGGGTTAGGACTCAAGATGGCTCGCCAACTTAATAGAGCATATTTAACCAAATTGGCTTTCATCTTTTTCAAAGACAAGGATAAATTGTGGGTTCGTGTTCTGCAACACAAGTATTTTTCTGAAAATGACGCAGGTCTGGCTGCTCGGAATTTGAAGTCGACATCACCGCTTTGGAAAGGGATGCTCAAAGAATGGGGTACGATGTTAGAGGGAGCTAAGTCGGCTGTTCGGAATGGTCGTGAGACTCTTTTCTGGACCAATTGCTGGGTTGATGCTGGTCTGCGACTGATCGACTTTGCGGATACCTCGAGACCGGAATTTGATATAAATTGCACCGTGGCCGACATGACTACGGAGGATGGAGGTTGGAACTTTGATATTATTGAAGGTCTGCTGCAACCGGAGATTGTGGACTTAGTTGCTGGCATGCCTCCGCCGCAACAAACCAGGGGCGATGATGACTGGATTTGGGGCTGCGAGAAATCTGGTCAATTCTCGATTAAATCAGCCTACAACCTCATCTGCCAAACCGAGGAAGTACCGGAGCTGTCGATCTGGAAAACCATCTGGCGGTGGGATGGCCCGAATCGCATTCGACACTTCTTGTGGCTGGCGGCAAAGGATCGCTTTTTAACAAATGCTATGAGAGTTCGTCGTGGTATGGGGCAGGAGGCAGAGTGTGATTACTGCAAAGCCGATGACGAAACAGTTCCCCATGTTCTTCGAGAATGCTCTTTTGCTAAACAGGTATGGAGGGCAACAATGACTGATTCTGTCAGTGATTCTGTCAGTGATTCTGAATGGCAGCTCCCATTTTCTGAATGGCTGGAGTTCTACCTTAAATCCGAACAGAGATTGCTTTTTGGGATCTGTTGTTGGTACCTTTGGAAATCTCGGAATGAGAGACTTTTTGCGGACGGCCGAGACAGCCCCTCTGTTGTGGCGATAAAGGCTGCTAAATGGCTAACCACGGTCAGTGAAGCACTTTGCCGAGAGGAGAGGGTGTTTACAGATCGGGGGACGAGCAGAAGGATCGAGGTCAGCTGGCAAGCGGGTCCTCAAGATTGGATGACCTTAAATTCAGACGGGTCAGTGTTGGGTGTCCGAGGAAGATCAGCAGCCGGCGGTTTAATTCGGGATTTTTTGGGGAATTGCCATCATGCGTTCACCGTCAACCTGGGGGTGTGCTCTATCACAAGAGCCGAAATTCGCGGAGCCATAGAGGGAATTCGACGAGCTTGGGATGCTGGCTACCGGAAGCTCGAAATCCAAATTGACTCGACAGCCGCGGTTGCAATTTTGCTTAGTAAAGAGCTGGTGCCTTCTCACCAGTATGCTTTGGAAGTTTTGGAGTTCCGAGACTGGATTCATCGGGACTGGATGGTTAGGGTGAAAAATGTCTATCGGGAAGCTAATCATGCGGCGGATTATCTGGCTAGCCTTGGTCATAATATGACTCGCGGAGCTCACGAGGTCGATATTTCTGATTGTAATCTTGCATACTTTATCCGCTATGACTGTATGAGTATTTCTGAACCCAGAGTGATTAATTAATTGCTTGGCGTTTGTCGCCTTCCCACCAAAAAAAAAAAAACCAAGGGGTAGGGGCAGACGGGGTGCGGCAATTAGGAATTCATGGTTTAGTAGCAACAACACTTTTAGTATGCTAATTTTTAATTACATGTAATTATATTTTCAAATGAAATATCTAACTAAATGTTCAAATTTTAATTAAATAATAATAATAAATTTTTATATAAAGTTGATGATCATTAAAAACACCTACCTTTACTAGCCTCACACAAATTTTTATTCTTAAATGGAACTAAATTTTAATGACATTAGACTCGTCCAACCAATTAATGGAAATTTAACGGAAACTTTTTCCGTTAACTTTTTCGTCCAAGTTAACGGAAATTTAACCCTCAAAATGACGTGTCAGCTGATGTAGGGCTGGGAAGCGATTAAGGTTAATTATTAAAACCGATTTAACTGGCCAAAATCGGTTAACCATCGGTTAACCGATGTAAAATTCGGTAGGCTTGCGGTCAATGATTTATCATCTGGTCGGTCAACGGTTAATGGTCGGTTAACTGCCGGTTAACCTCATTTGACCGACATAAGTAATACACATTACACAACAACAGATTTCATTCCAAATTCTGATCCAAACTCACTCTCTCTCTCTCTCACGCCTCACTCTCTCTTTCTCTCTCACGCCTCACTCTCTCTTTCTCTCTCACGCCTCACTCACTCCTCTCTCTCTCTCTCTCACGCCTCACTCACTCTCTCTCTCTCTCTCAGTCAACAGAAAGAAAGCATTAAGAAATTGAACAGAGGCGGCGGGAGCAACAAAGGTCGTTCCAAAGACCTTAGAGGCGGCGGCGTTGGCTTAGGACGGTGACGGAGGTGGCCGGAGTCGCTCGCCATCAGCCATGGCTTGATCGGAGAAGAAGGGGGGACCGCTCCGTCCTTTTGATCTAATCTCCAGATTTGGATCTGGATTTTGATCTAAAACTCCTGGATCTGGATTTGTTTCTCCTTTCTTGGCATTTCCTTCAGATGACGGCGGCGGCGATTAACTTTGTTTTTGCGGGAAAGGCTTCCGGTGGAGATCGGCTCTGCTGCTCCTGTGTTTATGTTGCTCCGTAATTTTCCCTGCCTTTGAGTTGTTTGCTGTGTTGGTAGGGTAGGTGAAAATCAGTGAAAAACCTTCGGTCGAATTCGGCCAGTCGGTCAAAATCGATCGATTTTCGGTCAGTCGGTCAAAATCGGTCAATTTTCGGTCAGTCGGTCAAAATCGGTCAGGTGGTCAAAATTAATTCGGTCAACTTTTTGGTCGGTTAAATGTAAAAAAAATTGGTCGGTCAATTTTCGGTTTTGACCGAATTCGGTCAAAAACCCAACTTTAAAAAATCGATCGGTCTGTCGGTCAAAACAATCTTAAGGGCGGTTAACCATTGGTCTGACCGATTCCCAGCCCTAAGCTGATGTGTCATTATTTTAAATTAAAAACTATTAAAAAAATAAAACATTATAATTAAAATTAAAAACCTAATGTGCAGCCCATCTCCCAAAAATTGTCTCCCTGCCGCCTCATGTCATCTTCCTCTGTTTTCTACCAACACCACCGCCGCACATCCAATACCACCGCCGCCGCACATCCAACAGCACCGCCGCCGCACTTCCAACAGCACCACCGCCGCACTTCCAACACCACCGCAGCCGCCCCATCTCCTCCTCGATTCCCCCTACTGTCGTCGTCGCCCTTACTCCAGATCCGACGCCCCCAAATGACATAGCAATCATGAAAAGAGTACCTCAGATCTGGTTGAATGGAGGTGTGGCGGCAGTAAGGGGAATCGGAGCAAGGTCGATTTGGAGCTACTAGGTACAAGAAAGGGAGGAGGAAGACGGATCGGAGGCATTGAATCGGCGAGCCAGAGGTTGTGGACATTCTTGGTGTCGGCCTTGACTCCCCAGGAGGTAAACGAATCGGACGGCGGAATCGGGAGTTGATGGGTGGAGCGACGGCGGATGGAACTTGGTGATGGTGGGCGGAGCGACGACGGCTGGAGCTTGGTGGTGGTGGCCGGAGCGACGACGGTTGGAGCTTGGTGGTGGTGGCCGGAGCAACGGCGGCTGGAGCTTGTTGGTGGTGGGTGGAGCGGCGGCGGGGTAGATGAAGAGATGGTGTCAGTGGGAGAAAGAATGATTTTTTAATTAAAATTATTTTTTCCTTTTACTTTGTTCTGAATTAATTATTTAATTTATTATTAAATTTCAATAATGACATGGCATCTGACGTGGCATCTAGTTGACCTGTTAAGTGAATGCCACGTCAGTTCCGTTTGTACAGTTACTAACGGTGTTAAAATTTTAACGGATGTTAGCTAAATTTGTCCTAAAAAATAAAAATTTGGTCTAAAAAGTGTGACTCAAATAGTTTTGGCTATGTTTGACATTTCCCGAAAAGGTTTGGCTACAAATTTGTTTTTGGCCTTAAGATTTTAATACAAATTTCATTATAATTCTCTATATTTCAAACAATATTCTTAATTTTTATCTAGTCTTACCCGACTCTACTGATTATGACCCTAGTTGAGCAAATTGTATTCATATGACCCTTCTAATTTGGAACCATAGAGTCTAGATTCCGAGTACTTAACAAAAGGATTTATAAAAAATTACTTATTAATGAAGATTTGTAATTAAAGAATATAAAAGCTGGTCAAATTATGTTGGACTTTGGGCCAGAATTCTGAAGTCAACTTAATTAATTGAGTCAAATACTTTTGTGGTCACCTAAGTTTGCATATTGTGTCAACTCGGTCACTTAACTTTAAACTCAGTCGAACTGGTAACTTATGTTTTGACTTTGTTACAGTGTGGTCACTTGCTTTGATTTTGTGATGATTTCCGTTCAAAGTGCGACGTAGAAATGACATGTCATCCATTATATTCGTTTTATATTTCAAATCAAACTAGAAAACAAGCCTAGTAATTGAAAGAGTTTTATCTATCACGTTTTATTCGGGTGAAGGAGGGACTTGTTTAGTTTATATGATTGGTTTTGTGGTTAGATTTGACTTAAAAACAAATATAATGGATGACATGACATGTCTACATATCCCTTTGAACGAAAATTATAAAAAAATCGGACCAAGAGACCACGCTGTTGTAACAAAGTAAAAATATAAGTTACCAATTCAACTGAGTTCAAAAATAAATGACCGAGTTGACACAACATGCAAACTTAGGTGATCGCAAAAGTATTTGATCCCTAAATTAACACCTGCGTTCTTTAGTTTAATTTCAGGCAGATCTTTACGCATTTGGCCTCCCCGGCATGCACTGCACCCTCGGTTGCTAAAAGTAAAATAAAAAAAAAAAAAAAAAAAGATGAAGGTAGTGGTGACCGGTGCGTCAGGCTACATCGGTAACAAACTATGTCATACTCTATCTCAAAGAGGCTACTCCGTCCGTGCACTTGTCCGTCCGACGAGCGACATCTCCTCACTACCTCCTACCGAGTTCGAAATCGCCTATGGTGACATCACTCACTACGGTTCACTCCTCGATGCCTTCCAAGGCTGCACCGCAGTCTTCCATACCGCCGCTCTCACCGAGCCCTGGCTCCCGGATTCTTCCAACTTCTTCACCGTAAATGTACAAGGGATGAGGAACGTAGTAGAAGCTGCTAGAGCAACAAAAACAATGAAGAAGATCGTGTGCACGTTGTCCGCGTCGGCGCTTGGGCCTACCAACGGTTATGTTGCCGACGAGAAGCAGGTACGACCGACGACATGGCCTATTTATAGTTTGTGCTACGTATATAGTTCAATATGTGTGTTAGTAAACACTACAAGATCCATTCATGACGTCCTTCTCTCAATAACTCGAGTTATTGGGATGCAATGGTTCTTGACATGATATCAGAGCCTTTAATGATCGATAGATCTTGGCATCGAATGCCCATATCAAAGACTCTCTCTTGCATAAGGGTTGGTGGACCTTTGCAAATTTCAATCCGCTTTCACGGGCTTTTGTCTAAGAGGACGTGTTAATAAACACTAAAAATTCATTCAAAATAATCTTCCAACAACTCGAGTTATTGGGATGTATGGTTCTAGAAAATATTTCCGTTTATAAGCATCGATTGATACCCATCTTTTAAAAAATTCCGTGGAATGTGAAATTTATGAAATAGGTGCACTCGGGGAAAATATATTCAACGGAGTACGAGAGGTCACAAGTGAGTGCTCTGAAGGTAGCCATGGAAGCTGGAGTACAAGGAGGAGTAGCTATTGTGGTGGTGTATCTTGGTGCTGTTTACGGTCCTGGAAAGCTAACTACTGGCAATCTGGTGGCTCATCTGGTTAGTACTATTCTTCAATTTTATTTCTTTCTAATTCATAACGAATATCTAGTAGTATATGATTAATTTTTACCCTAACAAATAATTAATCATATTTTATTCTTTCTATTTCACAAAGTTTTTTTGTCCTTATTTGTCAGTTGGTTGAATACTTGAAAGGAGGCCTTTTGGGACGAATTAATTTTGGCAAGGGTGTATTTTCTTTGAGTCATATTGATGATGTTGTACAAGGACACATTGCGGCAATGGAAAGAGGGAAATCTGGTGAAACGTATTTGCTTACAGGAAAAAACGTCACATTTGCGCAAGTGTTCGATATAGCTACCAAAATCACTGCAAAACAAAAGCCAAGAATCAGAATTCCTTTGTGGGTGATTGAAATTCTTGGGTGGTTCTTAGTACTTCATTCGAGAGTTACAAGACAACTCCCTCCCATTAGTCCACCGGTATGTCATTACACTATTGACTCCATGAAGGCCTTGTGCTCTTTTTTCATGGTTCTTTATAAGCTTGTACTCTTTTTTCCCCCATGAAGGCCGTGCATGCTTTGAGGCGAGAATGGGCATATTCGTGTGAAAAGGCCATGTTGCATTTGGGGTATAATCCTCGAGACTTGGACGATGGATTATTGGATGTGCTCGCATGGCTCAAGGGGATGAGACTAATAGAGTATTAAGAGTTTGACATTTTTAAACTTAACTAGCATACATTGCCATTGTGCCATGAAATGTTAAAGCAGCTATGTTTAGATTTTGTTCACTCGTTTTGAATAAGTGAATGTCATGGTTAAATGTAATGTAAAATTACAGACTGATTGTTCATAGACTACTTAATTATAATTACAAAAGATACGAAAAGTACTTTTGTAATACTCTGCCTTAGAAGACCTGGTTTAACCCCTGCAATTCTAACTCGAGTGTCACATACTCAAACCAAGCAGCTAAACATACACATTTATTGCATAAATGAATAACTGAATCAATGGAATAGAAGGGAAGACCAAACTAGCATAAACCTGAATCAATAATCCAATACAATCAATAACCAATGAGGAAAGGGATAAACTGACAAAACATCCAATACATCCATAAACCGATAAACTAGAAAAGAATCCCTGAAAATACCAGTCAAAACCAAGGAGTCAAAAGAATGGTCTGAACGTCCATGATGTACCTAGCACAGACCCCTAAGTTGCAACGGTTGTTGTGCTTGACAGGATAAAAACCTGACAATCAGGAAAACACAGTTCACGAGCTCATAATTCCTTTGTTTCGATTTTGCAGCGTTTGAGGCGACTGGAGAAATATATTGACAAACCTAGAGACTTGGGTTCGTAATCTGATCAGCACCTCCCTTCGATTGCTGGAAGAAGAAGGGCTTCAAATCCTTCCTCTCTGGAAAATGTTGTACTTAGCCTCTGTCGACGATTATCGAACCAAGCCCCTCTCTAATCTCGTCGAAGATTGTCGAACTCAACCCCTCTTTGTCTGTCGAAGATTGTCGAACTCAGCCCCTCTTTCTCAGTCGAAGATTCTCAAACTCATGCTCACTCTCCCTCCATCGATGAAGAATGCACTAAACCCGTTCCACTCTTTGTCAGACGTAACTAGCCCTCTCCGTCGAGATCAGACGACAAAGCCCTCTCTGTTGAAGTAAGAAGATCTCAGCCTGTACCTCTCTGTGTCAGACTCAATTTCGAAGAAGAGGATAAGGCTTGGTAATTCTTTACAGTGAAAAATGAAGAGACTGTTTTTTTTTTAATTCATTTAATGAATTAATGAAACCACGTGGCGGCCATCATTTCTTTTCTTTTGAAATTCGACAAAAAAGAACAAATTCTGTTTACAATTTTAAAACTTGAACTAGATTTGGAGTTTCGAATAATTTATACATTCTAATAATTATAATACTTAGAATACTGTATAGTTTGTCCTTCTTTCTAGTTAGCCTTTTTTGTTTGAATTAGCTTTTCGTTCTTCTACGAGCCACCATTTCAGAGTTGACTTTTTATAATATTCATTCATTTAAAACTAATTTCTTTCCAGGTGAGATTAGGTTGGAAAAGTCTTTAACGTGCAATTAAAAAAATTTATTAATCCAATTGGAGAAATAAATATCTTATAAAATCGTTTCCATTAGAAAAATAAGTAAAAATTGTGCAGGTTGCGTAGTTGCTTATTATTTATTAATTTCCGACCACGTGAATGCGTCAACCAAGTTCAATAATACATAGCTGAAATTCGCTTGCAAAAGTCTTTAACGTGCAATTTGAAAACAATTATTATTAATCAACTTGCAGAAATAAATATATCTAATAAAATCGTTTTCATCACAAAATAAGTCAATTTGCAGTTTGGCCCAGTGTTATAGATATTATATAAATAGTGATGCAAATATTTTCATCCTTTGGATTCCAAATTGGGACCAAATCTTTATTTTTTTTGCTTACTGGAGTTCCAATTTGGGACGAACCATCTTTGACTGACCTGAAAAATAATAGCAAGTGGCTAGCCGTTGACCTGAATTTGGCAATTAATAATTTACACAAATTGCCTATTATTTTACAATAAAAAATTAACCTTCAACTACTGCAAAATTACAACGGCATGAAAATGCATTAACAAATAGTTAGTATTTGCTATGACAATCACTATTTAATATAGTAATTTGCAGTAGCAAATTCTATTTGCCACACCACTATTTGCTACACCCAGCATCCCGTCGCAAATAGTGGTGTGGCAAATAGTATTTGCTACTGCAAATTACTACATTAAATAGTGATTGTCGTAGCAAATACTAACTATTTGCTATTGCATTTTCATGCCGCTGTAATTTTGCAGTAGCTAAATGTCAATTTTTTTGTAGTGTTAGTTCATGTTGCAAATATTTGTGAATATGTCCAATGATATTTGCCATGCATGTTTATGTTTTTCATGTGTGAGGTATTGATTCACTACAAGAAAATACCAATTTAGTCACGGTTATTTAGTCACAGTTTTTGAAATCGTGACAAATTAGTCACGGTTTTCTGAAACCGTGACAAATTTGTCACGCTTCTTAAGAACCGTGACTAATTTGTCACGGTTCTTACAGAACCGTGACTGGTTTGTCACGGTTTCAAAAGAACCGTGACCAATTTGTCACGGTTCTAAAGAACAGTGACCATTTTGTCACGGTTCTAAAGAACAGTGACTAAATTGGTCATGGTTCTTTAAAGAACCGTGACAAAATTTGCCAGGCTGGCAATCCGTTCACTTTCTCTTCTCTTCCTCGATCTTTACCCGACGACTTCTTCCTCTTCTTCTATTCCTCAATCTTCTTCCTCTTCTTCTCTTCCTAAATCTTCTTCCTCTTCTTCTCTTCTTCTTCTCTTCCTCAATCTTCTTCCTCTTCTTCTCTTCCTCAATCTTCTTCCTCTTCTCTTCCCCAATCTTCTTCCTCTTCTCTTCCTCAACGGACCGCCGCAGTCCACAACCTCTGGCTTTCTTCGAAGACCACCAGGAGCCCTGCCTCCTCCGCACCTTCATCTCCAACCGCAGCCGCCAAATCGTCCTTACCCGCCCCCAAAACGCCGACAGAAAGATGAACCCAATCTGGCGCCGACGACGACGAAATCCTGGCGACGGCGGTGGAGTTTTGGCGAGATCTGAGGATGGAGTTTTGTGGATGCCGACGGCGGTGGAGTTTTGGCGACGGCGGCGACGGCCGAAGCTCTCCCGCAACTCTGTGGTTGATCGGAGAAGAAGAGGGACTTGATCTGCAAACCACAGTACCTTGAGTGACCAAAACAAAATTATGAGAATTTAATGGATCAAGTTGCATAAAAAGAAAAGTTGAGGGGTTGTTGTTGAAATTCGTGGACTGATTAGGGATATTTGCTGGATTGGTCATTAATTATTACTAAATTGACAATTAAAATTGGAGTGACTGATTTGTATAATAGAAGAAGTTGAGGGTCTGGTTGTATAATTTAAGAAACTGAAAATTGGGTCACTGGAAAGTCTAAATATTACACTTTGATCACTAATAATTGTCACAGTTTCATTGTAAACCGTGACAAATATTAGTCACGGTTCACAATAGAAACCGTGACTGAATTGGACTTTTTTTGTCACGGTTTCATTAGAAACCGTGACTAAATTTAGTCACGGTTTGCTAGGAAACCGTGACAAAAAAATTTAGTCACGGTTTCAAAAAATGGTCGATTTAATAACGGTTTTCATAACCATGACTAATTTTTTTAGTCACGGTAAAAACCGTGACTAAAGGCAAAAAAACTGTGACTAATCCCATGTTTTCGAAGCCCAATTTGTTTGTTAGATGACTTAAGACCACGTGTTAAGTAAAACCGTGACTGACGATTGAAGTTCTAGGTCACAATCACAGAAGGATAATTTTCTACAAGCTTTACTCACTAATAATGACTCGAGTACGGTTGACAAATTTAATCTTGTAGAAGCTCTTTACAAGGCTTGAAGCTCCTCGCACCATCATTAGCAATTGGGAATCCATTTTCAGGGTCACTTTGACAAGGTGTGTTAACACTAATGTGTGACACATCGCATGACCCTCGCGTATCACCCACAAGGTAGTGGTCAAGCTGAAGTGACTAACCAGGAACTCAAGCGTATACTTGAGAAGATGGTTGTCCAACCATCAAGGATTGGCTGACCAAACACAATGATGCGATTTGGGCATACCACACTACTTTTAAGACCCCAATAGGAACTTCTGCATACCGGCTCGTTTACGGTAAGACATGTCATTTATCGGTCGAGTTGGAGCATATGACCTATTAGGCATTGAAAATTTTGAACTTGAATACTAGTGTTTCAGGAAAGGATCGAGAGAAGAATATTCTTGAGCTAGCACACGTATGATAGTGCTAAGGTCTACTAGGAGCAAACGAAAAGAAAGCACGACGAGAGGGTCAAGAGAAGATCTTTCTTACCGGGAGATCATAGTGTTTTGTTGTATAATGCGCAACTCAAGTTATTCCGTCAAGCTTAAATCGAGGTGGTTGGGAACATTTCAAGTGTCGTATGCGTTTTCCCTTATGGTACAGTGGAAATAACTCTCCCGAATGAAGCCCAATTCAAAGTCAATGGCCATTTGTTGAAGAGATACTAAGCCGAAGACAAGGTTGCAAAAGTAAAGCTTTGTTATCTCTCATCCACCTCGTCTCAATAATCTTGGATAACGCCGTGATATCGACGTAAAATAAAGCACACGTGGGAGGCAACCCAAGCAGAAATTGAAGACAATTTCGTTATTTTCCATTTTTGGGACAACATTTTTGGAAATTTTGGTGGATGTGTGTTTGGATGGTATTTTTGATTGTATATAGGTACATCAACTGTTGGAACTCAAAAAATTCAGATCTCCTCCTCCATCCTTCAATGTAGAGGACGACTCTGCGTCGCCTCTCTTTTTCCCGATAACATCCACTACAAAAAAAATGCTATTTGGCGTCGGTCATACACGCGTTTTAGCGTCGGTCATGACCGACGCCAAAATAAATAGCGTCGGTCGGCAAGACCGACGCCAGATTCGGTGACGCTAAAACTTAGCGTCGGTTGTTTGGTCAACCGACGCTAAAACGCGTGCTAACCGACGCTAATTAGCTCCTGTCGAACCACCAACCAGACCGAGTGGTCAGCATTTAGCGTCGGTTGGTATTTAACCGACGCTAAAACGCGGTTAGCTGGTCAACAACGCGTTGACCTGTAGTGATGATGACACTCGATTTGACGTGATTATCAGTCTCATTTAAGCGACATTTCTTTGCTTAAGACATGGTTTTTAGGGTAGAATAACGAATATTCAATCGATTGCCCTATCTCGTGCCATTTGTGTTACCTTGGCCCGTTTCGGGTCTATTTGATGGTTTTCTAGTGTTTTTGTGTTAGCACAGGTTTTTGCCGTAAAATAAAGTAGCCATGGACGTGTCTAAAGCATTGGAACATCGAGGAACTGAACCGGAATCGATCAAAGGAGCCAATTAAGTTCAAGAAATCTCCTGCCCGTTTACAAAGAAGATTTCGCCAAAAATAACCTATTATTTTCGGCGAAAATATTAGTGCAAATCGACTGGTGCCAAGACAAAGAAGTATTCGGCGAAAAAAACCTAGGGTTTTCGGCGAAAATGGAAGGGAAAATCCACTGATGTTGAACCAAGGAAGTTTTCGGCGAAAACAATATGTTTTCGGACCGAAACCTATTCGGCGAAAATAACAGAAGAATTCAGCTGAAGTGACCGGCCATTTACACAAGGATTTTCGCCGAAAATATCCTTATGTTTTCGGCGAAAATATCAGGCCAATCCGGATCAGTTAGGGTTAAGTATTTATACTTAATCCGGCGGCCCAAAAGACATACCTCATACCTCACGATAAGAATTAATCAGAATACAACTTTTCGCGATCAGTTTTTCGACGATTTTCTCTGGAGTTCTGAAGCGAGGAGTTTGAGTTCGAAGAGCCGGATAGAGATCGTGACGCCATCCCTTCCATCTCGGAGAACCGGAGCTAGGAGTGTTATCTACCGAAGATCGAAGTCTGTCAGAGTCGTCTAAATTAGGTTTTTCAGATTCCTTTCTGTTCTTCCTTTGAATGATGAACTCTTTCTTTGTCTTTGTTTCTTTTGTAATGATCATGAGTAGCTAAACTCGTTAGAGCTTAGACTAGATGAACCCTAAGTGACCCAAGGCTTTAAAGCGGTCACGGATCGGCGGTGATTAGATTCAATATTCAATCAGTTCTTTTTCATGTTTGATTTGTTCTTCATTGTTCATGTTTCTTGTCTGGATTGATCACCTAGATTAGATTCTAGTTAAGCTAAGGATAGAAGCGAACGCTCGCCTTACTTTAGAACATCAAATTGAACAATTAACCTTATAATTGGAGCGTGCCTTTCGTAGGAACCGGTTAGGTTAATTCACTGCAAGAGTAACTCATTAATCATTAATAATTACACCAGTTAATTAAGTCGTTGCGAGAGGCGATCGTACCCGGGCGGCTAGTTAATCTTGGTAGTTAGAACGGATAGAGCGAACGTTCGCCGGTCTTAAACCTAAGGGTAAGGAAATATGGTGATGTCTTAGTAATTGATTGAACAAGAATCGAAATCCGCTGATCTGTTGATTGCCAATGCTCTGGGGAACGAAGGGGGATTCAAAGTCTAAGTTCGTCTGTCATCTCTGTTTTCAAACCCTAATTCCCAATCTGCTTTAGTTTAATTTGTTTTAATTTCTCTGCATTTCTTAGAAATAGAAGTCGTGGAACTCACACCACGCACAACGTGTTTGCTTTCGAGTATTTTGCTAGTTCTGAAGTAACCAATCATAGAAAGCCCTTGGAATACGATCTGTTATAGCTTTTTCTTAGCATTAGTAGTTATTTGTGTGAATCGTCCGCAACGACACGGGCTCACCAAATTGGCGCCGTTGCCGGGGAACTTCTTTTGATTGTTCGAAAGAAGAACTGGCAATTTATTCTTATATTTTCCATCTTTCATTTTTCCACCCACTTCAATTTTACACTGGTTTTGTTTGTCTTTGCTATCTGTAGGTTTACAGGTGTATGCCTCACCGTCCTTGGACTCGCTCTCAAACCGAACAGGCCAAGAGTGCAGAGAGACCAGGCAGTTCAGCTACACCTATACGATCACAGATTCTGAAGAAAGGCAGATCCAATCCATTCATCACTCTGATCAAGATCGAGGAACCGAAGGAGAGTTCCTCATCTCCATCTTCACCTGTACCGTCATCTTCATCCGCTTCGTACACCGAGTCGCTCAAACCTCCTCCATCTCCTACCATGGGCGATAGATTACCACCAAATGGCGATCAACCGCCGCCACCACCACCTGCACAGAAGAGTCTAGCAGACTATAACATGCCGAGCGCGACTAGCGTTCGATCTGCCATTGCCGTTCCACGCATAGAAGGAGATCCTGACTATGAGATCAAGATTCCATTCTTGACTATGATCTCTAGGGATTTACAGTTTGAAGGCAGGCCCCTAGACAATCCGTGCACTCATCTTGCAGACTTCCTTGATCTCTACAGTACTTTTAAGAACGGGAACCTCGACAAAAACACTCTTTGTCTGAGAGCCTTTCCGTTCTCTTTGAAAGGCGCTGCTAAGAGGTGGCTTACTGGTAAACCACCTGGCTACTACACTAACTGGGATACTCTGGCTCAGGACTTTGTTGAAGAATACTCCCCTCCGGCCAGACCAACTGCCATCAAGGACAACATTGCCAGATTCTCCCAGAAAGAAGGAGAAAGCTTGTATGATACTTGGAATCGATTCCAAGAACTTCTCTACACCTGCCCTCATCATGGATTCGAGCAGAGGCAGTTAGATGAAATCTTCTCTCGTGGACTTTGAGAAGAATCTGCCAAGTGGGTCAATTCTCTAGCTGAAGGGGATTGCACTACACTCACTCCTGAAGATGCTCTTCTTCATTTCGCAAACTGTGCTTCCAAGTCAAGGAACTGGGAGCGACAATCTGAAAGATCAAGGAGCAAGCTAGATCTCAAAGCAGCAATCAAGGCAGAGGTAGAAAAGCATCTGAAGAAGTCTACCACACTGATCAAGCCGCCAGCAGCTTCTGTCTATGTTGCCGATTGCGAGTGGTGTGGAGCTTGCGCGCATAATGGAGGCCGATGCCAGAACTTTGGTAAGACGGACGTCTGGTCTGCAGAAGAGGTAAATTTTGTCCAACAAGGCTTCGTCAATAATCAGAATGGTTATGCTGGTTATCATAACTTCAGACAGCAAGGGAACTATCAAGACAGACCTCCCTACAATGCTGGCGCCAATCATAACCAGAACCAGAACAATCGCCCGGCTGGTCCAGCTCAGGATCAGAAGCCTAACCATCCAGCGGCAGGTATCTACCAGCCGCCGCATCGCAATCCGGGTAATTATGGAACTGCTCCTGGCAATCGCCAGAATCAATATCTCAACAATACCTATCCAGGGCAGCAGCATCAAAGAGATAACAATGTCAGTGACCTGGATAAGAAGCTCAGCCAGATCATCACAAGACTCGATGATCATGACAGTCAGTTCAAGGCTCAAGCTCTTCTCAATCAGGAACAGATAGCATCTGGGCAAAGAATTGAGCAAGCCGTGAACAACATCTCGAGCATGCTAGCATCTGGTCGACCATTTGGCCAGCTTCCAAGCCAGACAGAGCCAAACCCGAGAAAAGAACAGGCTAAAATGGTAACTGCTCGAAAACTTCCAAACTTAATTGCTTATGCTTATTCTGTCTTACGCAGGAGCGCTGAGACTCCAGAGGAAGAAGAAGAACAAGAACCGGCGCCTAAGGAGGATGATCCTCCTCTTGCACCATACGTCGTAAAGCCTCCTTTTCCTAGAGCATTGCTGCCAAATGCAAGGATCGAGACTGACATGAAGGGGAACAAGGAAGGATATCCTGACATTCGTACTAAGAAACCTGCCTCTCCGTATCCAGCTAAGTTATCTGATCCTGGTTCTTTTACTTTGCCTCTGGTCATTAATGATGTTGAGATTGAACGTTGCTTAGTTGATCTAGGAGCGTCTGTTAATGTTATGCCTGTGAGTCTATATGAGAAACTGAACCTAGGAGAACTTGAACCGCCTAGTATGCAACTCGTCTTTGCTGATAGATCACTTAAAACCCCTAAGGGAGAGATTAAAGACGTTATTACTAAATGTGGTCCGTTCACGTTTTTAGTTGACTATGTGATTATGGATACTAGTACAGATGATTCTACCATTCTCATAGGTCGACCTTTCATGGCCACTACTGGAATGAATATTAATGTTCCCAATGGTTCTTTGACTCTAAGAGTTGGTAAAGAAACGAAAACTTTCCGTCTTAAAGATGGCTTGAAATATGACTCTAGGACTGAAGAATCTCACTGCCTAGTTGTTGAAACTGTGGGGTTGACTCCGGTCAACTCCGTTACTAATGCTTCTTCTAGTGTCTCTAGATCAGTTGTTGCTGCAGGTATTGAACAGGTTATTAAGAAGAAGCCAGAAATTTCAGTTCAGAAGCCGTCTAAGAAGAAGAAGGAACTGCAAGCCTCTTCTAAGCCACCGAGCGCTAAACCGAGCAGACCTCGAGGAAAGAACAAGACGACGAAGACCCAAATGGTCTAGAGACCAAAAATTCCATCGTCTTCCATTGAGGCAGCTGCACCACCATTTCGTTCTGAGCAACCGGCGCCGGAACAAGTATGGAGGGAGAAGCCGAAAGCGTCTCCTAAGGAAGTACTAACGATCACCGATCCTGGTGATAACAAGCCGACGATTAAAGATAAGAAGAAGCCGACAGTCATCATTCCTTCCATCGTAACACTCAAGAAGGATGATCTCTCCAGAGAGCTGTTCGGACCGTTCAAGTTCGTTGACATATTCCCGATGGACGTACCAAGCTTTTGCATGCGAACGGGAAGAGATTCACGCTTACCGGAGAAGTCCCGAAGCTGTACTTCATGAACTCTGACACGAGCGTGAAGGAGAATCTAAGTTGGGATGTCTCCTAATACCGTCCAGGTATCGTCCAGCTCAAGGACGTTAATAAAAGAGCGCTTCGTGGGAGGCAACCCATGGTTGGAGTCAGTTTTTGATTTTTGTCGAACTTGGTATTTTAGAGTCGGTTCAGGGGAGCCAAAGGTGTCAGTTTGTTTGTTTTATTATTTTTCGTGTGTAGTCTGCATGCCGTAGTGTCAGTCGCAAGTTGATTGAGGTCGTTCCGATTTTTGTGGATTTAACTGTGATTTTCTGAAGTTGGCCGGATTTGCGAAAATATTTTCAACCCGAGTAGTTCAAAATTTTCGGCGAAAATTGCCTTTGGTTTTCACTGATTCCCCCTGTTCATTATTTTCGGTCCGAAGTGTATAATGTTTTCGGTGAAATTGTTTTTGAAAACCAAGCAGTGATTTGAACTAATATTTTCGGCGAAAAAGAGCTCTTGTTTTCGCCGAAAACTCCTTTGAAAGTCCGGCAGTGCATTTGAACTAATATTTTCGGCGAAAACACCCTCTTATTTTCGTCGAAAACTTTTTAAAAAAATCACCCAATTATTCACTTTAAAATCCGGTCTTCCTCTCTCTCCTTCCTTTCCTTCTTTCATTTTCGTTCAAACAACCCGAAAACCCTCCCCTTTTGTTTTCAAAACCCGACCGCCGCCACCCGTTTTTGATCCGATGCCGCCGCCATTTCCTGCCGCCACCGCTCCCTTCCCCTCCCAATTCCGAATCCATCGAGCCCTAGAACAGCCAAATCGGAGCTTTGCAGCTCCAGTTCACCGAAACCCTTGTTTTCAACGTTTTTCACCGATTCCTCTCAACTCGTTCATTTTTAGCAATCATGGCTTCAAGGTAAGTTGTAGAGCTTTTCAATACGAATATTTTGACATATGGATTGCTGAATTTCGTCGGGGTTGACTTTCGGTTGACTTTTCGGTTTGCCTCGTTTTGCGTGCCGACTGTTTTCGTGTGAACTAGGTTAGCTGAACTTGTAGAACTGTTCTAGCATGCTTAGGGAGTTCCGTGATTAATTTCCTTATCATTTGATCATAAGTTGCTATGCATAGGATTGATTCCTTATTATGTTGACTTGTGAGAAATGTCGGTTTGACCATGAACTGTATTTGATCGTTTGGCTGTCGTATGCGTTCATTCTCGTTCATATTATCGTGCTGCCATTTGAAATCATATTTTACCGTCATTCTCCAAGTTATGATAGTCTTGCCATGATTAGGGTTCAATATGCTTAAATGTTGACTTACTAAATGTCGGTTTGACTATTTTTGAACTCTGATTGTGCTTATCCAATTCTGGCTGTTCCTGAATATGTATTTTATTGTCTATGATTACCGGTTACTCCGCTTTGCTTACCCCACTTAGTTTCCCTCATTTCTTTGTGAAATTGAGTTTTTCTACTAAGTGTGGGGTAAGGTGTTGGTTGACTAATCTGGTTTCATTATGGTTTTAGGAACACCACTTATGAGCGCAGGACTAAGGCGCGACTTGATGGCGCCTCGAGCTCAGGAGCTGCCGCTCCCGTCACACCTGCTGTTCTGGGTCCTCCACCCGCACTACCTCGCCGAGCTGGATACCATCGCACCATCGCCCGTCTACCGGACTTCTATTTCGAGTGCTTCCAGAAGATCCAGCACATTCGAGGAGCTGATGTGCGCCCTCTGTCCATGGATTCGCTCCAGGAGCATGACGAGGATTATCACCGGAACGTGCACGACGCCCTAGCGCCGGCCGGTCTCCTGGAGCTGACCACTATAGCTGCTGATTACCCAGAGATCGCTCTCCAGGAGTTCTGGGCGACCTTTGACCTGGACGAGCACAAGAGGAAGCAACGCCAGAAGGTGGTCACCTTCTATCTTGGTGGGGTGTACCGACAGCTCACCTACGATGAGTTTTCCGCTCATCTCGACATCCCCTACGAGCACTATCACGATCATCACCTCGGTTGGGGAGAACATGATGACGAGGAGGAATACCACGCGCTCTGGAGCCACATGACAGGCGTGCCTGGAGATCGCCTCGGACCGGGCAACTCTGTTAAGTCTCTCTCTCACCCGCTCTATAAATTTATTCATATGGTTTGGCGTAGGTCGCTTTTATATGTTCCAGATAAGGACCGCCACCATATCCTCAAGGAGGAGCTCATGCTTCTCCGAGCCATCCGAGAGAGCTACCCTCTGCACCCCGGCTGGGTGCTTGCTCGCATCTTCCGCCAAAAGACCAGGAGGAGGACGCCACCTCGCAGGCTTTTGGGGGGCAACTTCATAGGACAACTCATCATCTCCTTCGGCATCAGCCATGAGTATGGCCCGCACATTCCACGACACCCATTTGAGGACCGTTGGAGGAGACTTGGCGGTTGAGTACGACTTAGAACTCGACCTCAGTCCCCATGTAGCAGCTGATCCTCCACTCCAGCCTGTGGACGAATCGGAGGAAGAAGATGATGCTGAGGAGCAGCAGCCGCAGCCGCCACCAGAATTCCAAGATTATATACCCTCGCCACACCATCAGGCAGGGTATGCTCACCAGTCGCCGCCGCACATTCCCGATCCATACCAGACGCCTCCACAGCAGCCCCGACATCACCCCGCGGATGTTGGAGAATTGTACGAGCGATTGCAGGAGTGGCGCATCACTGACAACGCCACTCAAGAGGCGCGATGGACTATTATGCAGTAGCATATGCGCCGCGCCGACAGCGGTATGAGGCACAAATGGCGTGGCAACGCCAGCTCGGCGAATTTCTCCACTTTCCTCCTCATGGTTCACCGGACCAGCAGTGATCGGGTTGTATTCCTTTTCTGGTGTCTTCTTTTTATTTATTCTTTTCGGATTTCGATCCAACTTTTTTTCTGTGTGGATCCGGGGCACTTGTCCCGGTTTCCTTTTTATGTTTCATTTGTTTTTGTTTTGTAGGCAGTAGGGAGATTCCCTTTGCTTCGCTTGGGTAGATTCCTTCCGCTCCGAGGACCCGTGCTCATCCACTACGCCAATCATCTCGATCCAGGTTCTTCTACTTCACTCTGAACTCTAGTCCCTTCACTGTGAGGACACAGTCTGATTTAAGTGTGGGGTAGGATGCTGGAGAACCTTGCATGAACTTGATTGCCCTTAATTGCATTATGTGTGTGCCTCGTGATTCCATTTCAGTCTCTCTAGCATTAGAATGGCTCAGTTCTTGATTTTTGATGTTAAGTTGTTGTTCAAACTTTCATAATGATGCTTAGACTGCTTAACCTAGAACTTGAGAACCAACTTGCATACTTTGATGCTAAATTGCCTGATCAGAACAGAATTTTTTAAATCACACTTGTAGTTTGTAGCCCTGATTGCATGAAAATGACTGAATCCGACTAGCAAACCAACTGTGAGCTTTTGATCCATTGCACGTAACTTGCAATTTTAATTCTTTCTGAGTGGTTTTCTGTTTACTTGAATGAGTTAGAATTTGCATGAGACCTACTCGAGACCACACGATGACACGAGTTCTAGAAGGATAGGGGCACCTAGATTCAGCTACTAAGCCAGATAGCCTACCAAACGATAAAATCCACTAGGTTTAGACCCTTGAGCTTGGCCTGTTCTTTCGGTTCGATAATACATTACAGCCATTTCCCATTTCTTTCATTCCCCGTTGATCCCCTGTGGTTGTAGCTCTAGATTGACCTACCGGAAGTTGGTTTGTGGTAACCTGCCTATAGCCATTAAACAGGTGTCTTAGCTATTATGTCCAGACGTGTAAACCCCTCTAGCAACTAAAGAAAAATCGGCACAAAAGAAAAAAAAATAGAAAAAGAAAGAAACAGAGAAAAATTTCGAAAAAATGAAGAAAAGAAGAAAATCAGAAAAGTTCAAAGTTTAGTTCAATAAAACGTTCTTCTCCCTACAAATGGAAGAACGAAGTCAAAAGAAAAGTCGAAAAGAAAAAAAATTGTGCAAAAGAAAAAGAATAAGTGCTAGGTTGCTTGAGGGTATCATAGGACGAGCGTTCATTATTCCACCCGTGTTTGGTTAGACGGTAGGAAGCCATAGATTAGATTCGAGGGAAGTTAGTCGAAAGCTACACCGCACAAAGCCATCATCATACATTCCCATCATCCATCTCATTATAAACCCGAGTAGTGTAGAATTCATTACGGTCCTAGCAGGGAAGTCCTTCTTGACTAGATATTCGTGTTGTCACAGTGGTGGAGATGTGGTCGAAATGCAAGCCTATGACAGAATTCGGTAACAGAAAATGATCGAGAGTAGAAACACGTCCTTAAACACAGAGAGTGAGAGTTCCCATTGTACTATATATATCCTGTGTGAGGAGTCTGGTCGGTCAAGTCAAATTCGTGCATAATTGGTTGCTAATTACTTGTCGTGTGCAGTTTATTAGTGAGACCAGGTAGTTTGGCTGATCTGTATGCATGTTAGGTTTCTTGTTCTAGGATCGATCTGTCTAATAATTCAGTGTGTTTGATTGAGCTCCAATTTAATCGATCTCATCATTTGTGAACATGAGCGTTTCTATTCAGTTTGCATGAGGACAAGCAAAAGCTTAAGTGTGGGGTATTTGATGACACTCGATTTGACGTGATTATCAGCCTCATTTAAGCGACATTTCTTTGCTTAAGACATGGTTTTTAGGGTAGAATAACGAATATTCAATCGATTGCCCTATCTCGTGCCATTTGTGTTACCTTGGCCCGTTTCGGGTCTATTTGATGGTTTTCTAGTGTTTTTGTGTTAGCACAGGTTTTTGCCGTCAAATAAAGTAGCCATGGACGTGTCTAAAGCATTGGAACATCAAGGAACTGAACCGGAATCGATCAAAGGAGCCAATTAAGTTCAAGAAATCTCCTGCCCGTTTACAAAGAAGATTTCGCCGAAAATAACCTATTATTTTCGGCGAAAATATTAGTGCAAATCGACTGGTGCAAAAGACAAAGAAGTATTCGGCGAAAAGAACCCAGGGTTTTCGGCAAAAATGGAAGGGAAAATCCACTGATGTTGAACCAAGGAAGTTTTCGGCGAAAACAATATGTTTTCAGACCGAAACCTATTCGGCGAAAATAACAGAAGAATTCAGCTGAAGTGACCGGCCATTTTGATAAAAGCGATTTTACCAAGGTCGTATTCCACGGGGTCCTCTCATAAACCAATACTCACACTTCTCATAGACGGTCTAGACATTTGAAATTGGTTTGGTTTGATCGAGAAAATCAGAAACAAAGGCAAAGAAATGCAATACTAACAAAGATTAAGCAAGGGAGAAAGGTGGCTCAAATCAAAGACAAAGGGGGTTCTCTTGGTGGGTAGTGTCATTATGCTCAAGAGGACTAATTGAACAAACAAGCCAATCAAGATCGAGTTT
>CM068302.1:56103905-56323695 GCA_034768395.1 Linum lewisii
GGTTCCGACTTGTCGGGTCTCAGATGATGACAGTGATGAGGAGGATGGAGAGATCGACCCTACTACACTTCATGAACTTATCTCGGGGATGGGTCGCCTCACGACCGTAGTGGAGGACATGCGTGAGGGACAGAGGAGAGACAGTGCGGCGATACAGGACCTTAACAGGAGAGTTCAACCTAGAGGCGTACAACGCTAGGGACTTTGAGAGCCAGCAGTTCTATGGACAGCAGCTTGCTCAGGTGCATGAGGTTCAGCAGTTTCAGGGTATCCAGATTACTCAGATTCAGCATTCTCAGTACTGGCAGCAGCATCAGTCCTACTACTACCAGGAGAGCTTCCACTCTGAGTCCGGCCCCTCCAGCACTTGGGCAGTCTTTCCACCGCCTCCCCCGTTTGACGGCTACCATACATGGTCACAGTGGCCTGGGCACCCACGACCACCACCCCACTGAGAGCCACAGGATCACTCACCACTTCTCAGGACTTTGGATTTTTCCTTTCTTTTATTTCTGTTTATGACTGCATGTTTTGTTGTGTTTGACTTCTGATTTTCTCTTTTCATTTCTGGCTTTGAACTTGTCTTGTTGTTGGATCACACATCTCATCCGTACTCTCATCTTGTCGACTATGGGTTGTGTTTGAGTGGTGTGCCCCTCCCTTGTTTTATACAGGTACCCCTGATTCAGGTCCTCGTCCTGAGCGGGTTACTTGACCCGGGATTCCATCTCCGGCTTCTCTCTCTTCACCGCGCGGTATATTCGTTCCACCTTATCCTCTCTTTCTCTTGATCATTGAGGGCAATGCTCATGTTAGTCGTAGGGGAGTTTGAGGTTTGGTGTGATTATTTGTCGGTAGAAGTCTAAAGCTATGTTCTGATGTGTTGCATGATCTTAATTGAATGTCGAATTCCTCTATTGTATAATCGTTCGGTTCTTGACGTTTAGTGTTTAATTGACTTCAAGCTTTCACAATGATGTTTAGATTGTTCCACTTAGAACCTATAACCGGCATGTTAGCACTAATATCAAATGAGTCTGGGCCAGAACTGAGATTTTATCACTCTTGCATGTTGGTTGATTGGTTTGATACGTGTTTTTGTACCGCTCGATAACACCGGTCTAAGATGATGAAGGCAATCAGAATTTTCACCCTTTTCCATGTCTTTCTTTACCCTTTTTGATCCTTCGTGATTGTGGCTTGAGATTAGACGGAATCCAATTCGAAATCTTGCGTGAAGTTGTAAGGGGCTAAGGATCAAGTGGCTAAATTGTGAAAAAAAAATGCTCAAAAGAAAGCTAGGAAAGCTCGGCACCTAAGTGAAGTGTCGGGTTGAGCACTAAGCAAAAGGGCAAAGGCTGTGAGCTAGGCAGGTTCAACACCTAAGTGAAGTGTTGAATCGAGCACTAGTATGCAGTAAGAAAAAAAAAAAGAGTTCTCAAATGTAACCCTTGATCCTAGCCAGAGTTTTGTGAAGTGCGGATCTAGAAGCGGATGAAGTCGAGTCGATAGCCACATCATAATCACTCACCACTTACGATCCATGTCCCGATTTCAAGTCCTTTTGATTAGAGTTGGTGTTGTCGTGGTCGGTTTTGCTGTGTCCCAATCAACCACTACTTGAAGTGTGCAGAAATTAGTGCGGTTTAGACTTGTTTGGTTGATGTTCTTGCATGTGTAGGTTTAATTTGTTCGTGGAACAGTTTGAGCTAAATTGTGATTGCTTGAATCTCAATGGACCGAACTTGTCATTTGTGAACTTGGATGTTTTCTAATTCATTTGCTTGAGGACAAGCAAAGCTTAGTCGTAGGGGAATTTGATGTGACTTTAATTAGTGCATTTTAAGCTTATGAATGACCTTTGAAATGCCCGTGTTTATTCGTGAAATGACATGACTTATATGCTCTTATTTGAGATTTTGTGCAAAGTGTCATTTTGTTGTCCGGTTGCCACTTTGGAGCCAAATTCGTGGTCTATCGGAGTTTCCTCTGTGCATTTTCAGGTTATGGCTTCAAAGTACGGATGACAAGAAGCGCATAGGAGCAAACGGGAGGTCATTTGGAGGCCGGACGAGGGAGATATGAGCATTACAAGATCGAGCTTTCTGCAGAGTGCAGGGGTGCACGCCGTGCAGAGGTGCACGCCGTGTAGGGGTGCACGCCGTGCAAGGTGCACGCCGTGCAGGGTGCACGCCGTGCACTGTCCCCTGCACTATAAATATTCTTGTTTTTTGGCCATTTTGAAGAATTCTATCATATCTTTTGAACCCCAAACACATACCCACGAACCCTCAAACCCTAGAACACGTTTTTTGGAGCAATTTGAAGCCATTGGAGCTAGGATTGAAGCCAACAAACCTTGGAGAAGTGCTTACAAGTGGAGAAGTGAAGATCATCTCAAGAATTCATCCATGGTGTTCTTGGTGACCATTCTTCCTTCTTTTCTCTTTACTCCCTTGGCCATGTGTGGCTGAGTTTCTAGGGTTCATCTTGGATGGGTAGATTAGTTGTGCTATGATAGAGAGATGATTGTATAGAACTTGCCATGATTGATCTTGGTTGTATGAGGATGATTCCTAGATTTGTTCTTAATGCCATTTTATGCCATGTTTGCTTAATTTGGTCCATTCATTGTGATTTGATGCATGAGAGTGCTTGGATTGCATAGATTGTAGGTCTAGGGATTGAAGTGAGTGTGTTCTAAGAGATTAGATCATCTTATTTCAACCATTTTCACTTGATTTCTCTCTTGGGCATTTTATCGAACACTTGGTGTGCATGTGGATTTTCATTCAATTGAGTTTGAAAAGGCTTTTTGATGAATCTCTTAGTGTTAGGGCATTGATATGAGAGTGTTGTGCCTAGCCTTGTGGTCTTAGAGTCTTAAGAGAGGGTCTTGTGTCTTGGCATTTCATCGAACACTTAGAATGCATCCTTTTTCACTTAGCTTGAGAGCGAGAGCCTAAGTTGAGTGGTATTAGGATAGGGATTTGGTGCTACGAGAGTGCATCGAGTCTATAGAAGTGAAATGCATGGTCATCCAAATGCAAACTCGATCTTGATTGACTTGTTTGTTCAATTTGTTCTCTTGAGCATGATGACACTACCCACCAAGAGAACCCCTTTGTCTTTGATTTGCACCACTTTAATTTTCTTTCTTTTGTTAGTTTCCTTTAAGTTTTTAATTTCTATTTCAAACCAAAACTCCTTTCAAATTAATAGACCGTCTACGAGGAATGTGAGTAGTGGCCATTGAGAGAACCCCGTGGAATACGACCTTGGTAAAATAGCTTTTATCACACACCAAGTGTTCGATAAAATGCCCAAGAGAGAAATCAAGTGGAAATGGTTGAAATAAAGTGATCTAATCTCTTAGAACACACTCACTTCAATCCCTAGACCTACAATCTATGCAATCCAAGCACTCTCATGCATCAAATCACATTGAATGGACCAAATCAAGCAAACATGGCATAAAATGGCATTAAGAACAAGTCTAGGAATCATCCTCATACAACCAAGATCAATCATGGCAAGTTCTATACAATCATCCCTCTATCTTAGCACAACCAATCTACCCATCCAAGATGAACCCTAGAAACTCAGCCACACATGGCCAAGGGAGTAAAGAGAAAAGAAGGAAGACTGGTCACCAAGAACGTCATGGATGAATCCTTGTGATGATCTTCACTTCTCCACTTGTAAGCACTTCTCCCATGGTTTGTTGGCTTCAATCCTAGCTCCAATGGCTTCAAATTGCTCCCAAAATGTGTTCTAAGGGTTGAGGGTTCGTGGGTGTGGTTTGGGGTTCAAGAGAGATGAAAGAATGCCTCAAAAGAGTAAAAAACGTGGGTATTTATAGTGCAGGGGCAGTGCACGGCGTGCACTGCACTCTGCATAAATCCCAAACTTGCAACAGCCATAACTCCCTCGTCCGAACTCCAATTGACCTCCCGTTTGATCCTACGTGGTCCTTGTCACCGTACTTCAATGCAAAATCCTGAACATTCAAAGAAAACAACTCCAATAGACACGTAATTGGCCTCAAAGTGGCAACCGGACAACAAATGGACACTTTGCACAAAACTTCAATAAAAGCATATTAAGCATGACATTTAAGGATCAACTACGGGCACTTCATAGGTCAATCATAAGCCCAAAATGCACTAAATAAAGTCACATCACGCTACTAATAGCACTAACCTTGTCCGTCATAGTCTTGCGGAGTTGTTTGCTCTTAGTGATGTGCAGGAGAAAAAGGATGAACTAAAGGGGGCTTCACCTTTCGTGCTTCCAAAGACTCCACCTAAGGCTAAGAAGAAAGGTGTGGAGAAGCCACCCGAGAAGGGCAAGAAAGCCGCACCGATGGGTGAGACTAGCAAGACTAAGAAGCCACCCGATGAGAGAATTCACTCCAAATGGTTTGGCCCCTTCTCCATTGCTCACACTTCATCATCCGGGAAATCCGAGCTCACACCTCCCGAAGTCGGTAAGGTTCAATTCAAGTTCGTGTGCCCTGCGAAGGTAATGACTTCGACTTCAAAGAGGTAATGAGTTGGGATGGTTTTACTTAGCTGGTCCGTGTGCTTCGTCGAGCTTACGACGTTAAACAAGCGCTTCTCGGGAGGCAACCCGAGTGTTTTCTCGTTGTGTTTTGCTTTATCTTTGTGTGTGTTTGTGTGTGTGTTCTTGTTTACTTTGGAGTCTCTGAGGTTTAGAGGTGGTTCTTGGTCTGTTTTTGATGTGGGAAGTTCAATTTGTTCGGGTCTATGAGTCGTTTTGGTGGTTTGAGCTTGTTTTGAGCCTTGAGAAAATTTTCTTAGTAAGGGTAGTACACGTCGTGTATAAGTACACGTCGTGTAGTAGTACACGTCGTGTACTTTCTCACCCCTTCTCAAACTCTCCCTCCTATCCAAAAAAAGGTCATTTTTAACACTTCGTGTAGAATAGCACGTCGTGTACTCATACACGACGTGTACTAGTACACGACGTGTACCCCCATTTTGAGTAATTTTTCGATTTGAGTCATGGTTGGTTTTTGGTTTTGCTTTCGTTCGGTTTGATTTTGAAGCCACTCAAGCCACTTCTGCCCAAACCGACCGGACCAACCAACCGACCCCACCTCTCACATGCCCCTCCAACCAAACCACTCCCCTAACCGACCCACTCACTCAGCCCGACTCACCCGACCCACCTGACCAAACCACCCAACCAGCCCCCTTATCCCCTCACCCTCTTCGACTCACTCCAAATCTGTCGCCGCCTCCCAACCTCCAGCCAGCCGCTGAACCCCGCCGCCCCTCACCGCCGACCCAACACTCTTCCCAATCGTCGGCCTTCCAATCCACCACACTGCCACCGCTCCCTTTCTCTGACCGCCGCCACTCCAACTGCCGCTGATTTCCAGTCGCCGCACCAAGCTACGGCCCAGCCTAGTGTCGTTTTTTTTCCCTCCTCTCATTTGATGGTTCTGCTTCTTCTTCTATTTGGGATTGGTAGCGGTTTGGGGGTGGGTTGATTATTTTCATTGATGGGCAGATTTTGGCTTAGTAGGGGTTGATTGAAGTGATTGTAATGGTTAGGATGAGCTTTTAGGTTGCTTTCTTTCTCTAATGGTGTTTAATTGGAGTTAGTGGCTTAGTTTTGTGATTAGCAGCTTGTTGAGCTTAGCTTCGTGGCTTGGCTTGAATGCTTTCTTGATTCATTGTTTAATTGGGTGAGGTTTGTTTGCTGAATGGGCAGATTTGGTAGGGGGTTTTGTTGATTTGCTTGTGCATTATTGGTTGGTTTGCTTGCTAATGAGGGTGCTACCATTTTGTTGCTTGGACATTAGTGGTGTGAGTGTTGCTTGATGGACTAAATGGTGGCAGTTGGTGATCTGTTGGTAGGCTTGGCATGTGACTTGATGAGCAGTTGGTGTTGTTGTTTTGTTTGGTGGAGTGTGTGTTAATGTGCAGGTGTTTGAGTGTTGGCGTGTTTGAGCTATAGAGTTCTGTGGGGTTGATAATGTCGGCTTTTGTTTATGCCTTTTGTCTTGCTCTATTTCAGTATGGTCTATGGTTTGATTTGCAAGTTCTGAATTCAGGGACTGAATTCCATTCTTGTGTGAGGAGGGGTGTGGTTGGTCACCACTCGTTGGTTTATTTATGTACATTCCCCTTGCATTGTGTGGTTTTGTGCTCATATGTTGCTACTAGTAATATTGATCCATGATGCATGCCTATTGCTTAGTGTGGTTCTTAATGAAATGATCTTTGCTAGCATAGGTTATTGCTCTTGATCGAGATGATTGTGATTCGTGCTAAGGGATATTGCCATTATAATGTGATCGTTGAGCTGTGGATGTTAAATTATTTGATCTTTGCTCCGATCTTTCTTGTTTTGGTTTTTGGAATTGAGGGATGCTTGATTACCCCTCCCAGTGAGCTTTTCAGGGCCACACCTTTTTCTCGAGACTCTTGCTTTCTTTTTATTTGATTGTGATTGTGTGTAGATCAATTAGGGCTTTCTTTTGGCTATATTGCACTTGTTTATGACCCCACGTTATCTTTACTTTTTGCATTTATTTGCTCCGTGTGTTTTTGTGTTGTTTTAACTTTTTGAATAAGGTTTGGCAAGCACTCGGGATTCTCTCTTCACCAATGATCGTCATGGGACTCTTTCACCACTATTACCTCATATGCTCCTCTTCACCGCACGGTATATTCGTTCCACCTTACCCTCTCTCTCTTGACCATTGAGGACAATGCTCATGCTAGTCGTAGGGGGAATTTGAGGTTTGGTGTGATTGTTTGTCGGTAGAAGTAGAATGCTATGTTTTGAGTGTGTGCATGATCTTGATTGAATGTCAAATTCCTCTATTGTAGAATCGATCGGTTCTTGACTTTTGGTGTTTAATTGACTTCAAGCTTTCACAATGATGTTTAGACTGTTCCACTTAGAACCTATAACCAGCATGTTAGCGCTAATATCAAATGAGTTTAGGCCAGAACAGAGATTTTATCACTCTTGTATGTTGGTTGATTGGTTTGATACGTGTTTTTGTACCGCTCGATAACACCTGTCTAAGATGATGAAGGCAATCAGAATTTTCACCCTTTTCCATGTTTTTCTTCAACTTTTTGATCCCTCATGATTGTGGCTTGAGATTAGAAGGAAATCCAATTCGAAATCTTGTGTGGAAGTTTTAAGGGGCTAAGGATCAAGTGGCTAGTTTGTGAAGAGAATATTCAAAAGAAAATGCTCAAAAGAGAAGAAAAGCTATAGGCAAGATCGACACCTAAGTGAAGTGTCGGGTTGAGCACTAGCAAAGGCAAAGGCTGTGAGCTAGGCGGGTTCAACACCTAAGTGAAGTGTTGGATCGAGCACTAGTATGCAGTAGAAAAAAAAAGAAACACAAATATAAGAAAGAAAAAAAAGAGTTCTCAATTTGGTCCTTGTTGTAGTGATCCTAGCTTGAGCGTAAAAAGTGCAGATCTAGAGGCGGACGAAGTCGAGTCGATAGTCACATCACGATCACTCACCACTTTCAAAAATTTTCCTACCCCCACCTAATTCGTTCCATTTCCCGAGTTCAAGTCCTTTTGATTAGAGTCGGTGTTGTCGTGGTCGGTTTTTCTGTATCCACTACTTGAAGTGTGCAGAAGATAGTGAGGTCTAGACTTGGTTGGTTGACGTTCTTGCATGTATAGGTTAAGTTTGTTCGTGGAACAGTTTAAGCCAAATTGTTATTGCTTGAATCTCAATGGGGCCAATCTTGTCATTTGTGAACTTGGATGTTTTCTAATTCATTTGCTTGAGGACAAGCAAAGCTTAGTCGTAGGGGAATTTGATGTGACTTTATTTAGTGCATTTTTTTAGCTTATGATTGACCTATGAAATGCCCGTGTTTGATCCTTAAATGCCATGCTTAATATGCTTTTATTGAAGTTTTGTGCTAAGTGTCCATTTGTTGTCTGGTCGCTACTTTGAGGCCAATTCCGTGTCTATTGGAGCTGTTTTCTTGGCATTTTCAGGATTTGGCGTCGTAGTACTGGTGACAAGGAGCACGTAGGATCAAACGGGAGGTCAATCGGAGCTTGGATGAGGGAGAAATGAGCGAGGGAAAATCGTGATTTGTGCAGACTTTTCAGGGTACACGACGTGTAGTTATACACGACGTGTACTCATACACGACGTGTATGCCCAGCAGAATCCTATTTAAAGACGATTTTTTGGGATCTTTCACATATTCTATCATCTCTCTTGAACCCCCAAACACATACCTACGATCCCATAAACCCTAGGACTCATTTCTGGAGCTAAGTGGAGCTAATTGGAGCAATTGGAGCTTGGATTGAAGTCAACAAACCTTGGGAGAGAAGCTTACAAGTGGAGATTTGAAGATTGATTCAAGGATCCACTCCATGGTGTTCTTGGTGATCAACTTCCCTTCTCTTTTCCTTACTCCCTTGGCCATGTGTGGCTAAGTTCCTAGGTTCATCTTGGATGGGTAGATTTAGTTGTGCTACGATAGAGGGATGATTGTATAGAACTTGCCATGATTGATCTTGGTTGTATGAGGATGATTCCTAGACTTGTTCTTAATGCCATTTTATGCCATGTTTGCTTGATTTGGACCATTCAATGTGATTTGATGCATGAGAGTGCTTGGATTGCATAGATTGTAGGTCTAGGGATTGAAGTGAGTGTGTTCTAAGAGATTAGACCATCTTGTTTCAACCATTTTCACTTGATTTCTCTCTTGGGCATTTTATCGAACACTTGGTGTGCATGTGGATTTTCATTCAATTGTTTTGAAAAGGCTTTTTGGTGAATCTCTTAGTGTTAGGGCATTGATATGAGAGTGTTGTGCCTAGCCTTGTGGTCATAGAGTCTTAAGAGAGGGTATTGTGTCTTGGCATTTCATCAAACACTTAGAATGCATCCTTTTTCACTTAGCTTGAGAGCGAGAGCCTAAGTTGAGTGGTATTAGGATAGGGATTTAGTGCTACGAGAGTGCATTGAGTCTATAGAAGTGAAATGATGGTCATCCGAATGAAAACTCGATCTTGATTGGCTTGTTTGTTCAATTAGTCCTCTTGAGCATGATGAAACTACCCACCAAGAGAACCCATTTGTCTTTGATTTGAACCACCTTTCTCTCTTGTTTAATCTTTGTTAGTATTGCTTTTCTTTGCCTTTGTTCTGAATTTCTTAATCAAACCAAACCAATTTTAAAAGTCTAGACTGTCTATGAGAAGTGTGAGTATTAGTTTATGAGAGGACCCCGTGGAATACGACCTGGCCACTCATGCTTTCTCATCCTCCTTTAAATCTAGCCTGGTCACCAACATCTCAATTTCCTTGTTGTACTCCTCCACCGTCATGTTACCTTGCTTCAAGGATTCAAGCTTAGTGTGCAAGTCTCGTGTGTAGGCAGTCAGTACAAATCTTCTCCTCATCTTTCTCTTCAAATCCCTCCATGTCATTATGGTATCCTCCTCCTCTCTTTGGACCTGTCGCCTGAGTTGACTTCACCAAAGGGCACCGTAGTCAATAAACTCAATAGTTGCTACTGGTGAACGCTGCAGTAGAGCAGGTTTAGCAAATAACTACCAAGCTGTGAAAGCTAGGGTAGATCGCATTCCATGGGTCTTCTATGATTGACTACTCAAATAAGCTAGCAAATTACTCAGGTTTAAGCACTTCGTGCGTGGTGTGAGTTCCACGACTTCTAAATCTAAGAAATGCAGAGAAATTAAAAATTGAGACTAAGAACAGAATGGAAATTGGTTGATTAAAACAGAGATGACAGACGAACTTAGACTTTGAATCCCCCTTCGTTCCCTAGAGCATTGGCAATCAACAGATCAGCGGATTTCGATTCTCATTCAATCAATTCTAATACACCACCATAACTCCTTACCCTTAGGTTTAAGACCTGCGAACGTTCGCTCTATCCGTTCTAGCTACCAAGATTAATTAGTCGCCCGGGTACGGTCGCCTCTCGCAACGACTTAACTTAACTGGTGGAATTACTAACGATTTATGAGTTACTCTTGCAGTGGATTAACCCTAACCGGTTCCTACGAAAGGCACGCTCCAATTATAAGGTTAATTGTTCAATTTGATGTTTTAAAGTAAGGCGAGCGTTCGCTTTTATCCTTAGCTTAACAAGAATCTAATCTAGGTGATCAATCCAGACAAGAAACATGAACAATGAAGAACAAACCAAACATGAAAGAGAAACTGATTGAACTTCGAATCTAATCACCGCCGATCCGTGACCGCTTTAAAGCCCTGGGTCACTTAGGGTTCATCTAGTCTAAGCTCTAAGAGTTTATCTACTCATAACGATAACAGAAGAATCAAAGATAAAGAAATAGTTCATCATCCAGAGGAAGAACAGAAAAGAATCTGAAAAACCTAATTAAGACGACTCCGGCAGAACTTCGATCTTCCGGTCGACTGCAATCCTAGCTGCGAGTCTTCGAGATGGAAGGGATGGCGTCACGATCTCTTTCCGGCTCTTCGGACTCTAAACTCTCTGCTCTAGAACTTGAGAGAATTCTGAAGTTTTGTAATTATGATGTATTATGAGGTATGAAAAAGTATATATGATTTTGGGCCGTCGGTTAAGTATTTATACTTAACCCTAATTCAGCCGGATTTTGCCTGATATTTTCACCGAAAATACTAGGGTATTTTCGCCAAAAATCTTGGTGTAAATGGGGAGCCCGCCGGTTGATTTCTTCTGTAAATTTTGGTCCAATAGTTTTCGGTCAAAAACTTAGGGTTTTCGCTGAAAACTTCCTTCAGTCGACATCAGTGATTTTGTGCATGTATTTTCGCCTAAAATCTTAGGGTATTTTCGGCGAAAATTCCTTTGTAAAACGGGGCAGGAGTTTGTTTGATTCGGTTAACCCTTCGGATTGATTTCGGTGCAATTCCTCGATGTTCCAACGCCTTAGACACGTCCTTGGCTACTTTATTTGACGGCAAAAACCTGTGCTATCATAAAAACACTAGAAAATCATCAAATAGACCCGAAACGGGCCAAGGTAACACAAATGGCACGAGATAGGGCAATCGATTGAATATTCGCTATTCTACCCTAAAAACCATGTCTTAAGCAAGGAAATGTCGCTTAAATGAGGCTGATAATCACGTCAAATTGAGTGTCATCAGCTACGGTTACCTTTTCCCTTTCGGAATAGTTATTGCAGTCCAAGAAATCCTCCATGCTTCTCTCCTAATCAATGTACTCATTTGCATTACCCTTTCCAATAAACTTAGGCACAGTGAGCTTGAGGCTGCTCACATCATCATCGATCTCATGGATAATCCTCCTTGGTGGTTGGTGGTTTTCTCCATTAGGGTCAGGTCCATTCGGTCTGGCGCTTTGTTGCTATATGAAATTAGTGATGGTTTGGGTGAGTGCTGTCAATTGTGCCTACACAACCACAACTCTCTCATCTGCCATGATTAGTACTCAAAGAACAAGGCCTCACAAATATCTCAACCTAGAATATGAACTAAACTCCCTCACTTTGATTTTTCCACTCGTGTTTAATTTAAGTAAGCACTCAAACTAGGGTTTTAAAAATCAGCACAAAGTTCAAGCTCAGTTCAAGTAGTTGCAAATTTCTTCGAAACTACCAAGTTCAGAAATATCAAGACATGTGACAATTAAACCAATTACCTAGGGTTTAATCTAGGGCACAAGTAAAATTCTTTCTATGACTTGTTTATCAAGAAAAAACCTGTGCTATCATAAAAACACTAGAAAACCATCAAATAAACCCGAAACGGGCCAAGGTAACACAAATGGCACGAGGTAGGGCAATCGATTGAATATTCGCTATTCTACCCTAAAAACCATGTCTTAAGCAAGGAAATGTCGCTTAAATGAGGCTGATAATCACGTCAAATCGAGTGTCATCAAAATACCCCACACTTAAGCTTTTGCTTGTCCTCAAGCAAACTGAATAGAAACGCTCATGTTCACAAATGATAAAATCGATTAAATTGGAGTTCAATCAAACACAATGAATTATTAGACAGATAGATCCTAGAACAAGAAACCTAACATGCATACTGATCAGCCAAACAACCTAGTCTCACTAATAAACTGCACACGACAAGTAGTAGCAACCAATTATGCACGAATTTGACCTGACCGACCAGACTCCTTACACATGATATATTTAGTATAATGGGAACTCTCACTCTCTGTGTTTAAGGACGTGTTTCTGCTCTCAATCATTTTCTGTTACTGAATTCTGTCATAAGTTTGCAATTCAACCACATCTCCACCACTGTGATAACACGAGTATCCAGTCAAGAAGGACTTCCCTGCTAGGACTGTAACGAATTCTACACTACTCGGGTTTATGATGCGATGGATGATGGGAATGTATGATGATGGCTTTTTGCGGTGTAGCTTTCGACTAACTTCCCTCGAATCTAGCCTATGGCTTCCTACCGTTTAACCAGACACGGGTGGAATAATGAACGCTCGTCCTATGATACCCTCAAGCAACTTAGCACTTATTATTTTTCTTTACACAATTTTTTTCTGACTTTTTTTTTGACTTCGTTCTTCCATTTGTAGGGAGAAGAACGTTTTATTGAACTAAAAACTTTAAACCTTTTTGGCTTTTCTGATTTTTCTTCTTTTCATTTTTTTTTTCGAAATTTGCTTCTTTTCTTCTTCTTTTTTTTCTATTTTTTTCTTATGTGCCGATTTTTTCTTTTAGTTGCTAGAGGGGTTTACACGTCTGGACATAATAGCTAAAACCACCTGTTTAATGGCTATAGGCAGGTTACCACAAACCGACTTTCGGTAGGTCAATCTAGAGCTACAACCACAGGGGATCAACGGGGAATGAAAGAATGGGAAATGGTTGTAATGTATATCGAACCGAAAGAAAAGGCCAAGCTCAAGGGTCTACACCTAATGGATTTTATCGTTAGGTAGGCTATCTGGCTTAGTAGTTGAATCTAGGTGCCCCTATCATTCTAGAACTCGTGTCATCGTGTGGTCTCGACTAGGTCTCATGCAAATTCTAACTCATTCAAGCAAACAGAAAACCACTCAAAAAGAATTAAAACTGCAAGTTACGTGCAATGGATCAAAAGCTCACAGTTGGTTTGCTAGTCGGATTCGGTCATTTTCATGCAATCAAGGCTACAAACTACAAGTGTGATTTCAAAAATTCTGTTCTGACCAGGCAATTTAGCATCAAAGTATACAAGTTGGTTCTCAAGTTCTAGGTTAAGCAGTCTAAGCATCATTATGAAAGTTTGAACAACAACTTAACATCAAAAATCAAGAACTGAGCCATTCTAATGCTAGAGAGACTGGAATGGAATCACGAGGCACACAGAAAACACAATCAAGGGCAATCAAGTTCATGCAAGGTTCTCTAGCATCCTACCCCACACTTAAATCGGACCGTGTCCTCACAGGACTAATTCTAGAGTTCAGAGTGAAGTAGAAGAACCTGGACCGAGATGGTTGGTGTAGGGGATGAGCACGGGTCCTCGGAGCGGAGGGAATCTACCAAAATGAAGCAAAGGGAATCTTCCTACTGCCTACAAAACAAATGAAACGTAAAAAGGAAACCGGGACAAGTGCCCCAGATCCACACAGAAAAAAGTTGGATCGAAATCTGAAAAGAATAAATAAAAAGAAAGGACCAGAAAAGGAATACAACCCGGTCACTGCTGGTCAGGCGCGCCGGGAGGTGGAAAGTGGAGGAAATCACCGAGCTGACGTTGCCACTCCAGCTGTGCCTCATACCGCCGATCAGCGCGGTGCATATGTTGCTGCATAATAGTCCATCTCGCCTCTTAAGTGGCGTTGTCGGTGATGCGCCACTCCTGCAGTCGCTCATACAGCTCACCAATGTCCGCGGGGTGCGGTCGGTGCTGAGGGTGAGGCGCCTGGTATGGATCTGGAATGTGCGGCGGCGAGTGGTATGCATACCCTGCCTGATGGTGTGGCGAGGGAGTATGGTCATGAGACTCTGGCTCATACTGAGGCTGGGACTCCTCAGAATCATCTTTTTCCTCCGACTCGTCCTCGTCTTCGAGAGGAGGATTCGCTGCTACCAGGGGGCTGATGTCCAGATCGAGGTTGTACTCGACCGCCAAATCGCCTCCAACGGTGCGTACTCTGCGGCGTGGGATGTTCGGGCCATATTCTTGGTTGAGGCCGAAGGAGATGATGAGTCGGCCCACAAAGTTGCCTCCCAGGAGTGAGCGGGGGCGACCTGATCTCTGAGTCTTCTTGCGGAGTAGGTGAGCAAGCACCCATCCGGGATGAATGGGATATCTCTCCCGGATGGCACGAAGAAGAAGAAGCTCGTCCTTGCTGATATGGTGGCGGTCCTTCTCTGGAGCATATAATAGCGATCTACGCCAAACCATATGAATGAATCTATAGAGAGGGTGAGAGAGGGACTTAACTGAGTTATGGTCCGAGAGACGATCGTCAGGCACTCCAGTCATGTGGCTCCAGAGTGTGTGGTATGCCTCTCCGTCGTCCTTGTCGTCCGCCCTGCCGAGGTGATGACCGTGGTAATGCTCGTAAGGGATGCCTAGATGAGCTGCAAACTCATCATAGGTGAGGTTCCTGTACACCCCGCCTAGGTAGAAGGAAACGACCTACTTGCTCTGCCTCCTCTTGTGCTCGTCCAGATCAAAAGCGGCCCAGAACTCCTGGAGAGCGACGTCTGGGAAGTCGGAAGCTATGGTGGTCAGCTCTAGGAGGCCGGCCGGTGCCAGGACGTCGTGCACGTTCCGGTGGTAGTCCTCATTGTGATCGAAGAGGGAATCCATGGAGAGTGGTCGAACATTAGCTCCAGGAATGTGCTCGAGCTTCTGGTAGCACTGAAAGTAGTAGTCGGGTAGACGAGCAACAGTGCGATGGTGCCCAGCACGGCCAGGGAATGCTGGTGGAGGGCCATGGACGGCAGGTGTGACGGGAGCGGGGGCTCTAGAGCTCGAGGCGGCGTCAAGTCTCTGCTTGGTCCAGCGCTCATAAGTGGTGTTCCTAAACAAGAAAACAAACCAGATTAGTCAAACTAAAACCCTACCCCACACTTAGTCGAAAAACTCAATTTCACAAAGAAATGAGGAAAACCGAGTGGGGGTAAGCAAAGCAGATTTAACCGGTTATCACGAACAATAAAATACATGCTTAGGAACAGCTAGAATTGAATTAGCACAATCAGAGTTCAGAAGTCAAACCGACATTCAAAAAGTCAACATAATAGAACGTTGAACCCTAATCATGGAAAGACTATCACAAATCGGAGGATGACGGTATAATATGATCTCAGATGGCAAACACAATAATCGGAACGAGAATGAACACATAAGGCAGCCAAATGATCAAAAACAGTTCATGGTCAAACCGACATTTCTCAAAAGTCAACCTCACAAGGGATAGGACTTAGGCATAGCAACACATGATCAAACGATATAACAATTAAGCATGATACTCCCTAAGCATGCTAGAACAGTTCAACCAGTTCGGCTAACCTAGTTCACACGAAATCAGTCGGCACACAAATCGAGGCAAACCGAAAGGTCAACCGAAAGTCAACCCCGACGAAATTCAGCATTCAATATGTCAAAAGATTCGCAATGAAAAGTTCTCCAACTTACCTTGAAGCCATGGTGCTAAAAATGAACGAATAGGGAGAAATCGGTGAAAAATCAAAAAATTTAGGTTTTGAACTAGAGTTGTAGAGCTCCGATTCGGCTGTTCTAGAGCTTGAAATGATCGGAAATAGGAGGGGAAGGGAGCGGCGGCAGAGGCGGCAACGGGTGGCGACGACAAAATTAGTAGCGGCGATCGGTGGTTTTCGAAAACAGGGGGAAGGTTTTGGGAAATTTTCGAAAATATAAAGTGGGGAGAGAGAGAGGGCTGAAACCGGATTTTAAAGACATTTTCGGCGAAAATAAGTGCAAGTTTTCGCCGAAAATGTTAGTTAAAAAGTACTGCCGGTTTTCAAAAGAATTTTCGCCAAAAATATTAATACATTTTCGCCAAAAATGTGAAGCAGGAACGTTTGGAAAACTCAGTGGGATTTCAAAGATCATTTTCGCCGAAAATATGGGTATTTTCGCCGAAAATATTGAACTCTACGATTGAAAATATTTTCGCAATCCCGGCAAACTTCAGAAAATCACAGTTAAATCCACAAAAATCGGAAAAACCTCAAACGACTTGCAACTGACACTATGACACACAGACTACACACGAAAAATATGAAATCAAACAAACTGACACTTTTGGCTCCCCTGAACCGACTCTAAAATACTAAGGTTGACACAAATGGAAAACGGACTCCAGCCGTGGGTTGCCTCCCACGAAGCGCTCTTTTATTAACGTCCTTGAGCTGGACGATACCTGGACGGTATTAGGAGACATCCCAACTCAGATTCTCCTTAATGCTAGCATCGGAGTTCATAAAGTAGAGCTTCGGGGCTTCTCCGTTGAGCATGAATTTCTTCCCGTTCGCGTGTAAGAGCTTGGTACGTCCGTCGGGAAGGTGGTCAGTGATCGCGAATGGTCCGAACAGTTCTGTCAAGGGATCATCTTCCACAAGGAAGACAGTGGACAGAATGAGAATGATCGGCTCCTTCTTTTCTTTAATCTCTGGCTTGATATCACCAGGATCGGTGATCGTCAGTATTTCCTTAGGAGATGCTTTTGGCTTCTCCTTCCATACTTGTTCCGGCGCCGGTGGCTTGGAACAAATTGGTGGTGCAGCTGGCTCGGTAGACGGTGGCGGCACAACTGGTCTCCAGACCATTTGGGTCTTCGTCTTCTTGTTCTTTCCCCGAGGTCTGCTAGGCCTTGTGCTTGGTGGCTTAGAAGAGGCTTTCAGTTCCTTCTTCTTTGGCGGCTTTTGAGGAACAGATTTCGGTTCCTGCTTGGTAATCTGTCCAGCACCTGCAACAGCAATTGATCTAGGCACACTAGAAGAGATATCAGTAACGGAGTTGACCGGAGTCAACTCCACAGTTTCAACAGCTAAACGATGAAAATCTTCATTCTTAGGATTATATTTCATTCCGTCTTTAAGGCGGAACGTGACCGTTTCTTTACCAACCCTCAAAGTTAAAGAACCATTTGGAACGTTAATTTGCATTCCAGTAGTAGCCATGAAAGGTCGTCCTATGAGAATGGTAGAATCATCCTTACTAGTGTCAATGATAACAAAGTCAGCTAAGAACGTGAAAGGACCACATTTAGTAACAACGTCTTTGATTTCTCCCCTAGGAGTTTTAAGTGATCTATCAGCAAAGATAAGTTGCATACTAGGCGGTTCAAGTTCTCCTAGGTTCAATTTTTCATATAGACTCATAGGCATAACATTAACAGACGCGCCAAGATCAACCAAACAACGTTCTATCTCAACATCATTCATGACAAGAGGTAGAGTGAAAGAACAAGGATCAGAGCACTTAGCTGGATATGGAGAGGAAGGTTTCTTGCTACGAGCATCAGGATATCCTTCTTTATTCCCCTTCATGCCAGTCTCGATCCTTGTATTCGGCAGCAATGCTCTTGGAAAAGGAGGCTTCACGACGTACGGTGCAAGAGGAGGATCTTCCTCCTTAGGCGCCACTTGTAGTGCTTCCTTCTTCTCTTGAGATTCAGCGATCCTGCGTAAAACAGAACAAGCATCAGCAGACAAGCTAGTAAATTTTAACAGTTACCATCTTGGCTTGCTCCTTTCTCGGATTCGGCTCTGTCTGGCTCGGAAGTTGGCCAAATGGTCGACCAGATGCTAGCATGCTCGAGATGTTGTTCACAGCCTGCTCAATTCTTTGACCGGCTGCTATCTGTTCTTGATTGAGAAGAGCTTGAGCTTTAAACTGACTGTCATGATCATCGAGTCTGGTGATGATCTGGCTAAGCTTCTTGTCCAGGTCACTGACGTTGTTTTCCTTCTGGTACTGCTGCCCTGGATAGGTGTTATTCAAATATTGATTCTGGCGATTGCCAGGAGCAGTTCCATAGTTACCTGGATTGCGATGCGGCGACTGATAGACACCTGCCGGCGGATGGTTAGGCTTCTGATCCTGAGCTGGACCAGCCGGGCGGTTATTCTGGTTCTGGTTATGGTTGGCGCCAGCATTGTAGGGAGGTCTGTCTTGATAGTTCCCTTGCTGTCTGAAGTTGCGGTAGCCAGCATAACCATTCTGTTTATTAACGAAGCCTTGTTGAACAAAATTTACCTCTTCGACGGACCAGACTTCTGTCTTACCAAAATTCTGGCAACGGCCTCCATTATGTGCACAAGCTCCACACCATTCGCAATCAGCAACATAGACAGAAGCTGCCGGCTGTTTGATTGGTGTGGAAGACTTCTTCAGATGCTTCTCTACTTCTGCCTTGATAGCTGCTTCAAGATCGAGCTTGCTCCTTGATCCTTCAGATTGTCGTTTCCAGTTCCTTGACTTGGAAGCACAGTTTGTTAAGTGAAGAAGAGCAGCTTCAGGTGTGAGTGTAGTGCAATCCCCTTCAGCTAGAGAATTGACCCACTTGGCAGATTCTTCTCGAAGACCTCGAGCAAAGATTTCAGCTAACTACCTCTGCTCGAATCCATGATGAGGGCAGTTGTAGAGGAGTTCTTGGAATCGATTCCAAGTATCGTATAAGCTTTCTCCTTCTTTCTGGGAGAATCTGGCGATGCTGTCCTTGATGGCTGTTGTTCTGGCAGGAGGAAAGTATTCTTCAACGAAGTCCAGAGCCAGTGTATCCCAATTAGTGTAATATCCAGGTGGTTTTCCAGTAAGCCACCTCTTAGCAGCGCCTTTCAGAGAGAACGGGAAAGCTCTCAAACAAAGAGTATTTTTGTCAAGGTTTCCGTTCTTGAAAGTGCTGTAGAGATCAAGGAAGTCTGCAAGATGAGTGCACGGATTGTCTACGGCCTGCCTTCGAACTGTAGATCCATAGAGATCATAGTCAAGAATGGAATCTTGATCTCATAGTCAGGATCTCCTTCAATGTGCGGTACGGCAATGGCAGATCGAACGCTAGTCACGCTCGGCTTGTTGTAATCGGCTAGACTTTTCTGTGCAGGCGGCGGTGGTGGATTTCCGCCTGGTGGTGGTGGTGGTGGTAATTGATCAGCCATGGTAGGAGATGGAGGAGGTGACAGTGACTCGGTGTATGAAACGGATGTAGGTGACAGTAAAGGTGAAGATGAGGGACTCTCCTTCAGTTCCTCAATCTTAATCGGAGTGACGGGTGGAGGTGGATTGGTTCTGCCTCTCCTTGGAATCTGTGATTGTCGAGGTGGAGCAGAACTGCTTGGTCTCTCTATACTCTTAGCCTTGTCGGTTTGAGAGCGAGTCCAAGGGCGGCGATCCATACACCTGTGAACAACCTACAAATAACAAAAACAAACAACAACCAGTGTAAAATCGAAGTGGGTGGAAAATGAAAGATGGAAAGTAGAAGAATAAATTGCCAGTTCTTCTTTCAAACAATCAAAAGAAGTCCCCGGCAACGGCGCCAATTTGGTGAAAGCTAGGGTAGATCGTATTCCACGGGTCTTCTATGATTGACCACTCAAATAAGCTAGCAAATTACTCAGGTTTAAGCACTTCGTGTGTGGTGTGAGTTCCACGACTTCTAAATCTAAGAAATGCAGAGAAATTAAAAATTGAGACTAAGAACAGAATGGAAATTGGTTGATTAAAACAGAGATGACAGACGAACTTAGACTTTGAATCCCCCTTCGTTCCCCAGAGCATTGGCAATCAACAGATCAGCGGATTTCGATTCTCATTCAATCAATTCTAAGACACCACCATAACTCCTTACCCTTAGGCTTAAACCGGCGAACGTTCGCTCTATCCGTTCTAGCTACCAAGATTAATTAATCGCCCGGGTACGGTCGCCTCTCGCAACGACTTAACTTAACTGGTGGAATTACTAACGATTTATGAGTTACTCTTGCAGTGGTTTAACCCTAACCGGTTCCTACGAAAGGCACGCTCCAATTATAAGGTTAATTGTTCAATTTGATGTTTTAAAGTAAGGCGAGCGTTCGCTTCTATCCTTAGCTTAACAAGAATCTAATCTAGGTGATCAATCCATACAAGAAACATGAACAATGAAGAACAAACCAAACATGAAAGAGAAACTGATTGAACTTCGAATCTAATCACCGCCGATCCGTGACCGCTTTAAAGCCCTGGGTCACTTAGGGTTCATCTAGTCTAAGCTCTAAGAGTTTAGCTACTCATAACGATAACAGAAGAATCAAAGATAAAGAAAGAGTTCATCATCCAGAGGAAGAACAGAAAAGAATCTGAAAAACCTAATTAAGACGACTCCGGCAGAACTTCGATCTTCCGGTCGACTGCAATCCTAGCTCCGAGCCTTCGAGATGGAAGGGATGGCGTCACGATCTCTTTCCGGCTCTTCGGACTCTAAACTCTCTGCTCCAGAACTTGAGAGAATTATGAAGTTTTGTAATTATGATGTATTATGAGGTATGAAAAAGTATATATGATTTTGGGCGCCGGTTAAGTATTTATACTTAACCCTAATTCAGCCGGATTTTGCCTGATATTTTCGCCAAAAATACTAGGGTATTTTCGCCGAAAATCTTGGTGTAAATGGGGAGCCCGCCGGTTGATTTCTTCTGTAAATTACGGTTACCTTTTCCCTTTTGGAATAGTTATTGCAGTCCAAGAAATCCTCCATGCTTCTCTCCTAATCAATGTACTCATTTGCATTACCCTTTCCAATAAACATAGGCACAGTGAGTTGAGGCTGCTCACATCATCATCGATCTCATGGATAATCCTCCTTGGGGGTTTGGTGGTTTTTCTCCATCATCGATCTCATGGATAATCCTCCTTGGGGGTTGGTGGTTTTCTCCATTAGTGTCAGGTCCATTCGGTCCGGCGCTTTGTTGCTATATGAAATTAGTGATGGTTTGGGTGAGTGCTGTCAATTGTGCCTACACAACCACAACTCTCCCATCTGCCATGATTAGTACTCAAAGAACAAGGCCTAACAAATATCTCAACCTAGAATATGAACTAAACTCCCTCACTTTGATTTTTCCACTCGTGTTTAATTTAAGTAAGCACTCAAACTAGGGTTTTAAAAATCAGCACAAAGTTCAAGCTCAGTTCAAGTAGTTGCAAATTTCTTCGAAACTACCAAGTTCAGAAATATCAAGACGTGTGACACAATTAAACCAATTACCTAGGGTTTACTCTAGGGCACAAGTAAAATTCTTTCTATGACTTGTTTATCAAGCAAATAACAAACAGTAAGATTTTTGGTTTTTGGTTCAAACAATTTTTAACACAACGAAAGCTATACTAAACCCCTCTTCTTAAGATCAACCTATAACAAACTTTGGCGATGATGGCCTTGCTTTGTTTGGGTGGACTTTTCTATTTTTAACCTCTTTTTTTGTATTTTTTTTTCTTTTCTTTTGTATTTTTCTGCTTTTCTTTGGTATCCTTTTGTGGCCACCAAACTTTTTCCACCTTACAATGATCGAAACAACTAAAACAGAAAGATAGATGATATCAGTCAAACAAGATGAAACTTTTTAGGGGTTTTCGGTTTTTTTTTTATAAAAACACAAAAATAAAGGATAGAGTGATCCTAGTGTTGAACCGTGCTCTGATACCAACTGATATGAACCGTCTACAGTCGTGGGCAGCGGCCCCATACCATTAAGCTAGATTGCAAAACAAACAAGTCAAACCTTAGAAACCGTGGGTGGATAGTACTTGGACCCACTAGCTATAATGAGCTAGGAACCCAAAGTGTCCAGTTCGAACGGTGCCACGCAATCAAGGGTGTGTACCTTGAGTCATGATAAACCAAACCTTAAACTAAGCAACAAAGAGCAAAAGCTTGAAGGAAAATAAGAACAAAATTTTGAAATTCAATTTGTGTGTATTCTGAGTTGTGTTACATCATGGCCAGTGGCCATTATTTATAGGTGAGGATTCGGGAACAAGCTCTCTGAATCCTAGTCTTATTCTAATTCTACAATACTCTAAATTATTCCTAAACAAAGACTAAACAATAAGAAAACCAAAAAGAAAGCAAAAACTATCTACAAATAGCCTAAACCCTAAACCAGAGAAACCTTAATTAGGTGACTATGTCCTATTCTGCTAGGAATACGTGGCCTCCAAGTTTCCTACTCCTCAAAAGACTTGGAAACACAAGGTTCTTCATGTGGCAGCAGAGTTTCCTCATCTGGATGGGAATCCTAAATGCGGTCAGATTTCCTTATCGCGGGTGGATTCTGTGGCACGGTTCTGGACACGTCCAACATCAGTGTCTGTGTTCGCATCTGGCTCGGACCGGCATCAGTGCCCAACATCAGCATCATGCAGCCCGATGCTCGCGTCTATCTTGGACCAACATCAGCATTCGATGTCCGCATTTAGCTCGAACCAACATCAGCACCCAACATCATTATGTCTCGGCTCGGCATCAATCTGGCTAGGTTCAGCTCCATGTCCCAGCTTGGCATCATCATTAGGGATTGGTCCTTGGGGGTTAAATCCTTAATTTCCAGCAAATGTATAACCTCCCTTCAAGAACCTCTCCGCGTCCTCTTCATGCCTCACCTTGATCCAAGCCTACATGTATGCATTGATCCGATTCTTGAAGGATTTCAACTAGCTCCGGGTCAGGGGAAGCTCTGGCCGTGTCCACGATACATGTGGCTCATCATGCTCCGCCTTCGACTTGGAGACCTTGTCTGCCTTCTCTTTCAAAGTCTGAAGAGAAATTTCAGAGGACTCTAAGGCAACATTCTTCTCCTCCAAGCCTTTGGTGAGAGCCGCATTCACGTCCTCTAAGGCTTGGACATTGTCCACCAGAGCGGCTTTGGCAGCCTCCACCGCTGCAAGGTTCAGCTTGTGGGCCTTGACTTCCTTGCCATGATTCTCCTCCCCCTGCAGGTCCAACATATGTTCAGTGGCTTTGTTAGCGTGGACAAGTTCTTTTAGTGGCTTTGTTAGCGTGGACAAGGTGGACAATGTCTAGTTTGTAAGAGGTGGTTACCAATAGTCGGGTTGTCTCCTCATCCATCTCCTTCTTGGCATTGTAGTACTTGGCCTTCCATTGAGCGGCAAAGGCATGGGCCTCTCAGAGCTTTTCCTCCATGACGGCTGTGTTGGGTGTCCCTTCCGCCTTGAGGCTTAGGTGGCAGTTAGCAGAGCGTCGTCAGTTCCCAGCAGTTGCGCAAAAAAAGACATCAGTTTGCACGATTAAACAGTTCGTGATATAGGAATTTCTACAGAAAAATGCACTTTAGCGTCAATTGAAATTTCAGAATTTAGCGTCGTTCAAACAACTGACGCCAAAGTTAAATAACAGTTGACTTCGCGTTTTAACGTTGGTCAAATGGCGACCGACGTTAAACCGACCGCAAATCTCGGTCCTGGTCTATTTTTTTTGGTTGACTAACGTTTTTTCTACTCTTTCGAAAGAGTTATCAAATCATACTTGTGCAACCATGGCCATCTTCTCCATCACCAGGCGGCGAACGCTCTCCTCCGGGCGTGGATGGTCGATGTCCCAGTCCATAATGAGTTGGACAACGGCTAGAGACCTATGACCTCTTAGATACGGACAAAGGTTGAGACGTAGACCATTGCTTCCCCTGTCCTTTCCTTCGAATTGGGATATCCTTATTCCATTTCCTAGACGACTTAGACTTGGTGGACTCCCCACTTTTCCGCCTTGATGGATCCTCCAGCTCCTCCTATGCTCCTCTTTTTCGCCTCAGGGGACTTCATCTTGCTTCAATCCCTCCCCCACGATCGGTTGCTCACGAGTTGGTTGGGTGTCGACAGATGGACCCAGACAGGCGCAGAGATCAGTGTCAAAGAAATCAGTTTCATTGTACCAATCGAAACAAGGGAAAGGGCGGGCAGTCATACAAAAGTCAAATGAAAGAGTGTGCAAGAACTTGAGCGAGAGCGGAGCCATCCAAACCACCTCTAGACCGGATTCCATGGGCTAGCTGACAATGTTGAATTTCCCTATAGCCCCATTGTACAAGGGCATCCAAAGTTGGCCGAACTAGTCAGCGTCATCGGGAACAGTCGCACTCAGAAAGAAGAAGTTGTGCCACCATACCAAGTTCGCCTTCCATTTGGTGAAAATGATCCCATTATGATTATTGGAAGCGAGATAAAGATAGCAGAAGATGCGGGTGCTCGGATAGACACGCGGTTGAGGCAAGCCACCTTGAAGGCAGGTAGTGTAGCCCAGACGTGGGGTTGCAATGCCCCTAAAAAAGCCCCCAACAAGTCCAGGACATCCAACAACCATGGGCTTATGGGAAAGCATAGACTATAGGCTGGCCTTTGTCCATATGCCCACACAACCTAGGAGGCAATTGTTAATCGAGCACGACTGGGCAGGGGTGGCATACAAGAACCACTTAGGAAGCTCATAGTTCGCAAGCATTTGGGGGAGGGCGGGTGTCTTCACATAAGAGAAGTACCACGGCCCATACACCTAGCGACTGTTGATAGGAGTTCTCCCACCCACATATCTTCCAACACCATCACCCGATAGCCATGTCTCTCGTGAGCATCCACCATGTTGTCAAAACCTCAAAAACCACGTACAATGCCCCTTTGCCAAGAAGCGAATCGATGATAGTTGTTGGGGATGACACCTTTCTTATTGGTGGTCCAAGAAAATCTCTTTTTTTCTTGGCGACGCAATGTTGTGCATCACGTGCAAATCACGAATCACGTACAAATAATCAAAATTGTCGTAAGGGTTGAAGGCAAGATCCAGATCTTCATAACACATCAACGGGACTTTCGATTCCTTCAACTCTTTCTTCTTATTTTTTTGCCTTGAGGGTACCGCCATTCCAAAGTCAGCGTCAGACCCTTTAGACCCACCACCCTCGACATATCCTATTCTTCCTCATAAGTTAACCCCTCAGCAGAAACAGAGGCCTCACGGCATTCAGATGATCAAGCAGGGGACTGATGCTTGTCGCTGTCCTCGTGGAGACGAGACTCAGCGGTTAAGGAAGACGATATTGATGGAGATGACTGGGATCTGGAAGGCGAATCCTCGGACCCAATCTCCCTTCCCCCTTTTTCATAGCCTCCTAAAGTACAAGAGCAAGGGGCAAAAATCAAAAGAGGAGGAGGGATAAAGGCCAACGAACAAGTCAACAAAGGGGATCCACCCGCCCTATGTCTTTGGGGGCGGGTGGACGACCACGACTCCCTACGTTCTCTCGAATGCCTAAGCACCTCATTCAGAAGGCTCTTGAACATTGCCGAAAGCATGACCAAAGATACCTGGATTTTTGTCAGGGTCATATTTCCCGAGGGTCTTCTTAGTTCGTGTAACACCCGTACCGAACCGACCCGAGTAAACCCATGGTTGAACCGGTATGAGCATCACTCAAAGTTACAACATTTAAAAAAAGGCGAATCAACATTGAAAAATCAAACTAAAACATAAACCAAGAGCAAGTCGAAAGCACCTCCATTATTCAAAATCCAAAATCCAACTGATAACGAAAATCTGAAATCCAATCTTCAAAATGATTACAAAATCCCAACCGAAAATGTCAACTGAACATAAAAATAAAGAAGTAGTCAACTCCAATGAATCGTCAATCTGCACCTCATGGCTCCAACCAACGACTCTCTAAACTCAACCGGAGACTGCAACTCACTCTCACTAACCACACGCACCTGAAAGGAGAAGAGGGGGATCAATTTCCTATTGAAATTGAGTGAACCCACTAGGTTTAACTATGCGACGAACCTAACCTGACAGAGCGATTCCGAACTCCGCACACACATCAACAATGGAACCAGACACAGCCATAGCAGATTTTAATACCCTAAAACAGTCTAAGTGATCACATAGGTGCAGTTCTCAGTTCAACATTCATAGTTCATACTAACAGCAACTGCATATCATAATCCACATTCAACAATTCAATAGTACATCACATGGCATTCCGCAATCACATTCACTACACACACACACATTCATGTTCATTCACATACACCACATTTCTCATTTCAATTATCTATATGAGTTCATTAGGCGCCATAAGGAATTATCCCATATCACCCCTGCCAGCTTACAATAGACGCACCCCCAACCGCAGAAGGGGGTCCCAAAGACGCATCATAAACCGCAGTATAAGGATTCATGGCCAACTCATAATCAACATCATTACTCACATCACGCCACTCTCCTAGGTGACGTGACCGCACCACCAACCGCAAAAGCGGTGACAATTTAGGGGGCGGTACAAGCTCCTTCCGATTCTATCATTTTATTCAATCACATCACTTAATACGTCCATTAATCAACTCTTTCACTTACATCAGTCTCGACTCCTTTATTCTCATTCTCATCCATCATTTCTCAATTCACAATCACGATTCATTTAGTTCAACTCTCATCATCACATCCTCATTTCAATCAACACAACTCAGTTCATAAGCACAACAAATTCACACATCACAACAATGATAAGGATAAACGGCTAGCTCACCGGCCACCCCCACTTGCAAGTACAGGGATAACCATGTCGTGAGTCTTAGGGTTACCCTCCTATTCATCCTTCATAGGACGACCCCACATTGGCAGGGCCATCCTCCTGTTCATCATTTATAGGGCGGCCCCACATTGGCAGGAGCACCCTCCTGCAACCACAACTGACAACACAGAATATATGCATGAATTACAATATCACAGCCCATCCCTCCTATCACTCATTACTAGTTCTAATCCATTTATCATCAACATTAATTCGTTTACCCCAATCCCAACACATAGCACAACAACAACAGAACATCAATCAGCAATCAATTCCTCAATCGACAATCATCATCAATCAACATTCAATCACATGACAATTTTCATCTTTTACTCTCTTCCAATTTTATGCAATCCCTAATTCCATCTAGGTCAGAATTACAACTACTCACACCACCAGCACTACCTATCGTACGCTAAACCCTCACCTGACAAGAAGACGAGGTTCTAAACAACTTCTAGAAACTCAAACAGCCAAGCTCTACAACTCCAAAAATGTAGCTTCTTCCTTCTGCCACTAACAGAGCCTAACACTGAAATACCCACACTACAAGAAACCAGGCAATTAGTCACAGTTTTTTTGCACTATTAGTCACATTTTAACCCTGACTAAATTAGTCACGGTTTCAAAAATTGTGACTATTTCGATCAAAATTTGACACGGTGTACACTAAAACCGTGACAAAGGTTAGTCACGGTTCGCAACTGAATCGTGACTAATATTTGTCATGATTTCATTGTAAACCATGACAAATATTAGTGATCAAAGTGTAATATCCAGACTTTCCAGTGACCCAATTTTCAATTCCTTAAATTATACAACCAGGCCCTCAACTTCTTCTATTATACAAATCAGTCACTCCAATTGAAATTGTCAATTTAGTAATAACTAATGACCAAATCAGCAAATATCCCAAATCAGTCCACAAATTTCAACAACAACCCCTCAACTTTTCCAGTTATGCAACTTGATTAATTAAATTCTCATAATTTTGCTTTGGTCACTCAAAGTATTGTGGTTTGTAGAACAAGTCCCTCTTCTTCTCCGATCAACCACGGAGATACGGGCGAGCTTCGACCGCCATCATCGTCGCCAAAACTCTCAGAATCTCCAATGTCGGTTCTCCTCCATCGATCACTAACAGTCAGAATCTCCAACGTAAGATTTGGCTTTGATTTTAGATGTCGATGTTGAGAAAGAAGAAGAAGAGGTGTGACGGATCTTACTCCAGTTGCTTTGGAGGCCACGACGGCGACGGTGAAATCGGTGACAAACTTCTCTGATGGGAGGCGAAGAAAGGGTGCAGGAAGAGGAAGAAGAATAAGAGTGCAGAAACGGGAAGAGGAAGAGGACGTGAAGAGAGTGCAGGAGAAGGGAAAAGAAGAGTTAAGAAGGAGAAGAGAGAGAGAATTGGTGGGGGGATTTAATTGGTGGTGAGAAGAGAGAGAGAAGGCACGGGATTTAATTGGTGAGAAGAGAGAGAGAGAATTGGTGGTGGGATTTAATTGCTGAGATTTCGTTTAAAGGAGAAGAAAGAGAGTGTGGTGGGGATTAGCTGAAGGCTAAGCACGGATTGCCAGCTTGGAGGTGCACCTAAACATTAGTCACGATTTATAGAAACCGTGACGAAATTAGTCACTATTTCATATATACCGTGACTAATTAGTCACGGTTCACAAATTTGTGACTAATAATTCGTGACCAATCAGTAATTTTCTTATAATGCCAGAACTGAGATATGCGATCTCATCCTCTCGTCGCCAGGAGCGCACAGGTGAAAATGGATCGTCAATCAGACCTCGACAACTCCCGGAATCAAGGTTTGAAGTTGGGTGAAGTTTAGTTCGTCAAAGGGTTTTTCGGGAGGAAAGAGAGAGAGAGAAGTTGAAGAATTCCATCAAAACCTATCTTTTATAGTCAGACCAAGACACGCGACATGTGTTATGAAGACACACGGTCGTGTGTTTCAGTCTGCCACCCTCAACGAATTTTCAACGTACTCACTTGTAACTTCAACCCGACTCAATTATGAATGTCCCGGACTTTGATGGGGCCTCAAGAACATTGTTTCCAATGTATCAATCATCCAAACTCTAGTTCCAAATCATTTGGTTGGGCGGGGTGTTACAAGTATCCACAACTTTAAAAGATTTCATCCCCGAAATCACAACCCAACTCATCCTAGCAATCCAACACAAAATTTACAGCAAAATGCAGCAGTTAAGCAACACATCACTTACCTGAAACTCCCTCTTAAGGACTCTAGCGACTCACAGCTTCTAAGAACACTTCTCCCACACTAACCTGAACTTCTACCTTTTCACAATTTGTAGGGTTCTTACAGAGGAAGCTTTCAGGGAAAAGTTGAGTTTTGTGTTCTCATACCTAGCTTTAAATAGCTGTTCAGTAGGGCTACAGTGACAAAGAGAAACCAAAATTACAAAATAACCATGACAGGTGTTGGCTTCTGATATGCAACGGAATTCAAATAAAACAAACACAATTAGAAGAACGGTGTCGCATTTCTTCTCTGTTCAGCCTTCTTCATTCTTAGCAGGTGTTTGATGCAGGGGTGTCTTGTTACTTGATATCCTCCCACAAGTTGGTGAGTATATATCTATTACTCCCAACTTGCCAAGTAGCATATGCAGCCGAGTTCGATGAAGAGACTTGGTGAATATATCCGCCAACTGCAGCTCAGTGTTGACATGATGAAGCTTGATCAAACCAACTTTAATCCTTTCCCTTGTTACATGACAGTCAATTTCTATGTGTTTCGTCCTCTCATGGAAAACTGGATTCTCTGCAATGTGGATTGCAGACCTATTGCCGCAGAACACTTGGACGGGAGTAGGAATTTGTATTCCCATCTCACTCAATAATCCAGCGAGCCATTGTATTTCACAGACTAAGTGTGCAAGTGCTTTGTATTCATCTTCAGAAGATGACCTTGACACTGTAGTTTTCTTCTTCGATTTCCATGTAAGTAGACAATCTCCAAAGTAAGTGCAGTAGCCAGTAACTGACTTCCTTGTATCAGGGCATGTGGCCCAATCCGAATCACAATATCCGGTCAATTCCATTTGATTATGAGCCTTGTAGAATAAACCTTGAACTGGTGCAAGTTTAATATACCTTAGGACTCGATATGCTGCATTCAAATGTTCGCTGTAAGGATCAGACTGAAACTGACTTAGTTGTTGCACGGCAAAAGTGATATCCGGCCTTGTAATAGTTAGGTAATGTAATCTCCCTATTAATTGCCTGTAAATGGCAGGATCCTCAAGTGGTTCTCCTTGTTTGGCACACAGCTTCATGCTCACTTCCATTGGACTTTTGCTTGCTTTAACTTCCAAGAACCCTGCATCAGTAAGAAGTTCTATGCAGTACTTTCTTTGATTTACAGCCATTCCTTTTTGTGACCTGGCAATCTCCAATCCCAAAAAGTATTTCAGTGCCCCAAGGTCCTTTATTTTGAACATGGACTGCAAATATTGTTTGACCTTTTCTATCTCGACAGCATTGCTTCCTGCAAGTATTATGTCATCAACATATATGAGCAATATCACTATATCTTGGCCCAATCCTTTCACAAAGAGAGAGTAATCAGAATGTGATTGTTTGAATCCATTTTCAATCAAAGATCCTGTCAATTTAGCAAACCACTGTCTGTTGGCTTGTTTCAAGCCATAAAGAGATTTCTTTAATCTGCAGCACATTCCAGAGGTTGCATCCAAGCCTGGAGGAACCTGCATATATACTTCTTCTGTAAAGTCTCCCTGCAAGAAAGCATTGGATACATCCATCTGCTGGAGGTGCCAATCTTTTGCAGCGGCGACCGCAAGGAGGGTTTTTACTGAGTTGATTTTGGCCACTGGAGAGAAACTATCCAAAAAATCAATCTCATATACTTGTGTGAAGCCTTTGGCCACCAATCTGGCTTTATGTCGTTCAACTGTTCCATCTGCTTTTAGCTTAGTTTTATAAACCCATTTACATCCCACTACTTTCTTATTGGGGGGCAATGGAACAAGATCCCAGGTCTGGTTCTCTTCCAAGGCTGCCAACTCATCATTCATGGCCTTAATCCAGTGCAACTTTTTCCTTGCATCCTCATAGGTGTTAGGTTCCTGCTGTATAATCACACTTAAAGAGTAAGATTTATGTGATTCAGACAAATTATCATAACAAACCACTGATGCAAGTGAATGTCTCTGGCTGCTGTTGCACTCAAATGATAGTCAGAAAGGTGAATTGGTGGTCTCCTTTGTCTAGTAGAACGTCTCAGATCCAATTTCTGCAGTTCAGAACCTCACCCCCTTCTGCAGGAATGGATATTGAGTCTTCAGCCCCCAACTCCTCTTCATCTTCAGGGAGGAAATCCTGCAACTGGTATGAACGACTAGACAAAGGAGAAGTTAGATCAGGTGCATCCATGGTCGTGGTTGTGTCATTGGTATTTTTAGGTTGTGTGATACCTGTTGGTGAAAGATTGTGTTGTGGGGAAGATGGTTGAGGAATGTTTATGTCATGATTTAGGTGATTGGTGGATAAGTGATGATCTGAGGTTTTGAAAGGAAGAATATACTCATAGAAAATCACATCTCTAGAGACAAACACTTGTTTAGTCTCAAGGTCGAGTAGCTTGTAGCCTTTGATGTTTGGAGGGATGCCTAGCAGAACAGATTGCCTGGCTCTTGGTTGAAATTTGGTTCGGTGCTGGGATAATGTGGATGCATGACACAAGCATCCAAACACTCTTAAATTATGAAGGTTAGGGCTGATTTTGTGTAGTCTCTCATATGGTGTTTGATTTTGGAGTAAGGGAGTAGGAATTCGGTTGATTAAGTATACTGCATGAAGAATGAAATCACTCCAATAACTAAGGGGTAAACCTGACTGAAATTTCAAGGCTCTTGCAACATTCAGAATATGTTGATGCTTTCTTTCTACTCTAGCATTTTGTTCAAATGTTTGGACACAGGACATTTGATGGATAATGCCATTCTTGGAATAGAAATCCGTCATGTGAAATTCCTTTCCCTGATCACTTCTCACTACTTTGATTTGTTTACTAAATTGAGTCTTGGCAATTTGGTAGAAAGACATCAGAAGTTCTCTAGCTTCAGATTTGTATCTCATCAAATAAACCCAAACACCTCTAGAATAGTCATCAACTATGGTAAGAAAATAGGAATAGCCATCATAAGATTGTGTAGCAAGAGGGCCCCAAATATCAACATGGATCAAGTCAAAAACATCAGATGAAACTGTTTGGCTACTAGAGAAAGACAACCTTTTCTGTTTGGATAAATGACAAATCTCACAATGTGTTATCCTCTCATTAACTATACTACTATCATTCTTCTGCAACAATTTGCTTATGTCATTACTGGGGTGTCCTAACCTCCAATGCCATAGGTTGATATCTTGTGGTTGAACATTGTAGCTAACTGCAACTTGAGGGTCATGATGTTTGGTCTGATGGGGTTGAGTAGAGTCATGTAGGTGATAAAGCCCTTTAACTTGAGTGGCTAAACCAATCATCTTGCTGGTCATAAGGTCCTAGATATGGCATTTGTCGGAATGGAAAGAAAGGGAAATAGGGAGATCATTGGTTAGCTTACTGATGGACACCAAGTTAAAATGAAAGTTTGGCACTAGCAAGACATCATGAATAACTAGTCCGTTTGGAAGTTTTACAATACCTATATGACTCACGGAAACCGAAGAGGGGTCAGGTAAGTAAACATTGACCCCAAAAACTGGTTTAGAGGAGGTAAGGTAACGATGGGAACAAGTGATATGGTCGGATGCACCCGTATCTAAAATCCACATATTATCTAAATCATTGCATGGTCCAGAAGACAGAACGTACTTACCCGAATGATTAGGAAGAGTGGGAAGCCCCTGATTCACTGAGAAGGCTGTGGAGAAATTGGCTTGTTTAGTCTGCAGCAGATTCCTTAGTTGTTGCAGCTCTTCAGCTGAGAATGAAGACATTGTTGCAGCAGGTGTTGGATTTCCAGATTCTCCAATTTGTGTATATCCTCCTTGAGTCATAGCTCCTGAAAATCGATTGTAATTGGCGTTCCCACCTCCATTCTGCTTTTTTTTTCCTCTTATACTTCAACTTTAGACACTCTTCAATGTTGTGAGTCTCTTTCTTGCAGTATCTGCAGAACTTTTTCTCAGGTGTCAAGTTCGAGATTGGAGAGGGTGTGGACCTGTTGTAGTTCGCTGCCTGAGTGTTTCTGAATTCAGTAGTTGCTCGTACAGCAAATACAGCAGTCTGAGATGCAGAGTTCTTCCCAATTGTCAATCCTCCCTTGAGTTTTTCCTCATGTTGCAAGGCATGATCATATGCAGCAGTAATAGAGGGTAATGGTTTCATCATCAATAGCTGCGTTTTCACAATATCAAACTCATCGTTCAAACCTCGGAGAAATCGGATCAAGTAATTTGTATCTTGTTTTTCTTGAAAGGCAACCACTGCAGGACATGCTGTTAAGTTTCCTGGTGCACAGTTACATGGCACTATAGGGGAAAATTGACTATATTCCTCCCATAGTCCCTTGATGATGGTATAATATTGAGTAACTGATTGAGAGCCTTGCTTACAAGCATGAATTTCGTCCTGAAGGTTTGCCACCTTGAGAGCATTTGCCTGTTCGAACCTCCGTTTCAACTCTAACCAAAGAGTTTGGCAACTTCATGATTAAGGACACTTCGACGGATCTCAGAATGCAGGGAGTTACTTATCCAACAAAGTACCATGGTGTTGCAGACATCACACAGTACATAACGATCACTATTAGCAGCTGGAGGTAGGATGGAACCATCTATAAATCCCAATTTGTGCTTGGTTTTGAGAGCAAAGCGGACTGACCTACTCCACATTTGGTAGTTGGATCCATCGAGAACAATAGTAACTATAGATTGGGCAAGATTTTCATTTGGGTTTAGATAATAAGGATTTCGAAGAAATATCTGAGGAATTTTGGTTGGGAATGTTTGGATTGAAGGTTCCGAATATCAAGTTTGAGTTTTCATTACCGGATGCATTGTTAGGAGGAGTGTGCGGCGGAGTCTGTAGCGTCTCCATGACTAACGATCCAGATGATCAGCTCCGTTGGCTGCTATGGAGCTCTGATACCATTTCACAATTTGTAGGGTTCTTACAGAGGAAGCTTTCAGGGAAAAGTTAAGTTTTGTATTCTCATACCTAGCTTTAAATAGTTGTTCAGTAGGGCTACAGTGATAAAGAGAAACCAAAATTACAAAATAACCATGACAGGTGTTGGCTTCTGATATGCAACGGAATTCAAATAAAACAAACACAATTAGAAGAACGGTGTCGCATTTCTTCTCTGTTCAGCCTTCTTCATTCTTAGCAGGTGTTTGATGCAGGGGTGTCTTGTTACTTGATATACCTAACACACACGCACAACCGAACCTCTAGGACACGACTCGCAACAAAAGCACGACCAACACAAAACACAAGGCTAGAACTACCTAACTCACACCCACAACTAGAAACTCACACCCTATAAGCACACTACCTAACTCAAACAAAATCTACAAAGGCTCTAATCTACTACCCAACTCCTTAGTCTACTAGCTACTCTACTCTCTAACGACTCAAGCACTCACAAGAACAACGAAGTGGAGCGAGCCCAAATTCAAACAAAGGCACAAACGAAAAGATCAAGAAAATATATCATAGTTTTCACTCCGTCATTCTCATTCTCTTCTACACCTCCGGCAAGAGCATACAAGCCTCCTTGATCTCCTCCAGCTCCAAGTAGTGTAGCATTAGCTCCAGTCCCTCTCCCAGCACTCACGACACCACGACCCACACTACCTCCTCCTCAACCTCCATAGCTCCCAAACAGAGCCTTAGACCCTTGTACCGAACCCACAGATTGAGTTGGTGCAGCTCTCCTAGTTGGGCACTCCCAACTCTTGTGACCCTTCTGGCTGCACACAAAATAGATCACCGGATCCTGCCTCAGCATACGACACTCCCCGGAATGAGGTTTCTCGCAAGTTCCACAGATTGGCGGTCCCGATGATGCTCCACCCGACCGAGTCATCCCAACACTCCTCGACCCACACATGTTACTCTTATGACCAGGGTGACCACAAGTGTAACAAGTTACAGCTCCCTATTGTGGAGCTGACTGAGCACTCCAGAAGTTGGTATGAGATGGTTGAGCAAGCTTAGTCGGATGGCTTTGCGCGGCAGACTGAGAGGATGGGGCAGCTGCCTTCCTTTTCCTATCCTCCTTCTTCCTTCGCTCTAGAAACTTTCTCTCTCTCTCTCTCTCTCTCAGACAGCCGCCTTGACTGACACTATACTTCCCATGTCACTAGACATGACACCCTCCTGAATCTCCCACCTCAAACCTCCCTTAAACCAATGAATCAGTTTCTGCTCCCGATTAGCCTGTTCGTCGTACCACTTGGAGAGGTTCATGAACTCCATGTAATACTCCAGCACCGACTTGTCGCCCTGTACCAGCTCCATGAACTCTTTGTCCTTTTCCATGCGCCAAATGTCCGGACAAAACTGATTACAAAATTCCTCAAGGAACTCCTCGAACTCCATGTCAAGTGGGTATACTTGGCTCTAAGGTAGCGACTCCCACCAGTCTAGCGCATGACCCTTAAGCAGAAAAATCATGGCTTGCAGCTTCAGCTCACCCCCAAACCCAGCTCTAAGGAACTTAAACTTCACTCTTTGATCCACTGCTCGACAACAGCAGGATCAGCTACCTCTCCACTAAACTCACTGAAATTCCATCCTTTCATATTAAACGATTGGAACCGACGGATGGCTACTCCATGCCCAGAGTTACCAGTAGGATGGTTCTCCATCGATTTACTTGATTCACTACAGGAGGACACCAAAATGCTTCAGTTGACTGTTTCAGAAATCGACATCACAATTCAAAGCACTTTTCCTTTCAAAACTCCCACCAATTTCAAAATGATTTCAAAACTTCCCATCCTTTTTCATTACAAGGTTAATTACTCCTCTTAGAAGAAAAAGACAAAGCAACAACACAGTAGTAATTGACCCGGCTCTGATACCCTCGAAACACCCGTACCGAACTAACCCAGGTAAACCCATGGTTGAACCGATATGAGCATCACTCGAAGTTACAGCATTAAGAAAATCGAATCAACATTGAAAAATCAAAATAAAATATAAACCAAGAGCAAATCGGAAGCGCCTTTATTATTCAAAATCTAAAATCTAACCGATAACGAAAATTCAAAATCCAATCTTCAAAATGATTACAAAATCCACAACCGAAAATGTCAACTGAACATAAAAATAAAGAAGTAGTAACCTCCAATGAATCGTCAATCTTCACCTCATGGCTCCAACCAACGACTCTCTGAACTCAACCGGAGACACCTGAACTGCAACTCACTCTCACTAACCACGTGCACCTGAAAAGGGAAGAGGTTGTCTAACATGGGAGAGGATCCGGTTCCAACCCTTACAGGGTTGGACCGATTCCAACCCAAATTCGGAGAGGTATTCTCGAGATTTAACAAAATTTAACCTAATCGCCAGATCACTCAAATCCTCTGCCTCTCTCTCTCATCCTCCGTTTCCATTTTCCATACGCATCGACGCCGCTCCATCCTCACATACGGTCGTCTCCGCCTCGTCGGAGATCCACCTCTCCTCCGGCCGCCTCCTCTTCGTCACCTATGCCTCGTCGGAGCTCCACCTCTCCTCCGGCCGCCTCCTCCTCATCACCTCTGCCTCGCCTCCACCACCACGTCCACCATCTCCTCCCCATGGCGTCTTCTCCTCTTCTGCCACCGACCACTTCCTTAATTCCCTCACGCCATCCATTCCCTTCTCCCAACCTCAATCCGAACCCGAGCCACTTTTCGTCTTGTCCCCATGTCCTGACCTTGGCCACTATAAGCTCCTACCACGATAAAAAGAGCGCCTCTGATACCAAATTCACAAATTCACCGCCACTTTCGCCGATAGAAAAGAAATCATTTGCAGTTGCAAGCGATGAGCTTTTCCTCGGAATTGCGTCCAGGATTTTGAAGTGCAGCAAACAAGGGGTCTTCTTCTTCAGGGTCTAACGACTCTGGCATCTTGATGTTTGATAAATCAAACGGTAATTTCGATTACGAAGAGAGGATTGGGAAGGTTATTGAGGATGAGATTGTAGTTGAGGTGATTTGGGAGAAAAGGGTTAAGGATGTCCAGGCAGAGTAACGAGGTCGACGGAGCTGCGGTGGGGAAAAACCAGAATAGGTTGAAGAAGAGTGATCTTTTTGTGCCCTAGCTAAATTTAGGTGAGTGGTTTGCAGTTACAAATATGTTTGTGATTGTTTACTAACTGTAAATGTTATTTCAGTCACTGGTTTCTTATTGCCAATTTGGATTTTCAACCGTTTATTAAATATTTGAATGTAAACATGGTTGGAATAACTCCGTAACTATATAATCTGGTTGTCCAATAACGTGTTACTAGTTATGATAACTAGTTATCAAGTAAATAACCTATTAACTAGTTATCTGGTTATAATGTTATTTAGTTAACTCAATAAGTTAACTAGTTAACTAAATTTCGATAACTATTAAGATAACCTGCTAACAAAAAATCTAGTTGTCTGATCATGCTAATTTGTTAACTAGTTATCAGCAAAATAACATGTGAACTATTTTGGATAACTAATTAACAAATATTGATAACAAGTTATCACCTAAATTGTTAACGAGTTAACTACGTAAAAGTAACATATATGTTGGTCACAATTTTTCTTAAGAACCGTGACCAAGTGCTTAGTCACGGTTCATTTTGGAACCGTGACAAAACAGTGCCAAAAAAAACTGTGACTAATTCTTAGTTTTCTTGTAGTGATAACTAGTAAGATAACTTGTTAACAAAAATTCTCATAAAAATTTTGATTATATGATAATTCGTTAACTAGTCATCACGTTAAAATCTGTTAACTAGTTATCATTTTAAAAAACATGTTAGCTAGTTATTAGTTAAAAAACTCATGTTAACTAGTTATCAGGAAAAAAAAACACAGTTAACTAATTATCAACAAAAATAGGTGTTAACATGTCTTCGCCGAAAAAGTCGTCGGAGTTTGGTCGGTCACCGGAAAATTCGTCGGAGTCTCGCTGGAAAAGTCACCGACAACAACAATGGTCGGTCGCCGAAAAAGTCACCAGCGACAGTGGTCGGTCGTCGGAGAGTCGCCGACTGGTCACCTGAGAATATTAAGTATTTAATTCAAATATAAAAAATAAATTATGTGTGTAAAGTCCTAAATACCCCTAACAATCTAGACCATTGGATTGGACAAAAGGTCAAAGGGTGATCTAACATATTCCGGCCATTTGTCCACGTCATAAAAATATAAAATTTCATCCACAATGCAAAGCTGTACAGGTATCTCACTTGAGCTTTGCTGATGATTTGTTAATTTTTACAAAGGCAAATGTACAAGCTGTCCAGGAAGTTAAGAATATTCTCCAAGCATTCCATGCTTGCTCAGGGCTGCAGTATAACCCTGAAAAGAGTTCAATATACACATGATAAAACGTGTTGGTTTACCAAGGTCGTATTCCACGGGGTTCTCTCAATGGCCTCTACTCACATTCCTCGTAGACGGTCTATTCATTTAAAATAAGATTTGGTTTGAAAGAATAACAAAAGAAAACATAAAGAAAACTAAACAAACAAAGCAAAACAAAAGGGTGCAAATCAAAGACAAAGGGGTTCTCTTGGTGGGTAGTTTCATCATGCTCAAGAGGTACAAATGCACAAACAAGCCAAACATGTTCGAGGAAGCAATCGAATGACCACGCATTTCACTTCTATAGACTCAATGCACTCTCGTCGCATTAAATCCCTATCCTAGAACCACTCAACCTAGGCTCTCGCTCTCAAGCTAAGTGACTAAGGATGCATTAAAGGTGTTTGATGAAATGCCAAGCTACAAAACCCTCTCCTATGACTCTATGACCACTAGGCTAGACACCACACTCTCATGTCAATGTCCTAACACTAAGAGAATCATCCAAAGACTAATCAAAGTTCAATTGAGTGAAAATCCTAATGCACACCAAGTGTTCGATAAAATGCACAAGTGAGAAATCATGCAACTATGGTTGAATTGAGATGATCTAATCTCTTAGAACACACTCACTTCAATCCCTAGACCTACAATCTATGCAATCCAAGCACTCTCATGCATCAAATCACAATGAATGGACCAAATTAAGCAAACATGGCATAAAATGGCATTAAGAACAAGTCTAGGAATCATTCCCATACAACCAAGATCAATCATGGCAAGTTCTATACAATCATCTCTCTATCATAGCACAACTATTCTACCCATCCAAGATGAACCCTAGAAAATCAGCCACACATGGCCAAGGGAGTAAAGAGAAAAGAAGGAAGAATGGTCACCAAGAACACCATGGATGAATCCTTGAGATGATCTTCACTTCTTCACTTGTAGCACTTCTCCCAAGGTTGGTTGGCTTCAATCCTAGCTCCAATGGCTTCAAAATGCTCCCAAAATGTGCTCTAGGGTTTGAGGGTTCGTGGATATGTACAAGGGGTTCAAGAGATGGCAATTCCTCTCCTCAAAAGAGTGAAAAACGTGGGTATATATAGTGCAGAGGGAAGTGCACGGCGTGCACCCCTGCACGGCGTGTAGGGTGCACGGCGTGCAAGGCTGCACGGCGTGCACCTTGGAGCTGCATCTTCTTTCGGAGTCTCCTGAACAGCCCGTGCACCAACCGTGCACAGTGCACGGCGTGCACACCTGCACGGCGTGCACCCCTGCACTCTGCAGAAAGCTCAATCTTGCCACGTCCATATCTCCTCCGTCCTAGCTCTGATTGACCTCCCGTTTGATCCTACGTGCTCCTTGTCACCAGTACTACAATGCCAAGACCTGAAAATACAAATAAAACACCTCCAATAGACATGGAATTGGCCTCAAAGTGGCAACCGGGCAACAGAATAGCACTTAGCACAAAACTCCGATAAAAACACATTAAGCACGGCATTTCAGAATCAAACACGGGCATTTCAAAGGTCATTCATAAGCTTAAAATGCACTAATTAAAGTCACATCAACACAGCTGGTATCAACGCTGAGGTAGATGACAAAGTGGTGAAGATGTCTGGTTTTTGTAAGGAAAGCCTCTCATTCAAGTATCTAGGTATGCCCTTAACTTCTGGTAAATTAAGGAGGTGTGATTGCAAGAACTTAGTGGATAAGATTACAAGGAAGGTAACTGATTGGAAGGCCAGAAAGCTTTCATATGCTGGAAAGATACGGCTTATCAAAACTGTGATTGGAGGTACTCTAAACTATTGGATGTCAAATTTTTTGATCCCTGCCTCAATTATTAAGGATGTGGAAAAGGTATGCAACAGCTTCCTATGGGGTTTTGAGATTGGTCAGGGGAGAGCAAAGGTGGCTTGGAGTTTAGTAGCTAAACCTAGAAGTGAAGGTGGTTTAGGAGTGAAGGATTTTCGTTCATGGAATACTGCTAATGTTGTTAGACATATTTGGGAAATTCTGTCACTGTCTGGTTCTTTATGGATAGCATGGTTGCAGGCCTATAGATTGAAAGGAGCTAGCATCTGGAATGTCCAGTCCAAGTGTGGTTCCTGGAACTGGAAGAAGATCCTGAAAGTTCGTGATGCAGTATGTGCTTATTTCAGTGCTGATGCTGATGGAGATATAACTTGGAATAGAGTCCCAATGATGAAGTTTAAGCTGCTATCAGTTTGGGAGGACATCAGAGTTAAGTGTGTGAAAGTTGATTGGTATGATCTGATTTGGACTGGTTATATGATCCCTAGAAGGTCTATAACTGCCTGGCTTATACTGAATGGGAGATTAACTACAAGGGATGTTATAAAGCGTTGGAATCCAGGTATTGCTACAAGCTGTTTGCTGTGTGTTGTTTGTGATGAGACAAAGGAACATATATTTGCAGAGTGTGTATACACGCAGGCTGTTTGGAAGGATCTTATCCCAGAAATTGCTGGAAGGAATTGGAGTAATATGATTGCAGTTGCAAAGAGGTGGAGTTCAAATACAATCAAGTGTAAGCTTAAAAGACTAACATGGAGAATAGTGGTAAGCATGGTGTGGAGTGAGAGATGTAGAAGGCATTTTACTGGAGCTTCTGTTCAGCAAGGGGAGCTTTGCAAGCTTATCCGGGAAGAATTACTGATTTTTTCGAAAGGCCATAGAGAGGAGAATCAAGTTGTGAGAAACTTGTAAATAGTTAGTTAGTTTCTCTTGTTTTTTTGGTAGTTTGGACTAGTATTGTTATTCCTTGCCTTTTGATGAAATATAGCCAATTAATTCATCAAAAAAAATATATAATTTTAATATTTTTTTGTTCATGTGTCAGCTGCGACGTGGCAAAATAACACTGCCACGTCATAAAATTTTTCTTAATTTTTTGATGACATGTCACTTGTGACATGGACAAATGCCCTGAATATATATGCTATTGACGGCGATTACAGGACTGGATCGTAACGTGATTCAAAATTTTGGGTCATTTTGTAACATTTTCAAGGCTCGGGACCACTTTGTAACTCGGCCCGAAGTTTTAGGATGGATGAAGTATTTGACCCTCTTAAAATATGACACAAGTATTTTAAAGTTGTTAAGAATACATATAGCCATGAATTAGACTTGGCAACGGGTACCCACCGGTCCGGATAGGGCTGTATATGAGCCGAGCTTCAATCTAGCTCGGGTTCGGGCTCGCCTTAATTTTTTTTTTTTTGCTCGGGCTCGTGGCAAGGTTGGATGGGTTAGTTCGGGCTCGGCTCGTGTACATGTTGATTGGGCTCGGGCTCGTCTCGAGCTCGTTTATGATATTAAACGAGTCTGGCTAGGATTTGGCTCGTTTATAATGCTAAACGAGCCAAATCCGAGTTAGACTCGTTTACCATCGTAAACGAGCCAAATCTAAGTTAGAATCGTTTACCATCGTAAACGAGCCAAACTCATGATAAAAAAATATCGGAAATATAAGAAATTAAACATTCTATAAAAATACGATACAAGTGCTACTAAATATTGAAAATATAAAAAATCAAAAAGTTCTGAGCCATATCAATGTTTCCAACGTGGCATCTCAAAAAACAAATTAGCAACTAGCAACAGAAGACGCCAAAGAAGAGGAGAAGAAGAAAAGAAGAAGAAGAATGATGTATCGTCGATCGTGGGCTCATGACTCACAAAGTGGGGATAGAGTTTTACTCATTAGGGCATATTACTTCTTTTCGGATACACTATTAGGATTGATTATTTAATTACCATTTAGGGATTAAGATTATTCGGGTTACAATCGAGTCGGCTCGCGAGCCTGGCTTAACGAGCTAACGAAACAAGTTGGCTCACGAGCCTGCCGAGCCGACCAACGTACTAGCTCGAGCTCGGCTCATTTAGATCACGAGCCTGTTCACGAGCCAGCTCGCTTACGACGAGCTGATCTCACGAACGAGCTTTTTTTTTGGGGGGGTGGAACCGAGCCCGAGTCCGAGTGGCTTGCGAGCAGCTCGGCTCGTATACAGCCCTAGGTCCGGATATCACGTATCCACTCCCCCACCCATTTATCAAACGAGTATTACTTGTACCCGCCTTGCGAGACTAAACAGGTACAAACTCCAAGTCATCTCCACCTTAGAATGGGTATTGGGTGAACCTCAAATCTATCTGCATCAAGATTACAAAGAAATTTTCGGGATGGAACTATAATTTTTGGAGCATTAGGATTTCGAGAGAGAACGTGAACTGCTCGATCAATGAGTTCAAGTGAAGAACTAGTTGACTGGAAAAAAAAAAACTGAGTCCTCTTATTCGTTAAAAATAGATGGTAGATTCGTAATGATATGGATTTAGTCATGGGTAATGTATTGGCCAATGTTAATACAATTATAGGACGTGTATCACAACATAACATATTGGTCAGTAGTCACGGCTAATCTATATTACTAGTAAAAGAGAGTACCACTAATCACGGCGAACTATGTGTCCCGGCCGCGTCAAAAAGTCTGGGCCGAATCATTAAATTCTGAATAGACTTTCACACACATATGTTTTACTGAAAACCTTATTCATAGATCTCCATCAGATTTCACAGGTGAGGAATGGGGATCCCTTACTTTACCGTACGATGTAAGGTTCAACTCCAGAGAACCTGCGATCCACTCCTTTTTGTTTATACATATGTGCTAATTAGTTGCTTAGATTATGCGGTGGCATCGTAATCAACGGCAGGGATTCCATTAGCAGTCTCAGCCAATGAATGGACTTGTGGAATAAAACAAACCAACCCAGAAAACGTCGTGAATGAATGAATGAATCGTTTCACATGGGGGATCGTAGATACGACACGTTAGAGATCTGAGAAGCTCCAGCTGTACTGTGTATGACCTATGTGGTCTTGTGATTCTGCTGCTGCTGCTGCATATCACAAGACAAACTCCCCTCTTTATGGGTAAAAATTACGTACCACCCAAACACACACTCGTCTTGTCCCTCTCTTTGTCCTCTCACTGTTAACAAAACACGCAACTCACGGAGATGCCAATTACTGTCCTGGATACGGATCCTCTCTTCTGTTTTGCAAATTTATCGTTTTGGTAGTGATGTTACTCTCAGCATCAATGACACCTACTCTTATTATGACAGCTACTCTCTCTCTCTTCTTCTGTCTTTCCTCATCATGGAATTTGTCAAACACACACGACCTCTTCAAGTCCAACGCAACCTCAATCATTTGGTAACAGTGTATATGATTTGTCTATCAGGATTCTGTCAAAAGGCTTTATCATTCCTCAAATAGATTTCGAGGTCTGCAAAAATCTGCATTCCAGCGACTTCGTTGGTTCCATGCTAGCAAAAGGCATTTCAATTCTCAGGTGGGTTCGTTAGTGTTTACCTTTACGACGACATGACATTTGCTAGCTGTTCCACCTAAGATTTTTAAAATCAATCAGTCACTGGCCGCAGAATATCAATGATTCAGACACTGAACGAACCCTCATCATGAGAAACACAGACTACCAAGTATCTAGCATCATTTCATGTCAACAGAGCATTTGTTCAGTTGCTTCCTTACAAAATGAACAACCCAGGAAAAGGGTTAGGGGAAAAAATGAAGGATAAGATCATTGGCGGGGAAAGACTAGTAATATATCAAAACTACCAAAGAAGAACATACAGGGAGAGGGAGAGGGAGAGGGAGAGACCAAATGATATGTACACTCAATTTGAATGACAGAGCAGAAAAGTTGAAAACTTTCATGTTTATGCAGCAATAAACATATAACTAAGCGACATGGTTCTGTGGGAAATTTTAATGGAATCCCCTTGAACCTCTTGATTGGTAAAGCTCCAGTCTGCTCTTGGCTTCAGGAAGCAGGGGATCCAGTATTTCATTCTGAGTTATGAAAGCTTGCTTGTAAGCCCATTCCAGAACAGTCAGCACTTCTGCCTTTGCCAGCTCCTCGCTATCTGGAACATGTAAAGCAATGTAGCAAAGAAGTACCAGAGCTGATATCTGAACCACTTGTTCACCAAAGTACACTAGCTGGATCAAATGCTTTGCCCCTCCAGCACTGATGATTCCCTTAGAGTGATCAAGGTGGAGATAGTTTTCAGAACGGGCAAACTTCATGAGAGCAATGGCAGCCTCCCTGGAAACCTCAGCTTCCCTCTCATCCAAGAGCTTAACCAGTGGAGATATCATCCTGGTCTCTGTTGCTCTAAATGTCCTGGCCAAATTTCCAATTGCCTTCATACAAGGTATCAAAAGCTCCGAATCTGCCTTCTCGATGATCCTCAACATCTGATCGACCACAGCTTTACAAGCAGGAGCATTTGGCTTGAATGCTGCTCTTCTTAAATCAGAATCCTCTTCCGCTACTGCTGTCAACTCCATCACTGCCATGGCCGAATTGTACTGAACTTCCCCACTTCCTTTCTCCAACAGAACTGCGAAACACAGGAGAGCTCTCGACTCAGTTATGCTTCGACATATGGCCGAATTCCCCTTGGCAAGATGCCAAAGAGCCCTTGCTGCCATTGCCTTCATACGGGCCTTAACAGTCGGGTCTTCACTTTCCCTTCCTTTAAGATTCACAGCCGATAAGGAATTGGTGTGTTGATGGTGAATAGCAACCTGCTTAGCAACGACATTCATGTTTCCATTTCCGTTCCCGTTACCAATCAGAGGAACATTCCCATTACTAGCAAGCTTAGTTCCAGCATTCATCGCCAGTGTGTTTTCAATCACATTATGGAACTGGCTCCTAGTTCTATTCCCCAAAGGATGAGAAATCCTGCTCTTATCTTCATCAACATTACTACTAGGAACAGCAACATTGGTTGAACTGTTGTTATTGCTAGCCAATAGCACAGCGTGGATAGAAGTAGCCTTTTGGCTAACAATGGCGTACTTACTGTGTTCTTGAACAGTCTCGAAAGCGAGATGACCAACCAACAACCGGATTATATTGTGCTGAGCGAAGAGGTCCTGGCACTTCCTGTAATGAGCAGATAGTTCGGAAACGGCCCACGCTACTACAGCCTGAACCTTCATCGGACCTTCTTTCAGGATTTTGGCGAACACCGAGCAAACCCCAGCGTGAATCATGTGCTCCACGCTTTCCGGGTCCCGACCCAGTAACCCGATCGCCCTGGCGGCGTTCTCCTGGCCTTCCGCTTTCCCGTCTTTGACCAATTTCAACAGCGGCTGAACACCTCCTTCCTCGATTATCAACTTACCGTACCGATCGTTGTCCCTCGCCAGGGAAACGAGCGAGGCCGCAGCATCAGATCTGTCATCGAGAGAGCCAGTGTAGAGAATAGCGATCTGCTCCCAAATCAGGCAGAGGATTGGCTCGTTGGCGGCGATAGGAGGGAGTCCAAGGTACTCGTTGTCACGGTCATCGGCCGGAGCGGAGACGCGGAGGAGCCATGAAACGTCACCGATTGAGTTCTCGAGCTGAGCGGACATCTTGCGGAAGGCGGCGGTGGGGATGATGGTGAAGATGCGTTGGATAATCCCGTTGGCTCGGCATTTGACGACTAATGCTAGAGCCTTATCAAGGACTTGTTCTGTGTCGTCGATTATGCGGCGGGTGGGGCGCTCGTATAGGTCGGAGCTGGCCCTAGCGGCCTGACGGAGCAAGGCGGCGAGCTTTTCGGTCTTGGATTTGAGCTCGGCGCACTCTTGCTTGAAAGAGCTGGCTTCGTCGGCGGATTTGATGACGTGGTCGGCTAGTTGGATTGGCTTGGCCAAGATCTGCTTCACCAAGTCCGCCATTAGAGGACGAGGAGGGAGGAAGAAGGGGAAATCAGAAGAAGAAGAAGAAGTGAAGTGAAAACGGAGATTGGAGAATCGGATCAGAAGAGAGATTAAAGCGGTGATTGAGAAGTGGAAAGGAGAATGAATGATTGATGGTGGTGGTTGTGATTTGAGAAAGAGGAGAGAAGAAGAGAAACTGAAAACTGGGGGGAGATGTGGAAGGTTTTAAGCAGAGGTGGAATTTTCAATTTTGAGGGAAGAAGAAAAGATGAATGGGTCAAATACTTTGGGCTAGGTTACAAAGTAGTCCTGAAACTTCAATTTGTTACAGGGTAGTCCCGTTAGTTTGGAGCTTGTTATAATGTGGTACTATTTATGCTGACTAGGACTTTTTTCAGCGAATTTGCCATGTCATCCCATCCATGTCATTTTAAATACAATAAAATAATAATTTTGACTCGAATCGATCTAAACTCTCTAATCAAACCGGTTAAGTTAACTTAAAACCAAAATTCTTCAACCCAAATCACTTTCATTCTAAAGCAGCGATTCCGATCTGAGCTTTTGATATATATCCCTATGGATTTCATCCTACAACAGCGATTCCGATATGAAATTAGTGAAATCATAAATCAGTGATTACAACACTGATATATAACCCAAATCGATTTCATCCTAAAGCCGAATAAGTGATTAATCGACTTATTCGTTCAACCTAATCTGAAATGGAAACCATACGACTTATGGTATTCCAGTCTATCTTCTTCCTCGAGTGTCTGAAAGAAGGAAACTTTTGATTAAATGGAGTGGGACAGCAGCGATTCCGATCTGAACGATGGTGGCGACGACGACGGAGGAGGGGTACGAGAAGAGATTCTTTGGCTTTGGCGATGCCGCCACCGCCGGTCCTATCCCTTTCCCTTTACTCCAGGCGGCGTCGTGTGGGTCGGTGGCGACGGATGTGCTTGAGCCTTCCTGTTGTTCACCAATTTTGCCACTTGTTGAGCTCTCTGTTTCTTTGTTGTATTTGTATACTAAGTCGTTAATCTCTGTTTGGTGGTTACGTAATCATTTTGATAGAAAGGAGGAGAAAGAAGTTACTATATATTTCCAATTTTCCACAATCCTTCTTCAAATTATTCCAATTGAGGATAGAAATTCGATTATCTCGTAGAAAAAAATGGTTTGTTTGGTAGCAAGAACTGGGAGGGAGTTGCACGGATACAATCCGACGAGCGGCCGTCAAGTCGTCGAGTAAGAGAGATTTTTTAGGGTCCTAGATTCTGGGTTGTTTCCCTCTTGTTTGACCTCTAGAGGCTCAATAGATCATTCGGGCAAAGAAGGATAGAAGTTCGCCGCGACGTCACTCTCCTCCATCCTCGCCGCCGCCATTGCTCAGATCGGAATCAAATGAGATTGAAGATTTTTGGTTTTAGGTTATATTGATCGGTTTGATTATGAGTTTAGATTGATTCGAGTTAAAACTATTATTTTATTGTATTTAAAATGACATGGACTGGATGACATGGCAAATTCGAAGGAAAAAGTCCTAGTCAGCATGAATAGTACCACATTGTAACAAGCTCCGAACTAATGGGACTACCCTGTAACAAATTGAAGTTTCAGGATGAGTTTGTAACCCACCCCAAAGTTTCGGGACTAATTAAGTATTTGACCTAAAGATGAATACTTGCTTTCTTGGACAATATTTATTTATTTATTAATTTATTTAATTTTATTGACGGATGGAAATGGAAGGACGGACTTCGGAACTTGTCTGGCAGACGGGTTTTACAAGGTCAAACACGCGGCTTTTCTTTTCTCTTTATTTTTCTTACTATTAAGATTAACTATTAAGTATTATTAATTACCTACTCCGTTACTCCTAAACTCGTTACAAGTTGTGAAATTATTTCTATACTAAAAATGCTCTTACCTAAAAGCTTCTTCCGCCGAGATCTACTATTGTGAGGACCCATTAAGAGTCCTTATATGAGGACATTGTTTACAGCCGTTGGATGATGATCCTAATCTAATTGCGGGGAATCAGGTATGGACATAAGGGAAAAATGGGATAATTAATTTAAAGTGAAACCAAAACGAGAACTAAAAAAAGCCGTACCAATTAAGCAATTTACCCTAATACCCATTTCATATTAATCATTGGATCTCTATTATATAAATTAAGAGGGTAGATTAGTGTCCTTATATAAGGACACTTGAGGAGTCTCTCATATTAGTAAATGCCTCTTCCGCCTCCCACGTAATTTCTATACTAGTTGTTCATCTTCCCCGGTGACATAATTAAACATTTAAACCTTCAGGCATTGGCTCATTGGACAAGAATTGGTCACAATTTTGGTTTCCAAATTCATTGGTTAATAATACTTATTTCCATTCAATATTCAACACATCACTAGCCACTAGGATGGAGTTGTTCATCTTAACCAAAAAAAATCACTAGGATGGAGTTGAAAATAAAAAAGTTCTTCTATTAGAGGTGGCTATTGTAATAAGTAGATGACGTATAAGGCATAATCAAAGAACTATTTTTTCGTATATTGGTTAGGAACCGAGACCAATACAAAGGTTTATTTTAGTGTAATGAGACATGTTCTAACCTGAAATGTCATGAGTCGAAGAAGACTATTGAGCAAAAATGAACAAATGGTGAAGTCTTAAAAAAATTGGTGAAAACTTAATTTCCAATAAAACAACGCAAGCCTTGCAAATACTAGTTGTACCAATCATCCTCAAAGTGCATAGATTATGAATGAGACAAGAATATGAAAAAAAAAAAAAAACACTCAATATTACATGAAAACAAACATGTTAATTTCCTAATACAAAGTAAATTAAATGAGAATATGAGATAACGAGTACTCTATCAACAACTAACGAAGAAGTTAACATGGTTGAGCCAATATATGACACTTTTTCATTAGTAATTGAAATGTCCAAACTTTTAATAAAATGATATTGTGCTAACAAGTTTAGAGTTTGATGAACTAGGTGAATAGAGAGAACTGTACTATCTCTAGAGTGATATTTCACGTGAAAGAATCGAAAACCTAATAATGAGACTAAAAATAAGCTCATGAATATGGTAAGTAGGGAGCAAGAACAACATTTATTGAGGAAGGACATGTGCTTTAGAAGGTATAGTTAGTAGTAAGACAATTAATAGAGTCAAACTAGAGCCTAAAACAACAATACATGGACCATGGCTTTGGAACAACGACCAAAAAGAGGACATGGTACTTCTCCTACAAAACAAGTGAACTTGAAACACCACCATCATCAACCATATGCAAACTATGGCCTTTAATTATATTGCAAAAACGAACAAGTGGAGGTTATTCTCCATATCCTTGTTGGTCTATTGGAAGCGTGACGAATGGAAATGGAGGTTTTCCTTGGATGACTCATTCTCAATTCATTCGCTTACCACACTCCATGTCAGCATAAGAATGGCGCCTATTATGGTTTTGATATTTCACACGAGGCTCGTAAGTTGTGGAAGTGGCTCTGGAGCTTGTCTCTCCTGCCTAAGATCTAATTCTTCTTATGGAGATGCAGTTCCAATGCGATTTCTATAAATGTGAATCTCTTTAATAGAAATTGCTTGCCATCTACACTTTGTCCTATCTACAAAGTTTAGGAAGAATTCCTCCATCATTATACTTTTAGATTTTTTCCGAAAATGGGGTTATACCGAAAATCAATTACCAAAATACGATTATTGTACGGTCAATTCCGAAAATAGGGGTGGATTTGCTGACTGGACAAGCAAATCGCCAATATAATTGGCGATCATGGTTTGTCGCCAAAATTAATGGCGATTTTGTAGCCACGTCAGCCGTCTGACACAAACAGTCTGGAAATCGCCATTATATTTGGCCATTATATTCGGACTGGAGTGGTGACGTCAAAAGTAGCATTCGCACGACTGTATAATCGAACTTGGAAGCGGTTGGACTTCCTAATTCGTTTCTCCATTATTTCCATGCATTTAGAACTGAACATGGTCTGACCATCTTCGACAGACGTGTAGACCTCAGTTCGGTTGGTGAAGTATTTGTTTGTACGCCAAAGTATATGTTGGACGAGCGCAGATATGGGGAGGCCTCGTATCCCCTTGTAAACTCCATCAGACTCTCAACCATGTTTGTTGTTGTGATCCCATATCTGTATCCCTCGTCGTGGGACATCGTCCAATGCTTCGGATCATAACGGTATATCCAATTCGCACTGGCGTGATTTCCTTCCAGCTGTTCTAGCTCATTCATTCTCTGTGTGTACTTCCGTAATTGGAAAGTACGTGCGACACTCCAAATTCTATTCTTCATTTTAGTGTTGTGGAAAGTGTCGTTGTAGTTGCTCAAGAAACGCCGCACACACCATCGCCACTCCCATTCAAGTTGGGGTCCGTAATCCTCCATCGCCCTTTTTATTCCAGCGTGGCGGTCGGATATTATGGCCAACCCCCTTTGTTGGGTGACGTACATCTGTAGACATTGAATGAACCAGGGCCAACTACGAGTGTTCTCGGACTCGACAATTGCGAATGCGAGGGGCATGATCTATCGATTTCCATCAATAGCAGTGGCGACGAGCAAAGTCCCTTTGTACTTGCCTTTCAGGAATGTATCATCGACTTGAATCATGGGGAGGCAGTGGTTGAACCCAATAATGCACGGGACAAATGACCAAAATACGCGTTGGAAAACGGAAACATCTGGGACTGTCATGCCCGTTTCTGTGACTAGGGGTCTCGTGAAAAATTGGTACACGGTGCCAGGATTTTAATATTCGATGGCATGTAGAAGGCGGGGCAGTTCTTTGTACGAACCGACGTTATTCGTGGAGGGGTCGGGGACGAATTGGGTTCGATTCCCATAGCCCCTTTGTGGTTCAAAGACAGATTCTTTAAGATGTGCCATGTCTGCATTAAGATTTAAATACTTTCAGGAAATGTTCGGAAGAGTTATTTTGGATTAGCTCCTGGGATTTCGGGTTGTTTTACTCTCTTTCACCCAGTCGCCGTAAACTTCAGATAATGATTTTTGTTTTCCATGCCAGGCTTTCTTGTACGAGATATTGAACGCCACCGACTCAGTTATCTGAGCTTGTATTGCGCTGACCTTGAGAGTTTGATCTGCTTGTATCAGATGCAGTATGTGGCTAGCGACATATGAGTTGTCCAATTGGTGATGATCCTGGACGATGGTACTTTGCAAGCATGAATGGTGCATCTCTGCAGTACGTATGGACCAAAAGTTTTTTTCTTTTGATTGTGCAGCATGTACATTCCACTTGCAATCAAATGCGTCAGCATTCTTGCATTTCACAACCCATGATGGCTTCTTCGACTCATAGACCATGTACTCAAAATTACGCTCCAACGCGTATTATTTTAGAGCAGCCTGAACGTCTTTTTTGGTCTGGAATACCATACCCTTGGTAAAGTCCCTTGAAGGGTCCCAATGTGGGATGTCTGGAATTTCGGGCATCTCGCTTGTGGCGTACACGGGCGTATTGATCATCGTGTAATGCGCCGTGGGGGCATATGTTCCCTTTCAGGAACTTCTGCATCACCATCTAAGTCATCGTCGCTTACTTCCTCCGAACCGTCGCTCGAGTCATATCGCTCGCTCGGTGGTGGGCTTGGATCTAAATCAACGTTGTAATAACCTTCATTTTGCGTCGAGGGTTCACCGTCATCGTGACTGTGTGTCCTCCCAATCTCAGTCACACGCTCCGCAATATCGTCTCACGACTCACTACAATGGAAAAATAGTAGTTAATTACGACATATGAGCAAGAGACATCATTACGAAATTAATAAGTAATGAGTTATCACCTTGTAATTGTATCAACGTAAATCTCCGCGTAATCAATATCTGGATTATTTTGTAGTGTCTCATATATCATTTCGACGTCGTCCTCGTGACTGAGAGCGATCGGGATGTGTGCCCGGTTATGATCGATGTAAGCTGGCATTCTATACGTTAGATATGCTGGCTTTTCATGGTCATCGAAGTGTATAGATTCGGTAATTAACTCTAGCATTTCACTCAAACTAAGCTTCCTCTTAGCTTTTATTTTTTTCACGTGGCCACCATCGTATTCCACTCCATTTTATGTGAAGTTAGTCTGTCCTCCCCAACGAACAATAAGCACATATTTTCTTCCCATCCTGTACAAAGTCACATGGATTATACGTATCATACTTACTAATTACAAGGAATACTGGTAAAAATATAGGAGAGATTAAATATATATACGTAGTTCATCTACGAGGCGTTATCAATTATAGACCAAAGTAAAAATAACCAAAGCAGTGGACAACATGAATAGCGAGGATACAGGTGACCAAAAACTTACTTCGGATTGATAGAAATGGCATGGAGACAAAAATCGCAGACTAACAATTTTGAGGAAATGGTGAAGGAGTTTATGGTTGTTTCACTAGAATCGTACGAGTATATATAACTGGATCAGAGTGGAGTACAGCTACCAAGCAATTTCTTCAATGTAATAATGCATATCAAATTATTGAACGATTGAAAATAATAGAGAAAAAATTCTTCAAACAATTTTATGACTTATTGAAACTGTTTTGGGGCTGAAATTATTGAAATAGTTCAAAAAGACACACCAATAAGGTGCTAAAAGACACACCAATAAAGTGTTTCTGTTGAGGAAACAGTGTGAAAGCCTGAAAATATGGGAATTGATTCCCACGCCAAATATAATTTCCTATTCCCACGCCAGCCTGCCAAAATGCTGAAGATTCGCCTGCCACACTGGAAAAACGCCAAAACAAATGGCGATTTTCAGCCTGACACAGCCACCAGTAAAATCGCCATTATATTTGGCGATTTTTCAAGTGAAATCGCCAAATATAATGGCAATTTTGCTGGTGGGAGTGTCAGGCGGCTGACGTGGCTACAAAATCGCCATTCTTTTTGGCGACAAACCATGATCGCCAATATAATTGGCGATTTGTTTGTCCAGTCAGCAAATTCACCCCTATTTCCGGAATTGACCGTATAATAACCCTATTTTGGTAATTGATTTTCAATATAACCCCATTTTCGGAAAAAATCCTAACCACCTCATCAATGGTGGCCCATATACTTTCGTTGTCCCCAATTCTTCTATGTGTTTTCCTGCCCACATGCACTCGACTCATAACAAACCCAACACCAAATATTTTTACTCAAGTTATACATTGTGATGAGTCATTTTTAAATGGATCTGAAAATGTGAATTATGGTATTATTACTATCCTCAGACAAGTGACAGACGAGACGACCAAGACTTTTTACTGCTCGTATCCCGTTGTCTCTCTGAAGCTCGTGTAATTTATAAGACGACTCATATTGCTACCCAACTAGCTCATGCCTCACTAGCTTCTCAGATTACCTTGTCCTTGTCAAAGTTATCTACGAACCAAAACATCGTTAGCCTTGGCAATGCTTCGGGTATGTGAGAGGCATCTCTTCGGTTCTTAGCCTTCGACCCGAGATCAAGATCATGTTCACCCAAGATCTAGGAAATTGAAAGCATATTTGATAGTGAACATTGCTCATAGTGAATCTCTAAGTCGCAATTGGATTTCATCCCTATAATTTGTATTGTTTGTTTCGTTGAATGGAATTAGTGATTTTCTCATAAAAACCCCATATGCACCATTGGCAACCCCTGATTTGACTTTGTTGAGATATTTAACGGCTTAACGGGTGCTGAAAGGGGGATTCACCACCTTATAGAATGGTGTTGAATCCTGACTGATCTGACCAGTAGGGTGGATTTTTGTTTACCCAAAAGATACACTCATCTAATCCGAGTAATACAAAAGCGGAATAACATATAATGGAAACAAGTAGTAGAATTAGAAATGAATTACAAATTGACGGAATCGAGGTTAGAAGTAGCTCTTTCAAAGTGAGAGGTTAGAGGAATCTCTAAGATAAGTAGCGAAGGATATTCATGATAGTAGTTAGTTTCTTTACCGGGCTCTCCTATATCTAATGGTGGGAATGAGAGAGAAACAAACGTGGGTATTTTGGGCAAAAAAAATGTACGAATTTGACATTAAAAATTCTCCCATTGTTTCTCACTCTATTTTCAAATTTCAATGGGCGCGTTCATTAGTACGACGATCCCAGAGATCAAAACGACGATCACTCCAGTCAGAATGAAGCGCCAAGAGCCCTGAACATGCCCACCAAATTTCACGAGAAACCAATGGTGTGATCTTCAGAATTCGTAATTCGTACTTAAGAATTCGTAATTTGTACTTCGTAATCCAGCAGCTATTCACAGCGAATCAGAGTTTAGAACAACGACACCTCCGATCAGTGAAGCCCCAAGAGTCATGGAAACATGCCCATCAAATTTCATGACAAACCAACGGTGCGATCTTCAGAATTCGTAATTTGAATTTTTTAATTAGGAATTCGTAATTCATACTTCGTAGTCCAGTAGCTATTCCAGCGACCTAGAGATCAGAATGATGATCCCTCCAATCAAAATGAAGCTGCAGGAATCCTGAATACGCTCACCAAATTGCATGACAAATCAACGGTGAGATCTTCATGGGATGTCCTAATCACCAACCTTTAGTTACTAAAACTGAAATGGTTTCTTTTATATTTTTTTCCTGTTAGTTTTAGTCGGAGAAGTACCACAAGGAACTTGAAGAAATGAAAAACATAATCATACAAGAAATAATATGTTGTCCATTTGAGAAGGGAAAAACTTCCCCAACTTTTCTTCTATCTTCAATCAACATCTTCCATATTCTTCCCATCACTTGCCTAACTAAATTTGTAAACTATAACACAATTATAGTTACTAGAGGGGTGAATGTTTCACTTAATCCTAGTCAACATCCTTATCATCATCCAAGTCAGCAATCTTGTTAAGCTGGCGCAAGTCGTTAGATTTCCGTCCATAAATTTAACGAATAATGAGATGGTGAAACTAAGTGAAGAGAAAAGTGACATCCGGTAAAATTTTTAAAGTTAAATTATTTATATGCGAATATGGTTGGTCCTGACATGCAAATTGGTGGTCAGAACTTAGAATGGAGTTATTGTTGATGGTCAGATGTAGGTCGTGGGCCGAATAGTGATGAAGATGAGGAATAGAAAGTAACGTTTGTCAATTTGTGAATAATTGAATAGGTTTTTGTGTGATATATATCGACTAATACACAAATATAGTAAAAAACAAAGATGTAACTTAATATTCATACACTAATTGTTGTTGCTACTTGCTAGTGGTTGGCGAAGACCCACCCTTGACCAATAGATGTAAAGTAGTGGAAGTGGAAGTTGGTTGAAATTGGAAAAAAGGGCACTGAATTAGTTAATAATGACATGACATACAAATTACCAAAAATCAACGCTAACCATAATTGAACAAACACATTACACATATGATATTGAAGACTAAACTCACCCATATATATATCCTTCTCTTCTTCTTTTACTATGTCTAATCGTTATCACCCACGAGACAAGATCAGATACACTATAATATGTCAAACAGGGATCAAAAAACATTAATTGTAATTATAATTATTTGTTTCAATTTATAGATTTAACTCGCTAGCATGAAAATCTTTGGATGAATTGAAATCTTCTTTCTTTCAATATTTTATTATGGAAATCGATATCAATTTTTCTAACTAAACATAATTTTTATTTTTATTTAAATTTAACAAACAATTGATATTATATTAAATGAATATGATAGTAAATAAAAGGTAAAATAACACTTTGTTCGTTCTACTTTGCAACTTAACGAATAGTTTAAACACTATAAATTACTTTTTTTATCCACTCCTTCTTTAAGCACTTTGTCATTTGGGTTCTTCCGTCTGAATTTTCATCTTTTTTTTTTACGTTAATTGATATGCATTCAACATACCACATCAACTCCAATAGCCACGTTTAGTTGGCTATGCATTTCTTAATTGGGAATAGAAATATATATTACAGATTAGGATAAAATATACTGATAAAACATGTAGTTTTAAAACCTCAATTCTTACTCACTAAATTATTTTTTTATGAAAGTGAGATTATATATTATATACGGTAAAGAGAGGAGAAGCTTAAAGTAGCAGATCCTCTGTACAAACAAGTCATAAATTGCCCAGAAATAGCAGTCACCCAAAACAAGAGCAAAACCAACCAGAACATGGACGCTCAAAACCTCAATGCTTACTCACTAAATTATGGAAGTAGATGCATATGTGGCATGCGAATGTGTCCAGATTTAATGAAAAGAACGGAAGTAATGAATAAAGGTACCAAAAGGCAAAGTGGTTGAAGTATGAGGGAATAAAAAGTATTTATAGTGCTTTAAGTTGGTAAAGTAGAGGTGGCAAATGGCTATTTTCCCTAAATATAAGCTTAATTTTAAGGGCCAAAGAACCTGGATGAGTGATAGCAGTTGTGAAGCTTAAGCCCACCATTTGAAATGGGCCAACATTAGAATGGCGAATCAACCAAGCCAGAACGTTTGGGTATAATTTGGGAAGGCCCATGAGAATTAACTTACAATAAGTTTGTTAACATATTACGATATCAGCCCATAAAATTGATCCTCTAACGTGGCCTCACCCGGCCTGAGTTTGTTAACGTATCTGTACCGTCTGCACAAGTAGGGCTGGTTAATGGGACGGGTATGAGTACCCTTGCTCATTAAATTTCAGGTATGAGAACCCATAACACGTTACATTAATCCCAAAATCTGAACCCGAACATGTAATGGACACCAATTAACTCGAACGGGTATTATTGGGTTCGGGCTAGGATACCCATTAACCTCGATAAGATAAAAAATCATAGATGAGAATTATTTTTTACTACTGTGATTAATGCCATTATGGCCTGGCTAAATGTTAACTGGCTGTGAGAAATTAGTAATTTGGATAAGCATAACTTATGTAGATATGCATAAAACAACCACACTAATCAATAAGTGAAAAAAGTAGCAAGTAGATTCACCCAACATAACACAAGTAATACGTGAGAGAGCATTCATAAGAGAGAAAAGTGAAATCGAAAATTTGCTGTATTTTTTCTGTTTCTATAGAAGGTTAGTCTGTACAAGAAGTCATACCGGAACATCTCATCGTTGGTTTGTCCTAGAATTTGGTAGGCATGTTCATGACTCCTGGGGCTTCATTTTGACTAGAGGGATCGTCGTTATAATGATTTTCATTTTTCGTGTTGTTACTTTGCTCTTGTTATGCATCATGTTGGTGAGTATCCATTGTTATTGATGGGGGTCCAAGAACTCAGTTTTTGAGGTGATTCGTAATCATTTGGCTTGGCTAGAGAGAACTTGTCACCAAACTATAGTGGGGTTGTTGATTGGACTACAATCCCATAATTTTTCCGATTTGAATTTTTGTTGTATCTCGTCTCTTATACTTGCTAGATTATTTCTGCTCGTTTCCCAACATTGAGTTACTCACATTTGCTTTGGAACAATAATGCTAACATTTTAATTAAACTCGAGAAAACAAAAATCCTTAGCCATAGCATGTAAACTTTACAGGATTCATATTTTCTTATTGTGATCAATTACTGTTAGAACACTTTCAGTTACATAAGATATTCCCATAAGGGATCACTCATTGAGATATTCGAGAATCAAAATAATTCAACTTATAACTAATAATTTTCAAAATTTATAGGTAAAATATAAGCGTGACTCATGAGTAATATGCAAAATTTATTTTACAACTTATTAATCAAGTCACACGAAAAAAAGCAACAAATCACAACACATATCGAACCTATTATCGAGTAATTGAGCAAACTATTGAATTGCATAACCGAGTTAATACTTAAGTTGGCTCCTGAGCTAGATATATAAATTACATATGAGCTAGATCGTAAGTCTAATTTATTTTAAGATGTTTTTTTTTTTTTATGTTTAGTTGAGCTAGCCTGCGAGCTTGTCCAGTCCAACCTACCATGGCTCATATTTGGCTCATCTAAACTGGGCTGGGTTAACAATACAAGTTTGGTTTGTCAAATCGTAGTTATTATTAGTGTCTGAGGCTATAGGGATTTCAATTTTTGGCCCACTGAGAATTGTATTGTAATTATTTAGTCCAATTCCCATTGGGTTATGAATTAAAACTCAATTTTATCAACCAAACGACCCATAATTTAAGTTTACTGTAGGGTAATGAATAATATTTTAGCGAAGGAAAAGCATCTTAATGAGTCACTATACATACGTCGAAAATAAACTTTAATTTTTCCCTAAGAACATATCATCAAACTTTTTGTTAATTTTCTTATGGTACTCTAATTGGCCCAACTAGCAACTAATTCGTAAAATATATTTGTGTGATACTTTAATAATACACATGATACAAATTAAGGTGCCAAAGAAACAAATACAATTTAGGTTTGATGATAGCTCTAACAGAAGAATCTGGAAGTTGTGATTATCATTCTTAACAGCGAACACTCCATCTCCACCTTATTCTTTTCTTATTGAATAATACTAACAACTCAATTCTTTTAAAAAAAATAAAATAGCTCAGATGTTCTAGAAGCTTGCGAGGATCATGTTAGTGTTCTTCAATTCAAAAGATAGAAATTGAATTATAATTCAACTAATTCCAAAAAAATCTAAGGCAAAACAAGATGAGTCACACTCAAAGAGCATCAATCTGATGCTTAACATTTAATCTGAATCGTCTATGCTGCTGGCATGTGATGAGTACCACCTCTCTGTGTTACAAGTCAACATGTTATGCTCAAGTGAAGGGGCCAATTATAGTGAGGTCTTACCATGTGATGTGAGCTTACAAAATTCCACAATTAAATATGAAATTATTGATTCTTTTGGCCCAATTGTCAAGTGATTAGATATGTTTTATTATTGAAATCTATATTTAACTATCAAGATAATAGGCTTTGTTCATTCAGAAGTCCAAGCTGAAGCAAAATCATAACAACTTAAACGGGACCTTTGATTTAATTCATTAATCAAGGATTTATGAGTCGGCGGTTCCTTTCTTCGTCAAAGTCAATCTGATCCTTCTGATCTGTTGCAAGGCTTTTGCATGCTTTTTTGGTGTTTATCCAACAATTTACAACCCGTTGTTGGTTGCATTGGGTTTCTTCCCTTGAATCGACCAACTCTCAGTCGTGCCGTAAAGCATATCTTCCAAACTTCCTTCTCCCAAGAAGAAGCATGGAAGAAGTAAGTTAAGAAATGTTGATGTCGGGTAAGAACCCTCTGTTTTTCACTCTACAATGGAGTTGTTCATGATGATGAAGAAGAAGATGTGGTTTCGCCTTCTATTGTCCTTCTATTTTCTCTGTGAAGGTTATTAGCCTGATTAGTAACCCTCAGCGGCGGCTTTTAATCGCCTGCTACTCCCGATATTTACCAATTTCCTGGTTGGATCTCTTCCAACCGCCTTCTCTTGGATAGGATTTCGACCAACGACGTGAAGTTGATGGTGGTTCCCCCAATAACTGCGGTGGTTATACCGTCGTGAACGCTCTGTGTTGAAAATCATCGCTCTTCGACGGTTACTCTGATTTTAATGGGATTCATTCCACTATCACCACTGTAGATTCACCCCTTCTCCGGCCGTCAACTCCACTTCCTTTCCTCTCCGCTGCTGTAACCCTGAATCCTATTTGTTTGGTGGATTGAGGGAACTAATTAGAAAGCGAGACTGGCTTCGTCAAACAGAGTTTACATTTGATTTATGTGCGCGCGAAAGAGAGGGAGAATGAAGTTAAATTAGTCAAGTTCGTATCTTTAATTTAGATCTCATTAATGGTTTGTTTCATGCTTTACTCTTCCTGTTTCTAATATGTTAATGAAGCTAAATTTGTTAAATGGGTTTGCCTTCATTTTCGATTGTGATTTCATCTACAACAATTCTCTCTCAAGTATATTGAATCCCTGTACGGACAAATTACCTCACATCTATCGGAATTACCCCTCTTTTGTCAGCCGCCACCCTCTCAGCCCTCTTGCTTGTCGCGCCCTTTATTTCCCCAGCATCCCCGATGCCCCCCCCCCCCCTCTGCAAAACCGCCTTAAGGTTAACGTTGATGGTGCTGTTTGCTCCCCCCATGATGGAGCCACAGGATGGGTTCTCCGGTCTCCTGATGGCATGATTCTGCATGCTGTAGGGACTCCTTACCCAAGTATATTGGATCCTTTTATCCTATAACTTTTAGCGTGTGGAGATGCGGTGGCTTGGTGTGTCTTTTCTGGTCTTTTTCAGGTTGATTTTGAAGGTGATGCAGAGATGGTTTCGAAAGCCGTTCGTGATCACGAAGGATTAAGATCCACTAGGGGGATTATCGTCCAGGAGATCCTTCGTCTGCTGAGCTCCAGTCCAAGTTTCAGATTGCTCACGGTCGCGTTCAGCAAATAGGGCCGCCTATTCTGTGGCACATATGGCTCTTAGATATCTCCCAGGGGTGTTGCCGGTAGTCCTCACTCCCTGGGTAGATTGTAGTTATTTTACTGCTTACTACCTTGATTCTCCTCGCGGAGCTATCTAAGTAAAAAAAAAAAAAATGGGACCTTTGATTTTGTGGCTTGGTTTAAATGTTTGAACCTTTTGTTTTGAGAAGAAAAAAACACGATGTGATCAACGTCGAGAAAATCAACTTAGGGTGTGTTTGGATAGATGATTTGAGTTTGGTATTTGCATTTGGTATTTTAAATTCCAAATTTTCTTGTTTGGTTAGAAACTAAGTTGTGTATTTGAATTTGAATGAAATCCACCTTTATAATTTTTAGTTGTATTTCAAATCCCTTCTTAAACGTAGTGATTTCAAATTCACAAATTTCAAATAACAAATGTCAAATCCAAATCACTCCATCCAAACACACCCTTAATCAATTTTTCCATTCTTCCTCTCCATATGAGATATCTAGTTTTTCATTTTGTCCATGGAAGAAAATTTAAAATAGGTTAGGGAAGAGTCATGCCATAGTAATTCTGGACTCTTCCTCTGGTTGAGTTATTATTTAGCCTCAGCATCACTGCATTTATATTATATTGGGGGGTTTTCATAATATCTTAAGAGGTAAAAAAACTTCATTCTTGGCCTATTATTGATGCTCTAATCAATCAAGTAATAGATTAATTAAAATCAAATTGGCAAGTTAGAATAAAGTAATAATTGGGGAAAGGATCACAAACCACAATAAGTCAAATACATCATCATGAAGTTTGTAGTAGTAATAGTTTATATATATGTTATGTGTTGCTTGCATGCATGAAACGTCGGTAATTAACCCTATTTGTAATGTCAACTCTAAGGAGGAGTAGCCTACTTTCTAACTCCTCCTATCTGTCCCAACTTATTTTAAACTACATATTAATGATATAGCTAGCTCTTATGAAATCACAACAAACAAACAAACAAACAACAAAACAGTTATAACAGTACATATTTTAATATGGATAACAGTACATTTAGACAGTCATATTACTGCCCGCTAAATGAACAACTAGACGTACCATTTTCAGGTTTAATTGTAGGATAAGACTTGAGAAATCGGGATGTTAGTAAACAATATAAGATTTATTAAGAATTCTCTCCCAACAACTGGAGCTATTGGGATGCAATAGTTCATGACATGGTATCAGAACTTTGACCAACATGAGGTCAAGATTTCAAATCTCGGTAACCACCAATTCGTATATAAAGGCTTATTAAAGCCTCCATGGTCTCGCCCGTACGCTGATTCATTACACAGGACTGAGGAGTGTATGTAAATGCAAATGCTTTAGAATGGTCATTTATGTGGGCATAAGATGATAATGGCTGAAAATGTATAAGAAGAAATTATTCCGGAAAAAAGAAAACCTTATAAAGAAGACAAATATGCACATCGAATCTTGTAAACTGTCTTCCAAAACTAGCCTATTTGTTGTTTTCCCTTCACTCGATTTTCCACGGCAATGTCTGTACAAGTATTTCAATGAATACAAATATAATGTCGACAAAAAAAATAGGGAAAAGAGATTGCAGAAAAAATCAACAAAATGGTGTGTGAATAACCAATAGTCGACTTGGGATTAATGTTGGAAATTAATCTGGTGCCCTTATGAGTTTTAAGGATTATCATTGTGTTAGATTCCTACTAAGTGAAGCCCTAGCCACTCTCTCAATTTCGCCTAATTAGTCCGTGTGACGTGGTTTACAAGATTATTATTAAATGCATTGCAGATTAGTTGGGTAGTTGATCATGAGCAAGTTGGTCGAGGAATCTCAGACAAACTTTGTCTCGGATCAACAGATTACAGAGGTTGTCCATTCAATGCGCCAATGGATGGGATGGAGGAGCGTTATGATCATTAAGTTTGATCTAGCTAAAGCTGTCTACTTGATCTGGCTAAAGCTGCATATGACAGACTAGAATGAAGTTTTATGGAAGATATTCTCAAGCGGACTAACTTACCAAGTGATCAGGTTAGGTCGATCATGTAATGTATCTCGACTATTTTCACCCAAGTTTGATTAATCTGAAGATGAAATAGCTAAAAACTGTTTTAACTCCCTCCCACACCGAGATCAGAGTGAAATTGAAAGTAAAACGTCACTGATTTTGCTGGTGAGAGTGATTATGGATATTAAGAAGCAAAACACAATCAAATAAAAGAGATTTTTTCTCTGATATCAGAAAGAAGCCCAAAACAATAATATATATTATTGTATGATAACACAGTATGAAATCATAAGAAATAATAAATAGAGTCCCACAAAAACAAAAGGTGAAGAAAAATACAAAATATCGTGGTTTGTATAGATTCCGCGTTGCACAGCCGGAAATTAAAATTAAAATTAAAAATTAAAATAAATATAGTACGGAGAAAAGAAGAAAATAATGAGTTTGGAAAGCTTCTAGAATGTTTATGAGGCGGTGGTGTCGACTGTCGACGGAATAATTACTGCCAGGTTGTGCAACTTGCCCATAATTTAAAAAAAAAAAAAAAAAACAATAAGAAAATGAATTCATTATCATACACTGCAGAGTACTGCAGAGTATGTTATGTAATTTATTTAACTCAAATTAAAAGACATATCTTCCACTAATACTCCAAACTCTATAATTGATCTTTGTGGTGTGGCCCCCCTTTGTTTGTTTTTATTTTATGCAGCTTGCATTCATTCCAATGGACTCTAATTTCTATGCGATGCTTTGTCTGGTCTGGTCCCCTAATTTCCTCCATCTTCTCCCTTTTCATTTCTTCTATGATCCATCCATTCATTTGGCGGACTTTCCCATACTATGGATTCATACAAGAAAGAATACAATTTCTGTACTATGTCCATTGTTTCTTTCTTAAATACCATACATACCCCTTCATAAATGCTTCTACAAACTAACATGGTACTCGATTTTTTGTTTATAACAAACTACCTTAATCGATAATATTACATGGTTTTTAGAATTAATTATCAGACCGATGAGTCTGGTTTTATGTGACTACGTTTAAGATTATCTACAAATATCGGTCTCAAGATTACTTGTCTGAAATTCTGGATGTATGTTGCAGTGAGGTTAATGAGGATTTTCGTCACTGCCATACAATTAGAAACATTCACGAGAATTTGCATGTTTTAGAGACGAAAACAAGGTAGCCGATCTGTTGGCGGTGGCAGATCTGGGATGGGGTAACCTAGTCCACGACCATCCCACTTCTAAGTTTAGAGCTACTAATCTATATGTACTGTCATGATCCATACTAGATCTGCCACTGGACTATTTGCGCACTAAGGGCACAACATGAATCTTGAGACTTATGAGCCAGTTGTGCTATTGGTCGGATATTTTCATAGTGAGATCATGAACAAAGTAAATTAGCTTGAGATAACGGTTTAATCAAGCAGTTTTGATCATTTAGTTAATAGATTCTTGATTTAGGTTAATGAATCTAAAGTTAATTTACTAATTTCCCGCCACTACTAGGCCGTTAGAGAAGAGAGTTAGAGTGTTCAGAGTTGAATTTACAACTTAACAACCCCACTGGAGAGCATGAACATCGTGGGCAGAGTTAAGACAGCCGGAAACGTAACGGCCTTTCTCGATTTTGCAGAAAAGGAACGACAAATTGCATAAAGTGAACAACGGAAATTGCAAAATTAGATGGGTAATATGGGACATAACTCTATTAAAACACGCTTTACGCCACAAATATCCTGTACATATTTCATTTTTCAACCCTAATTTCAGGATCCCCCTTCTACTTATCTTTACATAATCCACCGCCGGGAGCTCTCTCCGGCGACTCCCGCGGTGGTAGGAATATTATAGCTCGTTTCATCTGTTTCCTTCGCCAGTAGGCGATCGACATAAGCAGTTGCCGTTCCGTTGTCGGTACTCTGTTTCATACTCTGTCTCCGATTGGGTTGGGGGTAGGGTTCGAACACTCGGTCAACTCGGTCACCACCAGGTGAGTCAACTCGGTGGAGCTATATTTTTTCTTCACCAGCACTGATCGGTCTCCCAGCTCCGCCCGCTGTATCCGGACAAACCGGCGGTGGTGAGTGGCCGCATCCGCCTGAATAGCTGCTTCCGATCGTAAACGACGCGCCTCTCCGGATCGGAGAGCGTGGTGTAAGCGGCGTGGATCCTCATGAACTCGTCGGCAGAGTTGTCCTTCCGATTGATCGCAGCCACATCTGGATGACAAGTCCTGGCGAGCTTCCTGTAAGCCGATTTGATCTCCTGGCTGGAGGCGCCGTGAGGAATCCCTAGGATCTCGTAGAGAGAGGTGGAGGAGGACATCTTAGGAGGCATGGAAACCCTAGACTTCTCCCTGTACGCGGTGGCCGAATTACGGATCGGAGGAGGTCCGGATTGGGAGCGGCGGGCGGAGGCGGAGGCGGAGATGGAGGAAGGGGATTTGGGGGAGAATTGGAGGACGGGAGAGAGTGGAGGAGAAATAACTGCTGTGGGCATCATGGTTGAAGTTTGTTGGTTTGAATTGAAGAAGAAGAAGATTCAAGATTCGATAGATGAGGAGGATTGGAAGGAAATAGGGCAGAGGGGTTTATTTATAAGGTGGGGGGTTGAGTTTAACTATGGTTGAGTTAAGGATGAATGGACCGAGCTTATCCGATTCGGATGGACGAGTTAATGAAGCTGTCTGACTCAGCTCCTTAACGGACGGAGTTTATCTCTTTTATTAAACGCCGTTTTCGCACTTGTAGTTTTCGATTAACTGTTTGGATTTTTATTTTTTATTTATCAACTTTAAGCAAGAAAACAAATTAGTTGTTTTTCGAATATAAATTTAATCTAAAAACTTCCAATGATCTTAAGTTTTAACTTACATCTTCACCATTATTGAACATTGGTCATCTCTTATTATATGAGCTTTTCATCTGCTACCAAAAAAAAAAACACTTGTACCAAATGATTGTCAATACGGTTGACATATCTTCTAATTTGTCGATACAAGAAGTAAATTGTTGTGTGGAGGAATCATTATCTCGATATGGCCAAGAGAAGATCTTGTACCACTCCACCTAGTCGTATGAAACTGGCTCTTGATACTATTATATGATACTCAATAAAACGTAACCCAAAATACCCATTGTAAGATTTCCCCGTCATTAAAAAAATTATGGTGTTCCTACCTCAAATTTTTCAACTCATCAGTTGTGTTAAATAATTTTACCATTATTTGAATTATCCAAATTAGTTTTTAATTTTTTTTTATGACAGTTTATAATTTTTATTGAATCTGCCTTAGAAACTCCCGTTGATCATATGAATTACGCGTGCGCTTAACTTAGTAGTTTTCTTTAGGAAAAATAGCAATGTGGCCCCTCTACTTTTCCAACTTAACAGATATCCCCTACACTATAAATGACTTTTTTTACCTATTCTACTTCAACCACTTTGCCTTTTGGGTCCCCCGTTTCAACTTTTATCTTCATGACGTTAATTGGTGCGCATTCATTACCTCATGTTAGCTCCAGTAGCCATGTATTAGCTTATTAAGCATTTTATAATTGTAATATAAGTATATGTAATTAGACAGAGTGAAATCGACAAAAAAAAAACGTGTGATTTTAGAATCATTTGTATTTTACCATACTCTTCGCGATACCTCCCCAATTTACGTCCCTGACAAACTATCCGTCCCCTACCACTGATATCTCTCTTTATCGATATGCAGACGTGTCCAGATTTAATGTTAAGAAGCCGAAAGTTGAAACGGAAGGACTCAAAAGACAAAATGGCCAAAGTACTAAAAGGGGTAGTATAGAGGCTATTTGTTAAGTTGGAAAAGTTAAGGGTGGCAGAGTGATATATATTTCCCCCTTTTTTATTGGAAGATATTACCATGAATACTAATCAATCAATGTCGGCCGGAGTATTGTTCGTTTGAATAGTTAGTCCAAATGACAATAGTACGTTTAGGAAAACAACATTTTGCTTAAATATGTGTAATGGAAGCATAGCTACGGAATGTAAACTATTTAAAAGGTCACTGTATTTGACCAAATGAAAGCAATGGTTCCATTTAGTAAACATTTTCATAGTTATACAACAAAATAATGATAATTATTTCAGTACAAACTTGAAGATTTTATTATTATTAATTTCCATAATAATCATATTGTATATAAAAAAAATGAAGTAATAATAGTAGTGGCAACCAAAAGGCAAAAGGATCTAGAAGCCGAAAATAGGGGGCCGAATGGAAAAAATGGAAATACAACACTCCCATCTGCCGTTGTCTCCTTCTCCTTCTTATTCTTCTTCTAAATTCGAAGCTTTGAAAATAATGCTTTCCAGTGGTCCACTTTTGAAATTTCAAAGCATTATATATTTATATATTAATAATTAACTCTCTTTTTTTGTTATATGCTTTCAACTTTTATAAGCCAATAACCAAGAAAATGGGAAAGAAGGGGAATTTGACAATTTGTATGTATGTATAGGGTAATGTAATGTGTGGTTAAAAAGTCATAGAAGGGATTATTATGTGCATATTTTCAAATGTTAGAAACTTTGAACGTTGAATCACAACCTTCGATTATTCTTCCAAAAGCTAAAATGGCATTTGATGATTACTGTGTTTTGATGTGTTGGTCATGGTCTCTACCTTTTAAATTATTCCAATGTCGTTAGTCGTTACTTGACTTCATTTCAGATTATGATTAACCTCCCTGGCTCTAAATAAAATGGTCTAATGCGGCAATGCCTGCCGGATAAAACCGTCCCAATATTCGATCATATGTATGTCAGAAAATTGTAATTATAATTACTTTTGTTTGCGGTTTATATTTAACGATTATATAGGGACATTATGCTCTTTTTGGTTTTACCTTAACTGTGCCTAGAGTTCCCTATATAACTTGGGTGTATCCTAGGCTACTGTAATGTAATGATTCATCTTCCTCGTGATAATAAGATTCTTCTCTTTCATTTGTGAAGTAGATAACATTTTGTTAGTGAGCTATGTTAAATCTGTGTTTGAAATCTTCTTTCTCGTGTTCTAGTTTACTATGTGTAACATTCACTACATTGTGTAATGGAATAAGAAAATGATCAATCTAGAATAGTGTGAGCATCAATTATTCCAAGGATTGTATTATCACTTACATCTTAATATTAGTATAAATTATATAGGCACATGATTAACGTCCAACCAAAAATTGGAATGGCATAATTATCATTTTATAAATAAAAATAAAAAACCCAATTGCCCCATTTTCCTTCTGCCGTCCCCTGTTTCAGCTCCTCACTATCTCACTTCTTCTCCCTCTCTGCATCAATCCCATTCTCAGCACTATTGTAATGCCCAACCTTTTCTAAGAAGATATTGTCCACTTTGGCCTAGACCCTCACGAATTTACTTTTGGGGCATTATGGTGACTTCTCAAGATGTCACTCATCTCTGCACTGCTCCACGCTGAGCACGTTTAACTTCAGAGTTCTTACAAGAACTCCTCTATTACACCCCAGTTAAGATTGAACTATTCCATATAACCATTGTGAGATTTGCCTATAATGTCACATACACCCCCCCCCCCCCGAGCAGAGTTCGGAGACAGCCATTATATTGTTGTCTCCAACGCAGCATTCATCTCAGCCCTTCATCTAATCTAACGGTTAATATTTTTACTTGTTCTTTTTAAGTTTTTCATCTCATATGAACGGGATCTCTTTCCGGTAAACTAATTTCTCGGCCGAATAACAAGTTGACTTGAGAGAGATCCTAATTTTCGGGATAGCATTTATGTATGGCGACTCCGCCAATGATGACACGCTGATTTTTTTTTTTGTCTCTATAGCCTGTACGAATTCATACAGAGTGTATGTCATATACAGGTTGTAAAATAACATACAAAGTGTACTGATTTCATATAGAGTGTATACAATTTGTATTAACTATTTACAATCCTAATGTATGAAAAACAAATTGTACAAAAATAAATACAGAGTGTACCACTATCGTACAAAGTGTATACAGTTGGTATAAAAATCTCGTACAGATTGTATAAATATAAATATATAGTGAATAATTCACGTACAAAGTGTATATAGTTCCCCTACAGACTATATAACACTAAATACAATGTACAACTCTCGTACAAAGTGTATAAAGTTTGTATACAACTTGTATAAACAGAAGTACGAGATGTATACAGTTTGTATAGACCCCATACAAACTGTACAAACGAGCCAACATGAAATTTGTCAAGGAAAATATTTTTTTTCCAGAAAAATAAATTCTTTCCAGAATCATAAATCTAATGACGACGATCACGTGGGTGGAAAAAATTTCGTCAACGGAGGCTCGTGTGATCGGGAAATTCATCGAGAAATTTTTCGGTGATGGAAAATGGGAGGAAACTCCAACAAACTAAAATAACTTGGAGTTATAAACATAGGATTGAGACCACATGATTAAACAACTTAGGTCTAACGGTGGATGGTAATTGATTAAACAACCTAGGGCGTCATCCATCTTTGCACTACTTCACACTGAGTACGTTTACCTTCAGAGTTCTTACAAACTCATCCACCCCAAAATGTGCCTTGTCAGTTAATGTTAAACTATTCCATATAGCCCATGGATCTCTCCCGTGCTTTGTCGATGTGAGATTTGCCTAGGATGTCACAAATAGATGGAAGAACTATTTTCTTTTATTAACACAAGACTATGATGACTCTAATTAATTATTCAGTTCGATTAAGGTACTTGAAAGAAACTAATGGTGAATGACGAGTTTGATCAAATATTTATGTGCACTTTATGCATTTCCTACCATATCATAAATGATTGTTATATGAACAAACTGGGACTATAAGAAATATTTTTTGTTTAACTTAAAAATTCCAATATATTCATCCACAAGGGAGAAGCAAATTACAACAAGTTTAAAAATACATCGTTTGGAAGCCAGTTGTAAGAAATATTTTTAATTGATTAAATATGTCTTCTTTCTCTTATATGACTCAAATAACTTAACTCGATTTGGTTAGGAAAAACTATCGGATAAAGTAATTTCCTTTATGAGTTTGGACTAAGAAGTTAATCTAATTAATAACTTAAACATTGATGAATCATTAAGATTAAAAGATCATTAGGGTTTTGACCCCTCTCTCTTCCTATAAATATAACTTTTATTCTATCATAAGGGTTAAGCCGCGTAAAACCAACTAAAGGTTTATAGGAATGAGGGAGAAATTGAAATCTTAATAGCTCGAGATCAAGACTGATGACTACGCTTATTCTATTGCATGTTTTTCAAAAGATCATCACTATTCCTTTTCCGCTTATCGACGTTTATCGATTACCATGTCTACCGAGTATGTCGATTTAAGTTTATGTAAGCAGATGACATTATTAAGATATTTTATTTATAAGCTGTGAAGCATTAGGCGGTTAGAATGCTTAAAGAGATGGGAAATGGCATGTGCAACCACCCGCAATTGCTGGCATCTGATTGACAACCCTAGAAGAATGCTTAAGTTATTGTGAATGTCTATCCAATTATTTGGTTTTATATTTGTTCTCCACACTCAACTCTTATTTTCTATAAATTTCTCATTATTAATTTTTACAGGAAAAAGGTTTGAGTTTTTGGAAATGATTAGTTACTCTTTTTTTTTTTTTTTTTTTTGGGTATTCTTTTGAGTTTACAACGAAGATATTAAAACCAACTAAAAGGGTTGCTTAAAAAAACCCCAATTAAAGGATAACCAATTCATGATTGATAGGTTAGGTTCATAGATAGCTTTTGTCTTGTGATTTTAAGAGAGGTATTTCATTATTAGACAACACATTTTCCGTTCTTTAGATATTTTACAATGACATCTTGCCAGACAGATATTTACATTTTTCTATGTTTTACTTGTTTTTTTTTTTAATGTTTTTATGATGAAATGTTCACTACAATAAACAAAATTATTCTAGCACTCATGGAAGGATTGATGGGCTCAGGCCTCTGAATCCGAAGTCAGAAAACTAGGGCTACCAAAGTCCGAGTCTGACTCGTCAGACACTGATGAAATTCATGATGGCTAGGGTTTCAGCAAGATAGAAGTCCTGAGTCGCCACTAAGAGGAAGGTCAAGGCCAAATACGAACTGACCCACCAATCATATGGTGACACGTGGCGGCTTGACTTGACTACCGAGAAACTATGAATAGACCTTGACTCAATAATGATGGGGGGACAGCAGACAACCTACGTAATCATACCCACACACACTCATGTGGTCGGCGCTCAACGCACATGCGCCCAAGGAACCTCGAACGCCTACGAGCACCCCCAATACTTCTCTGTCTTCCTCACCACCATTCATACAAGGTTACGTACCTCTGTTATACCATCTTCTTACTATTATATGCATGACGCTCTGCAAGGTATGCCTTCGTCGTCAGGATTCAGACGTACTCATTCATCAAACTTCCACTCAAACCAATTCATTGAACCAACTCAGAATCTCTGGGACGGAATATATGCCTCCCACAAACCCTGTAGTAACTTTGTCTATGCTTGAAACGTTATATAGGAATAAAGTCATAAAACCGGTTATAACATGGGTCTTCTTCTGGTGTAATTTGTACTCATGACGTGTATGTATATTGACACACGTACATATATGTAGTCAATATCCATATATTCATAGACGTGAAAGTGCAATCCACAAAATCTTTAATCACAATAATGAATGCATTTCGAATGTATATTTTTAATTTTGTTTTGTTTTTTTTGTGCCAACAGATACAGATAGACTGTAACGCTCCAACTGTTTTGAGCTATAGTTTAGCAGTCCGGCTATGGCTCTAAGAGCCATATCTCTCAGATTTATCTGAGAGATTGGTGGGCAGGAGAGAGAAAATAACTTTGGGCAGAGGAGAGAGAATGTGGAAGGAAAGAGACTGTTAGGTGTTATGTCATTCATACATTGATATTATGACGTTGTTATGACATCGTTATGTCATAACAGCGTCATAACACATTGTTATATCATCGTTATATGAGTATTCTTTTATCATTATGAGATTTTGATATGTCATAACACCGACATAACAGCGTCATAACACAATTTGTTATATCATCGTTATATGAGTGTTCTTTTACAGTTGTAAGATTTTTGATATCATAACACAGACATATCACTTATTTATAAGTTCAATATATTTCACTAAAACTTCAATAAACTATATCAAGATTGATATCATTAGACTCGAAAAATTATAATAAACAACATTTGTGAATGTTAAAATGTGATTTGAGCATTATATTAAGAGTTATACCAACAAAACTAAAATTAGGGGAAATTGTAAAGAGAGAGTTGTCAGAATTTTTTTTTATTTTTCTGAAAAGGTATTTTGGGCAGCTGCCCGGAGCGCGTGGGGACACGTGCGGGCAGCCCTTACTTTTTCCAGCCAATTAAATTTTTTTTTATTTTCATTTTAGTGGGGTCAATGCCACGTGTCACCTAATAATTGGCTCATAGCCTCTCAGATTAATCTGAGAGTTTAGGGTCTCAGATTAATAGCAAAATTGATAGTTTAGGTGTCCATGGTATCTCCTATGGCTTTCTGTTTTTTTTTGTACCAATTTTCTTTTCCATTTGTCTCTTTATTTCTCTAATACCTTTACAAATTGCTTCCAGTTGAAGGCTTCCAACTTATTCTTATATATTTGATATTTTGATTAATATAAAATGTTTAAATTAAATATTTTATTATTTTATTTATATTTTTTAAAAATTAATATTAATAATCGTGATAGAAGCTCTACTGTCTTTGAGTTCCGGAAACAAAATTAGTTGTAAAATATTATAAATACACTACAAAAAAGTTTGTCTTTAACTACTGTAAATTACAATAGCAAGAAAATGCAGTAACAAATTATTTATATTTTGCAATGGCAGTCACTATTTTATGTTGTGATTTGCTGTAGCAAATACTATTTACGACACTACTATTTGCAACGGGGATCTTTGAATATTGATGTTTCGTCGGATAATGTTGATTATTTGAATATTGTTTTTTCGTCAAATAAGAAATTTTGAATATTTCTTAATAATGGTGAACTCGAATTTTTTGAGTATTTTGTGAAAAAAGAGGCATGAATAAGATGCAGAAAGAACGTAAGTGTGTTGGGATTGATAGCTAGGGGGCTGTTTGTTAACTTGAAAAAGTAGAGGGAGCAAAATACCATTTTTCCTTTTAATTATTCATGTTCACATTAATTAATATGATCCTATCGGTATTATATGTGGTATCATTCGTTGTGAAATTGTATTATTCATATATTTTTATGAATTGTTAAGAGCACTATAGGCGACGGACCTAGCGACGGTAAAAATCCGTCGCTGAAGACCTTTTGCGACGATTTTTTCCGTTGCCGAATGTCAATTTTTTGTAAATATTTAACAACGAATTGTACAATTACAGTATACATTGGGATTTTACCATTTCGTGTTCGTCATGTATTAATAAGGATTGTGTTTTGTTTATTGAAAATTATAATCTTTACATGCATATTCTGTAAGTGGTGTAATTACAATTTTATTGTGTGTGGTACTAAATTCCACTTTCCATTTATTTGGTACAATGTAACCCTAAATGCTCCTCTTTTGAATAAGGGATTACAAACAAGATTATATTACTGGGTCGTTTGATTTTGAGATTTGGTAAAAAGTGATGTCAAAAGGACTGCAAAATTTTCTTCTGGGCCACGAAGTGATTTCAAATCACCTTCGCTTCTCTTGCATTTTATTATTCCAAACAGGTGCTTTCATTCAAATCACCTGGACCCACCAAATCACCTCCCAAATTCCTCTCAAATTAAAAAAACAAACGACCCGTACATGCACTAACTATTGAGGCCGACGAGAAAAGAGGTGATTGTGGCTCTTTAATTAGAAATAAACAAAGTTTAACTCCATTTCTGTTTGAAATGAACGGACTTCCATTGCCGACAATTTATTTACTAAGTCGGGGTTATTTGTGTTAAATATGAAATAGCAGTAAGCTAAAAGAATTGTTCTTAATGATGTTAGGATTGCCCGCTATCAACATGCTTACACTAATATGATATTGTTCGCTTTGGGCCAAGTTCGTACGGATTCAGTTTTAGGTTCCTTTCAGAAGGCCTCATACTAATTAATACTATAATTGGTGGACTCTTTTATACTAGACAAACTTCTCATAGTTTACCGATATGATACTTGAGTTGTTATCCCAACAACAGACCATTCATCTCTTTCGTAGCCCGTCACTTGAGTTCTTCAAAAAGTTACTACAACAGATTAAGTTCATAACATGTTGCGTAACTCCCTAGTACTGTATCTCAAGTGTACTATTGCACTTGTAAGATTGAATAAGCACAACTTCTCTATGGAGTATGATTAGTTAATCTAATGCAAGTTGAGTGAATGATTTATCCCGACACTGGATAGGCCCGCCATTAGTGGCAGCAATATACAAGTTGCCATATTTAGGAAGAAAATATCCAGATATTATGACAAATTACTTAATTACCCTCCAAAGAGATTGATGGGCCACCCTGGATCAGGACAGCCCAGTAGGCGAGCTGATCCACCCAGAAAGGAGGGTCAACGCCTCTAGTGAGGGTTGACCAGTCGACTATCCAGAAAGCCTGGAAGGCAGGCCCAGATATGGCCCAGGAAGCAGTCAACATGTCAAGCGAAGGTTGACCAGCTAGATACCCTGAAGGTCGCTCTAGGAGCGGGCCCAGACGCGGCCCAGGAAAAGCCCTGAGGCGATGTTATGCGCTTACCATCTGGGAAACCCTAAAAGGACGCATGGAGCAATCCTGAAGGTTTCGTCTTCACCAAGCGACGGTTAGGATTCGGTGACACGTGGCAAGACTTGCTGGGCGCCGTACCTTTGCCCAACGGTCTTGGCAGACCTGCCAAGCTATAAATACAGAAGGAATGGACAGACTGCAGGACACGACCAAATTCTGGGAGCGATCCCTAGGTACACTCTGTTACATCATTGTCCATTTCATTCCTCTCCCCTTTGTTCTGATTACTACCCTCACTCTCTTATTACGAGGCGATTCGGAGTCACTTAGGCGACCGAGTCGGCTCCATCATTGTTCCAGGCGACAAGAGCGGAACAATTGGCGCGCCAGATAGGGGACTAATCAAGAACTGAGGAGGCTGAACAATGGAGCAAGGTAATATTGGAAGAATGATAAGAGGAGAAGCATCGAACGTAAGGGCCGAAAGAGAGATGGAGGAAACACCACTGAAATACGTGAACCCTGGAGCCCAAAACATACCGCTTGAGGGAAGAAACTTGAGAAATGATCTGGAGGAAGAAGGGGTGCCTAGAAACACAGACACCGACTCCTCATATATCCCTCGTGACACCAGAGGAAATGGTGTACTACAGGAGGAAGCACCAAACTCAGAAGCGTACAAAGTCCTTGAACAGCGTTTTCAGGTTCTGGAAAAGCAGAATTTGGAACTTACCCAATTATTGAAAATGGTTATCGCTCAACAAGCAAAGGCACCCAGAGTTCAGAACGTACAGGCCCCGGAAAACGACACCCACGCGGAAATGCTACGGGCATTTCGACCGCTAGTCGAGACCGGAGTCGAGCAGAGGGTCATTCGGCAACCTCTGACAAGGGCTATCTTCGCCGAAGCACTACCAATTGGCTTGGTCCCACCAAACATGGAGAAATATTTGGGGTTGGGCGATCCTGAGGAACATCAGCAAAATTTTCAAATCGCCATGCAAATGCAGGGCGCCAACGACGCAGCATTCTGCAGAGCCTACCCAGCTACTTTAGGAGGGGCAGCGAGGAGAGTGGTACATGAGCTTGCCAGAAGGAATTATTCACACATGGGATGAGTTTGCTAGGATTTTTTTGGTAAAATATGAAAGTAGGCGACACCGAAAGGTTCCAGTACAGGTCCTAGTTAACTTACGGCAGTGGCAGGAAGAATCGCTGAAAGATTTCTTTGAGAGATGGATCAGCACAGTACAGTCCGTTAGAGACGTGACTTTAGACATTGCTACTGCAAGTATGATTCAGGCGACACATAATAGGTGACTGAAGGAAGCATTGGTAAAGAAAAAGCCTACTACTCTGTCCAACTTGGAAGCCAGAATAAATAGTATAATCCTCATTGAAGAGCAGTTGGCAGAGATTGGTGGGGATGACGGCCGAAAAGGCCGAAAGGACGGACAGGCAGATGCGTCGCGTGATGGCACTGACAGGCGAGGACGGTGGCAAAGAACTGAGCGATCCCCTGAAAGAAGGGAGTATCGAGATGACAGGAAAAACAATGACAGACGCACGTACCAGGAAGACAGGCGAGAGTACACTCCACTCAACCGATCCCGGAAGAAGGTATTCCTGTACATGCAGCACAAGGATCACCACATTCAGTGGCCTGAGCCGCTTCGAGGAGACCCAGAGCAACGTAACCCCGAAAGTTTTGCAACTTTCATGATTCGCACGGTCACACCACGGAAGAATGTAGACAACTCAAAAATGAAATTGAGCGATGGATTAAGGAGGGTCGCCTGAAAGACTTTATTCTCCAGACCAAGCGAAAAGAGAGGAGTTCAAATGATAAAGAAGATAGCCCAGCCCGGGCGACCAACCTAGAAAAACAGTTTTCGCCCGATTGCAAGAACCGCAGGGCGATGCTCTCAAAAAGGCAAATGATACGGAAGAAGTCACAAAGGTCTATCAAACTATATTCGGAGGAGAAAGTTATCCGACAAAAAAGCAGTCAGGCGATTGCAAAGAGGTGTTGATCATAAACAACGGGGCGCGACGGTCTCCCATCATGTTTACGGAGGACGACATGATCAAAAGTGGAGGGCCCAGCCTGGAAGCAATGTTGATTCAGATTGTAACGCTCCGGAGTAGAGTGGAGCGGGTAATGGTGGATGAAGGAAGTTCAGCTGATATCCTGTTCTGAGATCTTTTCCAGCAGATGAAACTCCCCATCTCAAGCCTAAGGCCGACAAAGACAACTATTACAGGTTTCTCTGGCCACCAAGTGCCTATTAAAGGAATCGTCACCTTACAAGTCATGATAGGCGACGAGCAAATTAAGGCGGTGCAATCCGTAGATTTCCATGTGCTGGATTGTCGATCCTCGTACAATATAATTTTGGGGCGACCGGCGCTTGCTGCTTTTCGGGCTATCTCTTCACCAGTATATCAGGTGCTGAAGTTCGTCACCAAGGACGGCGTCGGAGTCGCTTGGGGACACCCAGAGGTGGCTAGGCGATGCTATCGGGCAGCAACGAAAGGAGCATGTTATAAAATCGACCTGGAGGAGGGAACGGAGAATAGAGAAAGACTACAGTCAGCGGAATCTGACGTCCCTGTAACTTTGTGGGAAGGCGACGAAGAGAAAACAGTGAGGCTGTCGTCTTACCTAAGCCAAGAGGCCAGACAGGCGATAATGACATTAATCAGACAATATTCACATCTATTTGCATGGCATCCCAGCGATATGCCAGGGATAGACCCATCAATTGTGAAGCATTGCTTATCCATCGACAAAAGTTGTCGCCCAGTACAGCAGAAGCGAAGAAATATTTGTCGTGAGCGACAGCTAGCCGTCACAAAAGAGATAGACAAACTACTGGAGGCAGGTTTTATCAAGGAGGTTCAATATCCGGAATGGCTGTCAAATGTGGTTCTGGTTAAAAAATCATCGGGAGCATGGAGGATGTGTGTCGATTTCACAAATCTAAATGATGCCTGTCCGAAAGACGCCTACCCACTCCCGAACATTGAACAGCTAGTCGACGCCACAGCAAATAACGAAGTATTGTCTTTTCTCGACATGTTCTCTGGGTATCATCAGATACCACTCAATGAAGAGGATCAGGAGAAAATGGCGTTCATGACTCCTATGGCGAACTATTGTTATAAGGTTATGCCCTTCGGCCTCAAAAATGCAGGAGCAACTTATCAAAGGATGATAGATATGGTCTTCGCTAAGCAACGAGGACGTAACCTGGAAGCATATGTCGACGATCTTCTGGTAAAGAGTAAGAAGAGCGACGATCATCTAAGCGACTTGAAGGAAACGTTTGAAACGTTACAACGCTACGCGACGATCACAAAAGTGTGTTTTTGGGGCTACATCAGGCAAATTCCTAGGGTACATGGTCACTCGACGGGGAATAGAGGCGTATCCAGCACAATTGGAGGCCATCTCTGCCATGGCACCACCCAAAACGGTTAAAGAAGTACAAGTTCTAGCCGGGAGAATAACTGCTATCAATCGGTTCATTCCAAAGGCGGCAGAACGATGCGCTCCGTTTTTCTCTATTTTGAAAAACGCGTCAAAATTTGCCTGGAATGACAAGTATGATAAGGCATTTGAAAAGCTCAAGCAATTTTTAGTCACTCCGCCAGTGTTGGCCTCACCCAAGGAGGGCGATGAGTTATTTATGTACATCGCGATATCACCAACAACGGTAAGTGCGGTGTTAGTGCGACGGGAGGAACGAAGCGACCAGCCCATTTTTTACACAAGTAAAACGTTGGTCGACGCTGAAACTCGGTACCCTGCCATCGAGAAGATGGCCTATGCTGTGGTATGCGCGACAAGAAAGCTCCGACCATACTTTCAGGCTCATACTATAACAGTATTAACCAACCTGCCAATACAAAACGCCCTACGGGCAATGAGCGTGGCTGGGCGACTTGCAAAATGGGCCATTGAGCTCAGCGAATATGACATTCGATACAAACCAAGAACAGCAATCAAAGCCCAGGTTCTCGTCGATTTTATTGTAGAGGGGGCAGTGCAGGAAGAAAAAGGGGAGAACCAAACTTGGACACTCTTCACGGATGGGGCCTCCAGTAAAAATGGTTCGGGAGCCGGCATAGTGTTAAAAAGCCCAGAGGGAGCTATCCATGAGGTCGCCCTGCGCTTCGCGTCGCCTTGAACCAACAACGCTGCCGAATATGGGGCGATGGAGGCAGGACTCAGGATTGCAAGAAGTATGGGGGTCAAATATGTGAAATTTTTTTTCGATTCAGCGGTGGTGGTCAACCAGTTACATGGGGAGTTTGAAATTAAAGAGGAGTCATTAATGCCATATTTTGATGAGATAAAGCTAGCCCTAGCAGATTTTACTAAAGTGGACATCGTGCAAATCGCCCGAGAAGAGAATTGCCACGCTGACGCGCTATCAAAGCTAGCCACGACGGTTGATTTTGAGGAAACAAGAATGGTGACGGTGGAGAAAGAGGTAATGCTAAACACATGCTTTCAGATCGACGGTACTCAGGAAGATGAAGACATACAAGACGATTGGCGCACCCCCATTATTAGGTTCTTAAAGGATGGAACAGTTCTGGATGATCAGGCGATGGCTACAAAAACAAGGCGACGGGCCGGCAGATGCACCTTAATAGGCGACGACCTTTATAGGAAGTCCGCCGCAAGACCTTATTTAAGATGCCTCGGACCAGTGGATGCTGATTATAGCCTCCGAGAGGTACACTTTGGAGTATGTGGAACACACTTGGGCTCTAAAAGTCTGGAGAAGAATTTATTATACCAAGGCTATTACTGGCCGACGATGCGACGAGAGGCGACGGAGTTGGTTAAAAAATGTCACAAGTGTCAGGAATATGCCGATTATCATAAATTGCCTTCCACAGCTTTGCAGGCGATTGTTAGCCCTTGGCCCTTCGCCCAATGGGGAATGGATATTCTGGGACCTTTTCCTGAAGCCTCTGGGAAGCGGAAGTACCTGATTGTGGCCATCGACTACTTCACAAAATGGATTGAGGCTGAGGCGACGGCCAGCATCACCGCTAAGCAGATTGAGAAGTTCACATTCAAACATATCATCTCACGATTCAGCATTCCTCACAGCATCATATGTGACCATGGCACCCAATTTGATTGCCAGAGCTTTCAAGCGTACTGCCAAGAATATAAAATCCTTCTACGATTCACCTCGGTTGCATATCCACAAGCCAACGGGCAAGCTGAAGCCGCAAACAAGTTATATTACGGGGTTTAAAGCGACGGATCGAAGGCAAAAAAGGCACGTGGGTTGAGGAGCTCGATCATGTACTGTGGGCACACAGAACGATCTACAAGACGTCAATAGGCGAGTCGCCTTACACATTGACCTATGGATCAGAGGCAGTCCTTCCGGTGGAAATAATGATACCTTCCGTTCGTTTGGATAGCTACAATCCGGAGGAAAATGAGCAAAACCTTGTCCATAGTATCGATATGGTTGAAGAGAAGCGCGAGGTCGCCCAGATGAGGTTAATAGCGGAAAAGGAGATGCTAGCCAGGCGATACAACAAAAAGTTAAGGCCACATCACATTAAGATGGGCGATCTGGTACTACGAAAGATCTTCAGGCCATCGGAAGGAGCCGCGAAGCTTGATCCTGGATGGGAAGGGCCATTTCAGATCAGGAAGGTTATGGGAGCAAACACCTTCAAATTAGCCAGGCTGGATGGAACAAAGATCCCGCGGATATGGAACGCAATGCATCTCCGAAAGTATCATGAGTAGTCGCCCAACGGCATGTATCAATTACCCATTTTGCTGATTAATGAAAAAAAAGAGCATCTGATAGCAATATCGCTGGATGACTCACTTTTTATCATTTCTATCTCACCATCGCTATTGTTGTTAACTGAAACTTATCATGAGCTAAGAAGCCGCATAATCGCCACAAAAATTTTCGCAAGACATGGATTCATCTCGCCTACGAGGCCTCAAAGTTTCAAACTTAGCTAAGGCCTAAAAGTAACGGCATCGCCTAAATGGCATTATAAGAAGGTAAAACGTCGCTCATTAGCAAATTACCAATCGCTAATGCTAAAAAGAACTAAGGTGCCGCATATGATGGCTGAAAACAATCGCGCTAAGGCTTTCAAACCAGCGAGGCATCGCTTACGAGCCTACCTTATAAGATAAAGGCAAAATAAAAAGGAGTTTTGCATAAAATTTAAGTGGATCGCGGGCAGCTTGTCTTACAAAAAAAATAATAATAAAAAGAGAAAAGGAATACAAAGAGAAAAATAAAAAGTCATCATTTATTTCTTCCCATGCCCCGAGCCTTGCCCACGATCGCCTTGTGAGGATGTTAGGCTCTTTTCGGACGCCTTTTCCCCTCTGCCACCATCTGCCCTCGCCTTTGCAGCTGCCTCAGCCTTGGCCCGAGCCCTTTTGGCCTTCTCAGCCACTATATACTCCTGATCCGCCGCCTGAACTTCCTTCATCACGTTGATGTACTCAGGGTCGACGTCAGTATTGGGATCGGGCACACCATTCAACAGGCGATTCACAGCCTTGAAGGAAGCCGAGAGAAATCCGCGTCGAACGAAAGGAGGGGAAGGCCCAACAACGGTGACGAATTTCTGACGGACGGCGGTCATGATCACAGGGATGGACCTTCGAATCAGTGACACGGCGGTCATATACTGTCTAGCGCTGAGCGCCTCAGTCTCCTCCTTGATAGTCGTGGCACGATCCCAATCTACGGTCATCGCCTCAGCCAGCTTCTTCGCTTCATCCCTTTCCTTCGTTAAAACCTGTATCTGCCTTTGTAGAGCCTCTTGATCTTGAGCTTCTTGGCAGATAAAGAAGCAGCTTCTTTGGCCTCGGACAGGCTCTTCTCCAAATTGGTGATGGAGGATTGGCTGGTTGATAACTCTCGCGTTAGGCGCTCTACAGCGGAGGTAGCCTCGCCTAAGTCATGCTGAAGTTGGGAATGCGCCTCAGTCAGGCGGGCGAGCTCATGCCTGGCGGCCTGATGGTCAGACTGTGTAAAAAAAAAAAAAAGTCAACAACAATAACAAGAAGGGAAAGGGTAAATGAGCAAACAGGCAGCTTGAAGTAAAAGAAGGTCATTATCATCAAGCTTCTGCATACCTCCTCGGTGTCGAAGCGGCGTTGGAGTGCAGCGTGGTCATCACGAAGCTCCCGGGCCTTGCGCATCAATAGGTCGCGCGACTTATCCGCGATACTTAGTGCCAGAAACATCTGGATAAGGAATAGAACAAAACATGTTGATAAGCGACGGTTGACAAAATATTCTAAAAAATACATATATTATGTAATAAAACAAGAGAGGAGGGCTAGGCAACCAACCTCGTGATGCTTCACATAGACGTTCCCCATCGCTGGATGGAAATCGCCGACCTTCACATCGTCCAGCCCCTTCAGAACCCCAGCGGTCACCTCCTCGACGATGTCACGAGCCACGTCGGTCGACAGTTGTGATCGCTGAGGATAAACAACGGGGAAGTAGCCCTCCGGCTTCTCATAGCCTGGCGCCAGGAAATCTGACAGGACGCGATGAGATAAAGCGCGGCGGCACTCCTCGTCGTTATGAGGCGACAAGGGTGAGTCGTCCTGGATAAAGGATATGGATTCCCGTTCTGTAGGGGCTTGGCTTTCCTTTCCGGGGCGTTGAGGAGGGGGCTCAGGCACAGAAGCGTCGTGACGCTCCGTGTTAGGAGGCAATTCAGGATCGGCGACGGTGGTAATTGGTGGGGGATCCGCTGTCCGGCCTGATCGTCTTCCACAATGGTAATTGGGTCTGACGTACCGGCGGAAGAAGACTTACGTTGCTTTGTTGGCATTGCCGCAGGCGATGATTTTTTTTCGCGGGAGCGGTGCGCCCCCCGTTTCTTTCCTTTCCCATGAGGCGAAGGAGGTGGTGGCTCAACTTCCGGTGGCGGCTCACGTTGCGGTTGAGTCATGGATATTGACCCGCGAGCTGACGTGCTGATCAGCACGTTAGAAATGTCTGTCATCCCTGCACAAGAAGGTAGAGAGAGGTCAGAAACAGGGAAGCAAAAGGGAACGCGACGCGAGACAATAGAAAGCAGGAATAAACGTAAAAGTGGGGGAAGATAGTCCCATCTACCTCCAGGCAGCGTCGCCAGGACTTGTTTTAGGGTGAAAGGGTCATTCAGGTTGAAGTTCTCCCTGTTGATAAATGACAAAAGCCGTTGTTCGACCTCAGTGGTTGAGCGACCACGGGGGAAGTTATTGGCGTCGCCTTGTGACCAGCAAGACGGAAGGGCCGTCGTCCAGGTATCTTCGGGCGAGGGTTTAAAATAAAAAAAGGCATGGTACCATGTGGGATGCAGTTTAACTGTTCTCCGCATCCCCACATCCCTATACGAACCTCGCTTTACAAAGCTAAGGCCGTTGGTATTATGTTTGGCACTGTACAAAAGGGAAAAAAGGCGAAGGGTAGGAGTAATTTTCTCGCGTTGGCAAGATATCTCGAAACTAGCTACAACAGACCATGAGGTCGCGGTATAGGCGCCAAGCGACGCTTTGAGGTTTTGAAGTAATGATATAACGAAGGGAGAAGGAGGAAGGCGCAGGCCGTTGGTAAAGCTTTCTGACCACACACCATGCCAGCCTCCGGGACAGTTCCCAATGGTCGACAGGAACGAGGGAGCAGCATAGTCCCAACAGGTCGGAAGGGAAAGTTTGGGAAGAAAGGAGCATATAGTGGTAGCAGAGAGATAAGGAAAATAGCCTGGTCTGATGACGTAGCGATCCCGGCCAATGCCGTCATACCACATGTCTCTCCAAGCTCGGACGGTGTAGCCTTGGTTAGAGACGGGGGCTGTCATATCCACGGACCAGGGGCGGAACCCGGGAACGAATCCAAGCTGATGCATTCCCCATTCTCGTGGTTCTGAAGGGTCGGGAGAGTTTTGAGAATCGTCGGAGGCAGTTCTCTCCGAATCGGTTGATGATGAGGTCATTTGGACCTTAATATACAAGGGGTTTTACCGGGAGAAAGAAGCTAGATAACAAAGAGGGCGGTCGGAAAAGATAAAAAAAAAAGAACGAAGAAAGATTCAAGCAGGGAGCAGAAACATACCAGGACAGCTGAGGAGATAGTCAAGGTCGTCGGACATCTGAAGAAAAAAAGAGATCGGGAGTAGGAAAGGCGAAAGAAGGACAGGAACGGTTGAGGAAGAAAGCAAGGGGCAAGTGAAGGAGCAAAGTGACGGAGAAAGAAGAGAAAGACAGTGATGGGAGCGGAGCGTTTTATAAAGGAAAGGCGGAGACGTTTGAGTGGTTACATCGGAAACGACGCGACAGTTGAAAGGACGGATGGAGCTATTGGCATTGGGAAAAGGAAAGCGTCTCGGAAACGCAAGCCGTGGGAGGTGGTGATTGGGCAACACGACCCATAAAAAGGAATATAAAAGGAGGGGGCTATCTCGTAGGCAATGATCGAGTTAGGGGGCTACGGAGGAAGGAAAAGACTAGACGACCCCTCGGTTGTGGCGAAAGTAGGGTTCCTCAAGGAACGCAGCGGGGGACGAGAAAGAGTAGTCCGCCAGTGTACTTGGCGACAAGCACACAAGCGGACTGGGGGGCTCATGATGGGTCACCCTGGATCAGGACAGCCCAGTAGGCGAGCTGATCCACCCAGAAAGGAGGGTCAACGCCTCTAGTGAGGGTTGACCAGGCGACTATCCAGAAATCCTGGAAGGCAGGCCCAGATATGGCCCAGGAAGCAGTCAACATGTCAAGCGAAGGTTGACCAGCTAGATACCCTGAAGGTCGCTCTAGGAGCGGGCCCAGACGCGGCCCAGGAAAAGCCCTGAGGCGATGTTATGCGCTTACCATCTGGGAAACCCTAAAAGAACGCGTGGAGCAATCCTGAAGGTTTCGTCTTCACCAAGCGACGGTTAGGATTCGGTGACACGTGGCAAGACTTGTTGGGCGCCGTACCATTGCCCAACGGTCTTGGCAGACCTGCCAGGCTATAAATACAGAAGGAATGGACAGACTGCAGGACACGACCAAATTCTGGGAGCGATCCCTAGGTACACTCTGTTACATCATTGTCCATTTCATTCCTCTCCCCTTTGTTCTGATTACTGCCATCACTCTCTTATTACGAGGCGATTCAGAGTCACTTAGGCGACCGGGTCGGCTCCATCATTGTTCCAGGCGACAAGAGCGGAACGAGATAAACACCATATAGATGATTAGATCTAGATGCTAGACAGAGAGAGATCGGATAGGGGCAATTATAGTCAACGAAGAAGATGGGGCATCAGAGCCACATATGCATTATGCATATGGGACCAAGACCAAGTGAGTAAAGTTTGGCCACAGATTATTATTATTAACAAGGTAAAATACCACTTTGGCCCCTCTATTTTGCCAACTTAACAAATAGCCTCTTATACTATAAATCGCGTTTTTTTACCTCTCCTACGTACTTTGACTACTTTTGCCGTTTAGGTCATTCCGTTTCAACTTTCATCTTCTTAACATTAAATTCAGACACATCCACGCACCGACAAAGAGAGATATCGGAGGTAGAAGATGAAGAGTTGGTCAGTGAAGTAAACTGAGGAGGTATCACGAACAGTATGGTGAAATACGAAGGGTTTTAAAACCACACATTTTATTCGCCGATTTCATCCTATAGCTAATTATATATATTTATATTACCAATTAAAACACGCTTAGTAAATTAATACATGGCTATTGGAGCTAATGTGATGTGCTAAATGCGCATCAATAAACATCATGAAGACGAAATTTGGAACATAATGACCCAAACGGCAAAGTAGTCGAAATAGTAGGAAATAAAAAGAGAGAATTATAGTATAGGGGGCTATCTGTTAAGTTGGCAAAGTAGAGGGTGGCAAACTGCTATTTTTCCTATTAAGAAAGATGCAATTATTATACTTTGCGAGAAAAGGAAATGAATAAAAGCAAAAGTCGAAGTTGTGTTCCACCTCCTCTTGTTTGTATGTATCGTTGTCTTTATCAGTTGGGCTTCTAGAAGCCAAAGCCGCACCAGACAAATGTACATATGACATTGTCTGTTCTCCTTTCACCACTTCACAATTTTCTTTCCCACATACTTCTTATTTATGGTTGTCAATATTAAGGTTTCTATTTTTCATTGGTTACTTTTTTTAGTTTTTTTTTTTAAATTATGCGATACTAAATTGGCTTCTGGTCATTATCAAGAATTCTGAGGCCTTTGATTAATTTTATTACGGGTTATTGAATTACTCATCCAACATCTAAGATCGAATAACTCAAGTTAGAAAATAAAAAAATTTATTATTTTACTGTTTTGTTTTTTTATTTGATCTTATCAATTTCTTATTGAGAATTCAGATTCTATTTTTACAAGTTTGCGAGGTCCTAAGAGCATCTCCAATAGTTAGTTTCACAAGGTTTAAACCTTTTAATAAATTGTCAGGAATGTTATTATTTTGTTTTTTTTTTATAAGTAGGAATGTTATTATTTTGTTGATGTTGTGGTTAAAGTTTAGGCCCGATAATCTCCCTTAGCTCCACTACTAAATAGAATACATGTATTATTTTTTTTATGAAATACATGTATTATTGTTGTAAGACAGTAGACTGAAAAAAAATGCATTAATTAATCAGTTAGTCAGTTAGCAGTGGGCATTAGCATTACATAAATATCGTTAACCACCTCTGAGTCTCTGACCCCACAATCACATGGCCATGCCCCAACAATCCAAAAAGCTTCTGTCTTCTGCTCATTTGTTTGTATTTGCCTTTTTTTTTTTTTTTCATTTTTATATATAAGTTTTGTGTGTGACTGTGTGTTGTTACATTTCTTCTAGAAGATATATATGTGACCTTTTTTTTTTCCTTTGAATATCCTGCACTGCTTCACGACAACAACTAAGAAAAATAGATCACAGATGCTTTTTATGGGCTGGCAATATGTTTCATTATAATCTGTAAGTACCTGTTTGTTTCATTCCTTTATTTATTTCCTTAGACTAATTAGTTTACTAGCAAGATCTATCACTAATGAGTTTCATAAACATACATACCTCCAGACGAAGACTTCTATCATGTGGTTTATTCCGTTGTTTTCATGCTAATGATGTTTGACACAGATTATATCTCAAGATGTGACCCTCGATGATTCTCAATATCAATTCACACGTATATATATATATATATATATATATATATATTTCTAATACATTAAAGCATTTTCGCTTTTTTTCAGTTGACACGTCAGTGTTTTGGGGATTTTAGAGCTTCTCCTTCATTCTATGAATGAGGGTATTTTGGATAAAAATTAATTTTGGTAAACAAAATCTTTTGATTCTTTTCTCACGAACAAGGATTGAACTCTCAACCTCATGTCTAAGAGACAAAGTGAACAACCAACAATGCCACACCTAATGATTGGAGTATTTTACTATTTAATCAAAGAAAAGTTGCAGTGTTTTCAACGTAACAACAATAAAACATAATTATAATGCTTTTATTTATTATATTCCAACAATTGATAACAAATTTATAATTTTTTACCAACATATGAATTAAATTATTATATATTAAAAAGTAGAAAAATTCAACCACACTTCTAAGTAATCTAAATAAAAATAAAAATAAATATTTTTCGGTAAAATATTAACACAAAAAATCGGCCAATGGGCTGTCTACAGTTATTTTTTAATTCTTTGGCAGGTATATCTTTAATTTTTTTAAATATCTTTAGTTTTTTAAATTTCAAATTATATTTTCTATTACATGTCAACAATGACGTGGTAAAATTGCCAAAAAAAAAACACCGCTGACGTTAGTAGGACTGCTCCGAACCCGTATTAAAGTAATGAGTTTACTTTGTAAAGAATTTAAAATTTAGGAGGTACGAAGACACTCGACTGAGTTTGGAGAGGATAGAAAGCCCCGTGGCCAACTCGAAGGGGCTGTAATGTTTTAAATATTTATCTTATGTTGAAGTCGGCCAACAGGCCGCGACTAATCTAGTATATATATATATATATACACACTTCACTTCCTCGTATTTTAATGCCTTGTAACGAAATGAACTATTAGGATCCCTCATATTCTGAAACATTTTTGCATGCGATCTCATCGTGTCGATAGAAGGCTATATGGTTGGGGTAAACTATTAAAGGAATAGAACATGTTCCTGCTTTAAGAAGTTTCATCATAAGTTGACAATCTTCATGTGCTGATTAACCGTTAGGCCCAAGGAAATGGAGGTTCTTACTTGTCAATTACTCTTACATAAATTTGTGCTAAAGTTACCATGCAAAAATAAATAAAAAATCAGCTAATGTGATCAGGCAAAGAAAGCCAGCTATTATATTGTCAACGAAATTTCTTCATATGAAAAATATATTTATATGTTGTTGGGGCTTTAGGAAAATAGTGGTATGTATTATATTCAAATAATTTAATAATCATATAATATTGGGTTCAGTTGAATATTTTTCCCATAAGCATACAATTTTATTAACTTCTTATTTGATTTTGTATAAAAAATAATTAAGAAATTGGATCATTATCTTGTACTTCAAAAGAAAGTGAACATACAAGAAATTAAGACTTGTTAGTCCCTCAACATTTATCTTTACACTTGCACTTAAACTATTAACTCTCATTTAATTAAGCATAGGTCACATGCACACTTGTGTGGAGTAGCAAAATAGTATCGTAATGCTTAAAATAACACTACAAGAAAACATGGATATAGAGACTGAGGTTAATTGTATCTAAATTGTATTTAATTGTCTCTGTAATGTTGTAGAGACAAATATTATATGTGTCTCAAATGCTCTAGTCGCTAGATCTATTTAGAGACAAATATAAAGATTTGTCTCTAAATGACCTATCGAAGACTAATTATTTTGTTGCTAATCACCCTTTTAAATGACTGTTTTTTGTATTCTAAACTATTTTTGGTGACAAATATATATGCTTTCATTAAAGGTCACAGAGACACATATATTTGCCCCGAATAATAGGCAGTTGAATCAAATTTTTTTGTCTCCATATCTAATTTTATATGTAGGATATTCCAATTTTTATTTTGTTTCTAAGCACATTTAATTAGTATATTTGATATATATTTTTGTTATTTGTACATAGAATAGCACGTTATAGTGGCTTTAGTGGCAAATAAAATGCTTAGATTAAATAAATTTTTATATATGAAAATATAATAAATACATTAATATAGAAAATTTAAGAAATAAAATACAACACAAAACAATCAAATGTTCTAAACTAAACTTTGTAGCTTTGATTCCGAACACGTTTGAATGTGGTTTCAGTTGCAACCATCTCGTAAATCTCTCAAACTTCAATGTTGCCCCTCCCCATAAAAATGTCTAAGGTAACTCCAGGAGTATCATCACAAATGCTAATGTCCTGCATATATGAATCATTTCAATTTTAAATTAGATGGGTAAATCAGAGTGTTCATTTTATCTGTTTTAATATCAAGTATCACTAGACATTCATAAGTAAGCTTAAATGGCATTGTGTCGATTACCTTATATAACAATGGCAGAGCTAGCTTGACATCAAAATTGTTGTTGTAGTTTCATCTAAGAGTCTCTGCCATCCGACAATCGTGCTTCTTCCGACGACATCTGTGATGGGTATTCTTAATCAGTAAACAATGTGTTTTTCCCAACCATCTCCTTCTTAATTATGTTAATATCCGAATTGAAGATATCCAATGTGGCAATGAATGAAAAACTAAAATGAAATGCAAAGAACATAATCCAAAAAGAGTACCTCTGAGTGATGAACCCATAACAGATTAATAGTGGTATGGAAATGGAATCTTCCTCATCTTTGTCAAACTCATCTCCATTGCCAAACTCCACATCTCTTCCATACCCAGGCTATAACTCTTGTGCCCTGAATCTGAAACCTGAGCAGCTTCCAAATTCCCAAACTGCCCCCCACCGCCATGGGCCATGACCAAGTACCCTTTCTCGCCTCACTAACATCCGACGCCTAATTCGAATCCCCTCCCTCCATTAACGACAACTCGCCACCCGATTTCCACAAGAAAATTGGAGGTGTCATGTGGGTGGATGCGGCACCGACAGAGTAGCACCGTCGATTAGCGTTGCAGTTGGAGCTTCGACTGGAGACAGATCAGGAACCTTCACGCCGACGGGGGCAGCTTGCGGGCGAGGATGCCAAGGGGGTCGCGACGGTAGGGGCCGACGGCGGCAGAGGATGAGGGAGGATGGGGATGACTTGGACGGAGCTTGCGGCGACACTCAAGCTCTTTGGTTTATTTGGAGACTTACGAAATTAGGGTTTTTTAACAGTGTTGATAACATTATAAAGAGAATTTAAAATGTAATATAAGCTAATTCAATTTTGGTAGAAAAAATACTCAACTTTTTTTTTGTCTACCCGGCAAGAATTATTTGATTAATTATTCTAATGCTATTCCCAAATAACTGCCTCTAAAGATAATATTTTAAAATTTCCGTGAGATATATATTAGTAGGAATAATTAATTAGAGCCAAATATTATTAAGTGTAGAAGCATATAATATATTTGTTGTATTAGCTCACTTTTAGAGACAAATAATATTAACTATTGAGGCAAATAATATATTTGTTGTATTAGATAATTTTTAGAGGCTAATATGTTAATTGCATCAAGCTATGTGTCTCTATAGCATACTTTTCTTGTAGTGTAAGATGATAAATTAAGGCAAAACTATAAGGTAACATCTTATTCATAAGGTTAGTAAACAATATAAGATTCATTCAGAACACTCTCCCAGCAACTTGAGTTATTTTGATGAATGCAACAACTTGAGTTATCGAGATGCAATAGTTCTTGACATGGTATCAGATTAGTCTTTGATCAACATGATGTCAAGGTTTCGAGTCCCAGTTGATAAGGATTAATCTCCTAGATATAGTTAGTTACTTCTTTTATAGATTTGTTGTGATTTACTAATATCTGTACTTATCTTTTCCATGTAATCTACGACTCTATAAATACAAACCCTAGAGCACACGGTTGGGTGTGGGTAAACAATTTCAACCAATCGTCTACTTGGTATCAAGAGCCTCCAAATAATTTTCTCTCTCTCTCTTTTTTTTCCTTCGGCCGACCGCCTCTCAAACCCTAAACCTAGCCGCCTTTTCCAAACAATTCCTCAGCTGCAACTATGGCTGCCTCCAACGCACAGATGCCTTCCCCACCTAGCCAATTGTCCGTTAAACTTGACGCCACGAACTACATCCTATGGAAGCTCCAACTCGAGCCCTTCCTAGCCGGATACGACCTTCTCCAATATGTAGACGGATCGTATCAAGCGCCAGCTCGAACCACAGAAGCAGGTGCCGCAAATCCCGAGTTCACCAAGTGGTTCGGCCAAGACCAACTAGTTCTTGGGTGGATCATCAACTCTCTTTCCCCGATAGTGATTCATACCTTGGTCAGAGTAACGACGGCACGAGAAGCGTGGACGTCGCTAGCTACTGCCTTCGGATCAGGCAGTCCCTCACAAATAAGGTTTATCAAAAAACAATTGCTTGATTTAAAATTAGCTAACGATAATATGGCTGACTATCTTCAGAAAGCAAACACGTTGTATGATCGTCTTCAGGCGCTCGGAAAGCCGATCCAAGAGGCTAACCTCGTCGAGCACATCACGAAAGGCCTTCCTCCGACATATCGTCCCTTGGTTCGTTCCCTTCACAATAAAACGGTGTCGGTGACCTACCTCGAGTTGCATGGGTTTCTGATTTCGGAAGAGCTAGACTTAGCAATGGAAGAAGTTGCGGCAGTGGTCACACACCAGCTACTAACCTCCGAGGCCGAAGTCGTCTGACTCGCGGTCGAGGAAATCGTTTTAATGATGCAGGTTATGGCGGACAGAGAAATAGCTACCAAAGCCAGCCGCCCCGTGGAAATTATCAGCGACAGCAACCAATAATCCAAGGTTCTGTGTCGACTATGGTGTGCTATAACTGTAAAGGAACCGGTCACCATTACAAAATGTGCCCTTCACCTCGCCAGATGCCACAAAACCCCCAAGCCAAACCAGACCTGGAACATCGACTCCGGAGCTACCCACCACCTCACAAACGACCTCCAAAACCTCGCGCTTCACTCCGAGTATCAAGGCACCGAGCACGTCGAATTAAGCGATGGTAATACTCTTCCTATATCTCACTTTGGGTCAGCTACTATGGATATACATGGTTCGGATGTGACACTTCATGACGTGCTTTATGTTCCTAGATCGTGCCAAGATTTATTATCTATTAGTGCCCTGACAAGAGATAACAATATTGTTGTGTTGTTCTACAATGATTGGGTTCACATACAGAACTTAGCCAACCATCAGATACTGTTCAAAGGCCAGAGTAAGCAAGGCCTCTACCCCATACCCTTGGCGTTGGTTTCGAGTCCCAGTAACCACCAATTCGTGTATAAAGGCTTATTAAAGCCTTTGTGCCCCCAATATGTTGCAGAAGGCTTATCGAAACTATGCTAAATTCAAACTCTTTCGTAGGCCATTCTTTTGAGGGAGCGTGTTAGTAAACAACCTAAGATGTTCTTACCATGTCCACAGAAAAAACATAACAAGAGGATGAATATCACATGTAAGGTATAGCTTGTTGTCTCAGCCTAAGAAGATATTATTATTTAAATGAAAGATGAAGTTGAAAATCGTTTTAAGTTAAACTTAGAAAGAAAACACTGAAACACATGGCTCCACGAGCATCGTCAAAGGGTACAGAAACTGGGGCCTGCAAAACATTGCTATCAGTAATATCTATGATCAAACAAATCAAGGAAGTTTATGGTTGGCCATTGGCCTATCCGTTGCTAGCTTTTACTTTTATGATAATGATAATATTAAAATGCAGGCCTCTCAATTCCAACCATGCTTAACTTAACCATTTTGGTTAACTAATTGTAACTATCATCACTAGTTAGTCAACATTGTTTATCCTAAAAAACATTACAATAATTGCACCAATATGTAATTTTTTAAATTACTTGCTGAAAACCTGTAAACATCACTATCGGCTTCATCTTCAATCAATTAGAGGAAAAAAAATCTAATTAACCAATAAACATCCACAGCCAAGTCATATCTCCACTACAACATAACCTGGCTATGGAGGCAGATACATAGAGGCACATAAAATATTTGCCTCTAAACATACTCTTAAAAAACAAATACTATATGTGCCTCTATAGATGCAAATATCTGCCTCTAATTGTATTTTATTTATTTATTTTAATATTAATAAATAATTTTTATAGTTTTAGAGGCAGATAATTTATAATTGCCTCTATAAGTCATACGATTACATCTTTTAGAGGCAAATAATTTATAACTGCCTCTATAAGTTATCTGAAGAACTCTTTTAGAGGCAGATAATTTATAACTGCCTCTATAAGTTTTTTTCTTATACAAAAAACTGTTTTTGATGCAGATAATTTATAACTGCCTGTATAAGTTTTTTGTCTTATACAAAAAAACTCAGATAATTTATAACTGCCTCTATAAGTTTTTTGTCTTATACAAAAAAACTTTTTTTGAGGCATATAATTTAGAACTGCCTCTATAGGTTGTATGATTAGCTTAGAGGTAGATAATTGATCTATCTCTATATGTTGAATGATTAAAATTTATAAAGGTGTCCTTTTACAAATGACACCTTTTGCATGTCACCGTTTGTGGGTGATAGCCATCCGATTTGGCTAGATGAGACTTTGTTGGAGTGTTGCTTGATTTCTCATGAGAGTTGACGAATAAGATTTCGATTACTTTCAAAAAAAATTGTAAAGGTAGATAATTTGTAAACTTTGTACTATTTTGTGTAGATAAATATTAGATACTATATAATTAATTATATATATAATAACGCTAACGATTTTTTTTTCTAATAATGAGTAATTTTATTTTCTTTTTCTTTGCATAGTTTCTCTGTATCATTGAGTTTTAGAGTTCATATTTAAAAACTACGCAGAAAGTATCAGTAAGTACTATTGAGCCAAGTGGTAAGAACTAAGAACTTAGCACATTTCCTTGAACCACCCAGGTTCAAACCCCCTAGATAGCAAAAGAGTAGAAAATAATATATGTAAATAGTGGAAGAGTCCAATAAAGAAAATATCTGGGTAGGAGTAAATTCTTTTTAAACGCATATATATATGCTTCTAAAAAAATTTACCAGCAACAAAAATAAGTGCATCTAAAAGGTGGCTAAGATGACATATAAGTAGCTGTTTAAAGACGTAATTACCACCGTAAAAAAAAGACGTAATTACCAACAATTATATCTGCCACTAATTCTTCCATTAGTGGCAGATAATATGTGCCACCGTATTTGCCTCAAAAGACCTTTAGCGACAGAGGCAGAAAAATGACTTTTAAAGGCAGATACGGTGTGCCTCCGTAGCCTGATTTTGTTGTAGTGCTCACGAACGATCGGATCATCAGTGGTCCGTCCAGTTTGGATCATCTAAGCGAACCAGAAGGTCCAATTAAGGAAGTTGGGCTCATGCCTAGAGTTATTTAGGGCGATCAAAGTCCTACTAATGTTGAGATTGATCTACAGTTTGGTGACTAATAAGAGATGATGATTAAACCCGAATCTCAGAATGCTATAAATAGTAAGGTGATCCAAACAGTAATGTGATATGACCTAACTTATCTATTACATAGGTCCATGCTATATATATACGCTTATGAGTAAAACGCCTAGGACTCCCTTTTATTCGTCTAAATACAACCTCCAATACTTCCTAATCTCCCATTCGTTGTCATATCATACGTCTTACTTCCTCATAACAAACGCTTACTATTCTTTGTTTACCATGAAACGAGAAACCGTTCAAAGAGACTTCTAGACGTTCAGGAAATAGAAAGTATATCCGACTCAACCCACCCAACCCAATTCTCCAGATCAAACAACTTATTGGACCAACTAACTAGTAATCAAACCATAAGCATCCATATGTGAGATGTGAATTAGTTAAATGCAGTAATCCGACCCCATAAGACCAACTCCAATCCTAAGGTCTTAAAACCCAAAATTTAAGACCTCAAAAAGTAAATAATAGTACTAAAAGTAAATTTTCTTCCAATCACAAGGTCTTATAATTTGAAGTCTTATAATGAAGTTGTGCTTATAATTTATTTTAGAGTAGATATCTAGTTTATAAATTTATAACTTGATTGTCATTTATGCATACACTACTATAATTAATTCAAATGAATATTTCGATAAAAAAATAAATAAATTTGAACATTAATTTTTTAAACAAAATAAAATAACTTGGTTACAAATAACTTTGAATTGTTACCGTTTTGTTAAGAAAATTGTTTCCTTTTTTAAAATATAGTTAGATTATTAAGATGGAAAATCCCACTAGGCTGTTAGATTATTATTTAATAAAAATAAAATAATAATATGTAATATTTTTCTTCGATAAAAGCAAAAATTATTCTAGATGATGGTAAAATATGGTTACAGTTACATGTTAAAATTGAGTAATCGATCGACTTTGATCCAACAGTAGTTACAATTATAATTATTATAAACAAAATTGATGTAACTGACCGATTTCGATTCGTCAATCGGTGAAGTCGACACCAAATTGGTTGGTTAACGGTTAAGAAGTTTGCAATTTTAAACCGCTCGATCGACCGAAATCCATCGATTATTAATCTAACCAAGCGGATTCACACTACAACACCATATGTTAGAATATATTTTATTATTTTCTTACTTTAAATTTATAGTCTAAGTTTAATTAAGTGGATAAAATGAGTGTGATTGAGTAATGATTGCCTTGGTAGGAGGGAAATAAGTGGGCCCACTTTTTAAGACCAAGGATGAAAAAGCTTTAAATATGGAGCTTTTTCATAAGATTTGAGTTTTTTTGGTTGGGTTTATCCCATGATTGGAAGATCCTTTGGTCTAAAAACTTTAAATTATAGGTTATGAGACTAAGATTGGAGGTGGTCTAAGAGCGGCTGAAGGATGGTGACATAATTTAAATTATGTCACCTTAACAAAATCCACTCTCAGCCGTTGGATTCACCAGCATTAGGATATGATCGGATTGGGCTATTAATATTAGGGAAATAGGCAATTAAATGCATTGATTATATTTAAGTCATTTTGGGAAGGCATTTATATAATGATATTATTCTTATTCTTTGTAATCAATAGTTTATTTTGTTACCAAATTATTTACTAATAGTATTCATGTTCAAAATCCGAGATTAAACATATATATTACCTGCTATTTTTTCATTATTCAGTACTTATTCTCATTTCCCTAGCTTGCGGCTGTTTGCTTTTCTCATGGAGTCTAATATTGTAATCGATGAAGCCAACCAGCAGCCTAGGAGCGAAGGTTTTGATCTTAATCTCATACCTGATGATCCAATCGGCGAAAATCATTCAGAATCGTCTGAGAATACTGTACCATCGCCAGGAAATCTCGAAATTTTGCAAGGACACGGTACGTAGCTAATACTATTATCCCGCTAATACTATTACTTATAAACACTCATTTTTTACTTTACTTAGTATGAACTCGATTGTCAATACGATAATAAACTTTTGCAATGATACGGTGTGATATATTTGTTATGTTTTGTGTTTCATATTCATTTTCAGTTGATATTTCTTTCAGGTGTTCCTTTTTAGTTTCAACTAACCGATAATATTATATGTCTAATAATAGTATTTTATCAATTCTCATGTTTTGTTATTCGTACATTACTGTTTTTTGTATAATCTTTTATTGTGTGTGTTATACGTGTTGTAAATATAATACTATTATTGAACATTATTTTTGTTTACTTAATAGATGTGCCTGATGTGGATTTTGATTGGGAGGCGTTGGAGTTCAAAACTGTCAAGGATGCCGAATCATTTTACAGAGATTATGCTCATAGTCTCGGATTTGAGATAAAAATAAGATCCACAAACAAGAATGACAGTAAAGGAATGAAATTGCAATGTTTACCTGACTTGAGCTTGCTGTGTATTCATTTGAGATCTCCAACAACAGGTTCATCAGGCCTATTAACTGGTTCAGCCCTGTCTTCAGGTCGTTTTGGTGCAACATTTTTTTTCGGCTTAGGCTTTTTGGATACCGCCAACTTAATTCTTTTCCCCTTTTGAGGAACAGGAGTTTTCGTCATCTTTTTCTCTGAATTTGACAAAGAAACTTCATTAACATCAAACACCACAATCAAGAACGTGAGCCCAACAAAAACCAATCAAACCACACACTTGTACAACAACATGTCATCACAAGTATAACTGTTAATAATAGTATTACAGAAATACTATTATCTTCTCATCCAGACCACACAGAAACAACACAGTTCACCTAATTCAATAATAGTAATGCTTGAATACTATTATTTGTCATTTTGCTGTGAACAACGACAACTAAATGCTTAGAATCTAACGCAATGGCTGCACATATGAACAAACAGTACTCATACAATAATTGCATCAGAAAGGCCAATCCACACACACACAAAACAGAGTTGCAGGAACAATTTACATTACAAGTTACATTGATAATAGTATTTCAAATATACTATTATCAGCTCAAATCAACCCCAAACAAACACCAAAGTTTACCTCATTCAACGCAGTAATCCTACAATACTATTATTGGCCAGTGACTGTGAACTGCAACAGTTATAATCTTTCAAACAAACGCAATAACCATGGACTGTGATGCAGGAACCATGGACAATACAGAGATGCAGGAACCATGGACAATACAATTCATATCATAAATTTCCACATTCTGGAAGGAAAAACACACAAATCATTTTATATGATAATAGTATTACACAGTCCAGATGTACTTTCAACCACGAATCATTTGGGATAATAGTATTACCCAAATAAAAGTACCGAAACCATACACAAACCACAACAATCTAACTGAAAAACGCGATGAATGCTGTCACTAATTCCGAACACAATCGAAACCACAACTACGTCTGATTGCACATGCAGAGTTAGAAATCAATACCTGGTTATGGGTCTTGTCGGCTCTTTATGGTTCCACGAAACCAAAGCGGCTGCACCAAATAACTGCACCAAATCAGAAATCGGAGTGAGGTGGGATGAATCGGCAGAGGGATGTCGCGCGGTAGTGCTTACCTGAGCGAGAAGACTGACTCTGCTCTCCCACCGACGGCGGTTGCACTCGACGACTAAGGGCGACGGTTTTTGACTGTAGAGAAGAGGGAGAGAATGGGCGGCCGGAGAATGGGGGGAGCGGGTTTTTGTGTGGTCACGGTTAAAAGAGGAAGTTAAATATAAAAGGTAAATAATATAATGAAATTTGTGGTAATTAAAATATTTAATATGCCACATTAAATTGGGAAATCCCATTATTTTATTACTATTATCCCTCCACCATTAGATCAATTCTATAGAGATCTAATGGCTCTTATGGATTATGTCTTATAGACATAATTCATAATTTTATCACCACTCCTAATCCGGTCTAAGAGGAGCAGCCAAGGTCGTCAATTGGTTGCATTTATTTCCATTTTTAATAATATGTTGCGTTCAATGTGAGGCCGATGTGGATGGACGTGGATTTTATCTCTTGCAATGCATATAATTGAGTCCGACTTTTCACAAGGGTGAAAGGAGCAATGATACTTACACAATATGCTCAATAATTAATATGACTTTGATTGATGTTCTCTGACATGGCACTGTGGGACAAAATAATGGATATATGAATGGTTAGAATTAGTTGCTCTTCTTTCTTTTCTACCTTTCTAAATTACTTTATTTTTATTTTTTTAAGCACTTTCTTATCTATTGATTTCTAGATAATGAACCGAGCTTAGTTTGTTAGTGACTCGATTTGATTTGAAATGAGTCAAGATTGAGTCAGGGTATGATCGACTCGATAGGCTTGCGAGATAGCTCAAGTTCGAGAGCTAACTCGAATACTGTTAAGAAACGATAAACGAGAAGAAACAAAGAACACGAGGCAACGAGATTACGTGGTTCCCTAACGTTGTGTTAGGTACATCCACGGACGAACTAGAGACTTTCTTATTAAGAGAGACGGAAAGAAAACTTGTCTAACCTACAAGCGAGCAACTCTAGCTCTTATATAATCCAAACATGAAGCACCCGAAACCCTAACTCCATACAACAAACGTAAGCCACTAAGCCCATGAGAAATAGAAGCCACTAATTGGGCATGGGCCCAAGTACATCCGTCAATAAATACTAGCTCGACTACATGGCTCATTATAAACTCAGTAATGGAATATGTGTTTTGTCATATACGATAAATGATCATATGTTATTTGTGATTCTACTAATGAAAACGCAAGTGATATATTGTTTAGGTTTAACTATTTTAAATGAGAGAGTAAAAAGTTGTATACTTTAGGATAACTGTTTTTTTTAACTTCACTTGTTGATGTTCTTTAGTATATATGCTTCAAATTGGGCTCATCAAGTGGTTTTAATGAGCGAAATTGGAGTTTGAGTTCGAGGTTAGATCGTTAAGAGTATTTAACGAGATAACCTCGAGTAGGCTAGAACTCGTCACAATTTTAAAAATTCTAACTCGACCTCATCTAAAAAATAACAAACCAAATTTGAGCACAACAAATATCAAATCGAATCCGTTTTAGGATAGCCCTACACACAAGTAAGTAGATATAAAAATGGGGCAAAAGGTATGCTTTATGGGTTAGAATCGGTCGTGTAATTTTATTAGGTTAATTAGAATTTAACAGGAGATGCTATTAACTAGGGCCATGATTGGAGTGGGCTGGGCCGAAATATGAAATTGGATCACCTCTGAGCTTAACTGATGCTTATTATCTATTTTGGTCACTAATGCATTGGTTTGTAACATAGTGGTCATCAACGTTTCATGTAGTCATTAACGTATTGAGTTTTGTAACGAGTTGGTCATTCCATCCATTTTTTCTGTTAAGTGATGATATCAACAATTCAACTCATTATTTTTATCCATATCACCGCAACATCAACCAAACAATTCACCGTTAGATTGTTTTTTTCACTAATTTAGTTGCTTGTAAGCAGTGTAGGATACTATTACTAACAGTTTGGGACTTCCCCATGTGTTTGAGTTCCCAAGTCGTGCAGGGAACTAGGAGATACTTCACAGTAGTCTCTTTCTTCCTTGTATAACCCATTATGTTACATGGAACATGTGTAGTGACCAAGCTTGTGTTATCAAATTTATGTATAGTGGTGATTAAGTTACAAGGTTCAAATACTAGTTTTGTATTTCTAAATTGTTAATGTAGCATATTTGATAAAAACTGGCCGGAAAGACGAACAATTATATTTGGATGGCTACTAACTGTATTCAAAATTTATTCATAATTGCCGCTGATTTCCTTCTCTAGCGTCAGCGTATGGTGACTTTCCTTCCTCCTTCCTTTCCTGATGTTCTGCTTTTGAGTTCCTCCTTCTTCTTTCTGTTTTGGGTGTCTGGGGTCTCTTTTTTTTAGACCCTTTTGTTATCCTCTTAGCTCTGAATTTTCGTGTCGCCTTGGTTTTGATTTGTCTACGATGCCAGTTGCGGGTTTCATGTATAATGTATTATAGACTCTATTGAGTCTTGATTCCACCGTTGTGCTGTATTTATGCATTTGTTTATGGTTCCGACAAGGTTCTTTCATTTTCTTCTCTTTTGGGACTTTCGATTTTGTTCAACGACATGAGAGTTCTCCAACTTTGGGCTCTAGGACTCTTTTAAATGCGAGCGTCCAATTTTCTTTCCGTTGACGATTCGTAGGCGATGTGTCTTCGATTCAGGTTCCGTCACTTGGCTTTCTGGACTAAAGCGGAATCTTTGTTCAAAGGTTTGGTCGGTTGGTTTTTCCCCTTCACAGTTGCGGATAAAGATGACGTCATCCTGCACAATTGCGGATAAAGATAGTTGGTTAGGGGCATCGTTCTCTTCAGATATTCGGCTCTGGTTATTTAGGTATCTCATTATACGTCGTGGAAAGGTGGGAGTTGGTTTTTCAATCCAATTCTCCCTTCTAGAGACCTTTTCTTATTTATTTATTGCTAGAGTCCAAGCTTCTATTATAATCCCTTCTCACGTATCCTTTTGCTCTCGAGTTTTTAATTTATTTTTGTGGGTACCATCTCTGAATTTTACCACGATGACTGATTTTACTGGTGAAGGAGCTTCTGCTATTCAATTCACTGTTGATGACCTTCGCGATGCATGAGAAAGGTCGGAAAACAGCTTACTTGCTCGCATCTTCTGGGATGAACAATTTGAATTAAGGTTGGTTGAGAATTTCTTCGTTCCTGTTTGGAAGTGTGCCCGAGTAAGTATCTATGATGTGGGGTTCAGTCTTTTTCAATTCATCTTCCCGACTGTGACTAAATGTAACTAGATGCTCAATAATCAACCGTGACTCTTTCAACACCTTTATTCATCTGTAATGCTTTTCTTCTTCATTCGGACTCAGGTCGAAGATTGTCCACTCTATCAATTAGTTGTCCAAACCTAAACACAATCTCCCTCACTCTCTTCTACTTTAGTCCAGGTGATATTGGTTATCTCGCCAGTAGGACATCTCGATAAAAAAACATTACCCATAATTTTCCTAGGTATACCACCAACCAAAATTTACATGTCTGCCTGCCTCTCTTTCCCTAAGAACAAACAAACACGTCAATTCCCGTTCAAAATTAAAAAGAAAAAAAAAACAAGACTGTTTCCGCTCTGTACACTCTTCGGTAACGAACAATTCAAAGAGGTTTTCTGTTTTCCTTCACTGCAGATGGGAGCTGCTAAATTAAAGGACGTTACCAGTACCAAAACTGATGCTCCAAGATGGAATCGGAATCCTCTCACGTCCTCTTACTCCGTCGTCACCGGAGTACAAGTCCATGTTCGTGACAGCCACCGCCTGGTCCCTGCAAATCGGACAACTGGAAGAACGAGTCGACAGCCACAAGTCGATACACCCCTTGTGGAAGACGTGGCCGCACTTCGGCAGCAGCCTCAAACACTCCCCCTTCTGGTACTCTCCCAAGCAAATCGAGCAAACCGCTCCGTCAGAGCAAGACTTCCACTGCTGCGGCGGCGGCAATTTGTCTACGCCGTAGGTATACGCTGGAAACGTCGTCAGAACTTCCTCCACCACTTGTTCCCTCTTCTTCGCCGCCGTGGTCGGCCGATTACGAGCATCGTTATTAATCGTTTCCTGGTCGGAGGATTCAGCTGATGACGACCGACAACACTTGGCGAGGCACATCGCGAGGAGGCAGAGGACGGTGAAAATAATCGCGAATGTGCCGCAAGTGAGCAGGATCCTCACCTTCAGAGTGCTAGGGTTTTCTCCCGGCTGCATAGCGGAACCGAGAAGAATTCTCTGGCATGGGAGCTGGAAATGGCGATCGTCAATTAGATACTCCATCTGAATTAGAAAGGGAGAAACGAAAAGAGTCGTGTATTGGGAGAAATGAGATGAAAACGAAGTGAAACTGTTCGCCGTAACTCCCCATAGAGAGATCAATATATTATGGAGTGGTGGAGATACTGGGGAGTATTCCCTAAGAAAAAGAGACGCGTGAATAATTAAGGAAGTTTGTTTGTTTCGTTTCCATTTCTGGTGTGTTAGGCAGGGAATCTAGGCATTGAAGCATCTTCATTTCTGTCCGGATTTTGAGGATGCCCATTTGAAGTAACCACAGTTTGCTTCAGCGTTCGTGGAAGGTCCCTGCGATAACAAATACAAAACAAGTGAAAATCTGTGCTTCAATTCAGCCAAAAGGTTGGTGTTCCATTATCAAATTACCTCTGCTCGACAGCACACGTAGAATCTTCGGCCGAAAGTTGGACCGGGTTTCTTCACAACCCGAGCAACGCATGGTTCCTTGTGGCCTTTGCAGAGGGGAATGCTGTTCTGCATCAGTTGTTGTATCCTCTGCCACTCTACCAAGGCATTGCTGTTTTTACTTTTCGATGAAGGATCATCGGGAGCATGCTCTTGACCATCTTGGGTTTCAGGACTAGGCCTCGGTTCATCTTGTTCTGGACTTCCATGCTGTTCATTTGATGCTGGAGTTTCGGTCAGCTGGGGAACATTAGTAGAGGAGGAACTTTCAGACACAGTGGCAAGTTTTGAGCTTGTCTGGAAAAATGACCTCAGGGAAAGTTGACCCTTTCTTGCTTTCTTCTCGCTTCTTGCAGCAGGCACGGAATTGAAGCGAACTGAAGGAGATGAAACTAGTGTGCTAGGACAAGCTACATCAGTCGAACCCTCACGAGAGTATTGTTTAGAATCACCGTCTCCATCCTGGGAACACCAGTCTACTGTAAAAGATTCGGGTATGCTGCAACTATTACCTTCTGAAGATGAACAAGATACAATGCGAGATTGAGTCTGCACTGAAGCTTGTCTTTTCGTCAACACAGATACTGCAAGAGCTCAAGAACCAAGGTGTTACAAATAGAAAATTGCAGAATGAATGCTGTAATAAAAACAGGAAGAACCACTGTCAAGTATCACAAGCTATCCACGTACCAAGTGTCTGTTGGAGACCTCGAATCATGGGGAGATATCGTGCTGATAGGGATGGGGTGCTATGTTGGCCGATGTCAGGAATGTGCATGAGAGTCACATATACGGGAACGTGATCTGAACCTTCAAGTTTGATGTCTAACCCTCCTTTCCACCTGTATCTATCCTCAATGAAGATGAAAGAGGATCATCAATTTTTTCTTAACAGACAATCAAATAGCCTCAAATTCAAACAAAGTCTTACCTAGGTGTATTTCCTGGTTTCCAACGTTTATACTCTGTCAATATGTCACACTCTTGAACATCACAACTAACAATATTGTGGCCTCGTTGATCATCATCCACTTCATGTAAGCATGATCCAGCGCAGAGAATATGATCAATTCTACTACCATAATTAAACTGTTCAGCTCCTGTACTGGATGACCAGCATGTGTATGCATCTTTTCTATTCAATAGGACGCAAGGAAACAAATAGATATAAGTGATCAATATTAAAGATTACATGACCAATCCGTCACACAGAGCGTGGAAAGTCAAACCTAAAGGGATGTTTATCTCTGAAAACATCAGAGAAACACCCTCCTGATTGCACTAGCAAAGATCTAAACCACACCCGGAACCTGTAACAAAACAAAGTAGTTCACTACTGGCTCTTAGACTTTATACAGGACCAGAAAAGAAAAGCAGTTCCAAACTCACTCATTCTTCTCAAATTCTGGACTGGCTTCACATCTATCCATAGCAGAAGGAGCAATGTTGAGATCACCAACAGCAAACACCCTCCTTCCTTGATCTAGCAGATTATCCCATCTTTTCTACACATCATTTCAGTAATCAACTATCATACAGACTGCAGAACTGACGAATACAACCAGGAGACATATCATGGGTTCGAGTTTATCAACAACAGTTGAAGCTTCAATCACGTACCTTCAAAATCTTATAAAAATTGAACTTAAATTTAATCCTCTCTGTGTCACTAGGGTCTGCTCGAGGTCCATATATGTTAAAAAGAACTGCCAACTGCTCAAAATTAGTTGAACTACATCACAAAGTTTCTCCAGGGGAAAAAAGTTAGAAACTTTAAACAAACAGAAGCAGCTGAAAAGAAAGATGCAGCAACAGCTACATACCGAAATGACTGTGATCAGTGATAATACACCTTCCCTCACTATCAAGCTTAAGAAGATCATCCTTCTCAAGCTCCTCATCAAGCCCCTCCACCATCATAGGCCCAGCATCTTTCCCGCTATTGGTTCTATCAACAAGACCAGTGAAACCTTCCTCTGCAGCAATGGGCAATGCCACTTCTGTACTAGAAAATGCAGACTTAACCCGACAAAAAGTTGCCACACCTAACACAATAGCAAGGGAAAAATAGTTGGAAACTTCAAATAGAAACGGAGGAATCAGTGAAGTATCATCAACTTCACTGCATCATTTCAACAAACACCTTACCGGAGTACCCAGTCCGCCCTTTATCACTAGTGCGGGTACAAGAGAAGAAGGACTCGTACCCATCAGCCATCACCACGTCCGATGTCAGTTCCTGCCTTCTCAGTTTCGTTTCCTAATTCGTTCCGAATCAGAGTCAGAGACTTGGCCACAACCACCAAAAAGAAAGACGACATAAAAGGCCAACTCTTGAAGTTGTGAATGGATCACCTGAAAGCAGATGATGTCGGCATCAAAAGAATCAAGCAGTCTGAGAAGAGAGCCAAATTGTGAGATCCGTTGCCTCAACCCATTAACGTTGTACGTCACAATCTTCAGTCCTTTGACTCCTTCCATCTTTCGGTCTTCAATCATTCCATTCTTCGCATCGCACCTTTCCCTCGTCTCGGATTTTCTCCAGAAATTAGATTACCCATTAATCTGCTTGTTCTCTTTAACTCTCTAAGAAACGATGTCGTATACGATGACATTTCCCTTTTTCTCTCCCTTCGACGCATCGTTTAAGCGGATAAAGCTTTGTCTCAGCTAGAACGGCACCGGTTTGGGGATAAACTTTGGATCAAATACATCAGTTGTCACTTAAGTTTGGGGTTATAACAGCATGGTCACTTAACTTTAATATTTAACTTCGTCATAACTCAGGTTTATGTCATGTAGCCTAGAAGTAACTCCGATCAATTTTGTCCATTATTCATTAAATTTTTTCGTATCATATGATCATGTCACTCAGATAATTAATATTATATGTGATACTCAAAGCTCTATCAACTAACCGATTAAATCACTCAACCAAACCAAAAAAAAGATGAAAAAAATAAGAAAAGAAAATTGAATGAATCTTCACAGTTAAAATCGCAACCGGTCCTTCTATCGCTTCTTTCTCCTTCTCGTTGCCTCCTTCCACCACCTCGAGGATGAAATCCTTGTCGTCGGGGAACTCACCTTTGTTAGTCTCGTCATTGTTGTGTAGATGGTGGACGGCGACAAGCATCCTGATTTCTTTAGCCCCACCCTGATCGGGATGGTCCATTATTTCGCCAACTAAATGGTCCAAGCAAGGTACGAAGCAGCAGGATATGTTACTGCTGGGTAAACCCCGAATCTCGGAGGCGAAGAGGACATATTAATTATATTATTATACTCATATGATTTGTTCAACCTAATCATGATTATTACTTATTAGAATGCTAATTCAACCTAATGGGAGAGATGGTGGCAGTGGTGGGCCGAGAAATGAGGGTTTTTTTGTGGTATGGTTAGATTGCTTGGTGATAGATTTTGGGTGAGTTTTGAATATTAAATATAATATTTTTTTTTAGGTGACATGGTTATATGACATGGAAAAATTAACGAAATTTAACGAAAAAATGTATGAAATCGATCAATATTACTTTTGAGTCACACGACATAAACCATACTGGTGATAATGTTAAATTTTAAATATGAGTGACCACTCTGTTACAACCCAAACTTGAGTGACGAAGAATATATTTCACCCGATAAACTTAAAACAAGCTTCCAGGTGCAACGCACCAAAAATCTGAGTAATAAAGAGATTTTATTATTATCCAGTGGTTGGGGTTGGAGGGCTCGTGGAGAGCACGAGTGGAAGGTATTGGGATTTGTATTTGCTTTTGGGTTTGGCATTTCTTGAAGCTCCTTCTTCAGCTACCTGTTGCAGCCTCTCCAATTAGATTTCTCTGGAAAGCAGTAGCAATCAGAGTTAGACAACCCCACAGGGCACAGCCACAGCAACCTCTCTCTGTTCTGAAACTTCTTCCTAGGTTAGTTGACCTTCTGTGGTGTTCTTCAAGTTGAGCACATGAATCAGCGGAAGGCAGCAGAAGATTCAATTCATGAATCCAGGTGGGTTCTTACTCCTAATTAGTTCTTCAATTGTTCAACTTCGTTTTGGTAATTGGTTTTATTGGTTGGTTTCTGCTGAATTGAATTTCACTAATTTTGTTCACCTGATGCAGGCAGAGGCAGGAAGCGGAAGCAAAGGACCCAGTTGCTGCTAGGAAAGTCCAGAAAGCAGACCGCGAGAGATTGAGGAGGGACCGTCTGAATGAGCAGTTTCTTGAATTAGGTCATACCCTAGGTAATGTGAAGTTTGGTTCTTTACTGTTTTTGTCCTGTGGAAGAAGTCAGTCGCTAGATACAGCTGGAAGATTCCTGTGGATAATGAACTTTGATCTTTTGGGTGATAGGGTTGAACTACGTTGTGTTTTAGTTCTTTTCTGCAAAATAAATGGGATTCTTAAGCTCGTATTTGTTGAAAGACGTTTTCTTATCCAAACCCAGCAATGGTTGTTGTGAGTTCTGTGGATAATATGATTCTGTGTTACATCCTTCCTTGCATTTGCTTTTTGCGGAAAATTCTTTCCAAAGGCTTAGCATAAAGTTGCAGCAACTTTTGGGTGGAGATGCATTGGTTGTTCTTGAACTGGCTTGTTGTTTGAATTCAGATCCAGAAAGGCCTAAGAATGACAAGGCAACAATTTTGACGGATACTATTCAAATTCTCAAGGATCTAACATCTGAAGTAGACAGACTGAAAACCGAATGTGCTTCACTCTCAGAGGAATCACGCGAGGTTGGTCATCTCTACTCACTGTTCAGATTTTGGTATATGCTTGTGAAGAAGTTTCAGTTGTGATATTTAGTTGTGCTCTTATGAATGCAGCTTATACAAGAAAAGAACGAGTTGAGGGAGGAGAAGGCATCATTGAAATCTGATGTTGAAAATCTTAACATTCAGTACCAGCAGAGACTGAGAGTTATGTTCCCTTGGGGTCCTGTTGATCCGTCTGTTGTTATGGGGCCTGCTTATTCATATGCAGTCCCTGTACCAGTGCCTCCTGGTCCAATGCCCATGCATCCACAAATGCAGCCATTTCCCTTCTTCAGAAATCAACCTCCCAACGCTGTTCATGGTACTTGCTCAACTTTCATGCCATACCCAACTCCTCCTAACCCTCCAATTGAGCAGCCATCAGCTCAAAGTGCCGCTGCTTCACATGCCTCGAGCAAACCAGATCCTAAAAGCAAGGCAGTACGCCACCAAGCAGGTAGCCATACTGAAAGCTGCGACGACTCTGCTGATGTTGCGACCGAGCTTGTACTTAAAATGCCTGGATCATCTTCGCAACAGGTTACCTTTTAGTTTTTATTTCCTGCAACATTGCTCAAAGAGATTAAAAGGAGCCAAGAGCTGACCATAAAATTTTGTTTAGGAGATGCCAGCAGTAGAAAGGAAACGCAAGCAGCTGCAGAGGAAGGAGAAGGATGCGAGCTGCGTCTTATCTTCATCTAGCATGAGTTCTTCCCCTCTAACCATATATGATAACTCCTCTAATAGTGTTAATGATGCGGCATCATCGAAGCCTTGAGATTCTGGGCTGTGTAATCATGTCTTTAAGACAGGTAATCACATTGAGAATGTGCTGGTGCATGCGATTGCGCGACTTTCTGTTCATGAAGTTAAGAATGCTGTTCTTTACAGGATATCTACCAAATTAGGAGCTTAATTTGTTGACCACAATCGGATTTAGAAAGCATTAGAAAGTAGCAATTTGGGCAGCAACACAAAGTTGTGAAATACGGATGAGCTTGGGGCTGAGGAAGAGAAAGAATCGTTGGATTGGATTGGATGCTCTCTTTGTTGTAATTATTTGTACAAAGATTGGTCTTTTAAATTGTTTATCTTTAGTATTGGCCTAGTGGTAATGTATTAGTGAAAGTATTCATAGATCACTATTAATGAAAGTATTCATAGATTTGGAAGTTGGGGCTGACATGCACGGGATCTACTACGGGTCCAGCTTGCTGTCAAATAAAAGGTCTCCTTGATGCCATCAAATAAATCATAGTCATTCAATAGATCCAACGGTGCAAGAAAAAAACTGGGGTAATAAGGACATTTTAAACATATAATTAGGTTTAAAAAATTAGAATTAAATCCTTCCCTGCTACTAACTCGCAGCCGCCGCCGCCTCTGGCAGCCAGCCCTCTGCCGCTGCCGGTCGTCCGTAGCCGCCGACCCTCCGCCGCCGCCGGCACCATCACAATAATTATTTTAAAAAATGTTGGTGGGGGGATTTCTAAACTCCTACCGCTATAGCACTAGGTATTATTGAAATATGTATAACAATAAAATTGTTTTAAGAAAGTAGCATACACATGGTTTGTATATAATATGTGCGTATGAAGTATGTGTACACTAATATATAAAAAAAGGTGTGCACATATACGAATAGGTACACACATTATTTTATAAGTAGTATGTCATGATTTATATAAAATATGTGTACATTAGTTAAAAAATAAGTGTACGTCCACGTATATAAATATGTTTACACATGTATAGAAAAGTGTGTGCACGTGTACAAAGAGTGCATGCACATGTACAAAGAATTTGTGAACGTGTACACATTGTGTACATGTATACAAGATAAGTGATAAGAATTTATTACCAAAGTCGTATTCCACGAGGTCCTCTCATAGGCTAATACTCACAAAGTTCATGAACGGTCTAAACATTTAAAATTGAGTTTTGGTTTTGAAAGAAAACAAGTCAAAAGCATTAACAAACAAGGAAAAACTAACAAGTGAAATTGAGGATCAAACAAGAGAGAAAGGAGTTTAGCTTAGCAAGGGGTTTCTTCAAGCTCAAGGTTCATGAAAGCTGGATTGAATCTCAAGCAACGATGTGTAAACTAATGACCATGCAATTCACTCAAGTAGAATCAACGAACTCTCGCACAATTGACTCTCTACTCCTAGACCAAATGCACCATGCTCTCGCTATGTGAACAAAGGAAATGGAGTGCCTTATCTTGCTCAATGAAATGCTTGGAACTTGAATTCTATGCCAACAATCATCCAACACAAGGTAAATGATGCAAGACACTCTCATGTCAATCATATAACACTAGTCTAGCAATCAAAAGGGTCTTTCAACCTTCAAATGAGAGTAACTAAATGCACATCAAGTGTTTGATAAAATGACAACAAGGAAAACAAGCTCAAAATGGTTGCAATTGTAATATCCAATCTCTCAAATCATCCAATTACAATCCTACAACCTTAGATCAACATCAATCAATCATTCTCATGTATTGAAAGACATAAACAATACCAAAAGAGTAAATCAAACTCTAATGGCTACAAAGCACAAGGTCTAGGATCATCATCTTACACAAATGTCTAAGAGAAACTCAATCCATACAATCAATCACCTATCCTAGCTTGATCCATCCCTCACTAAACTAAACCTAAGCTCAGCCAAGCATGACCATGGAAGAAACCTGCATTTGGGTAGAGGAGACCATCCTTGCTTCCATGGAGGATCTTCCCACTTAGCTCTTCAAGCTCCAATCCAAGGGTGGAAAGCTTCACTTAGATCTTCAAGTTGATCAACAATTGAGGGTGGATGATGATTGGTTGAGAGGAGAGAGGGTGATCGGCGATTGACAATTGAGAGAAGAGGAAGAGTGACGGCGATTGTGTTGTAAAATATGATGATGCCCTTAATTTTTCGCCGCCTCCCTCTTTATATAGCACGCCGGAAAAAGCTGGAATTTTCGGCGAAAATTGTGTAACATTTTCGCCGAAAACTTCTTTGAGAACACCGAACGGCTGCTGCATTCCTTCTAATATTTTCGGCAAAAACTCTGAACTATTTTCGCCGAAAATTTCTTCAAAGATCAAAAGTCCGCCGTCTGCTTAGAGTTTTCGGTTTGAGAACTTGAAAATCTCGTCGAAAACTTCTTCAGGAAAATTGTATTTTCTTCGATTTTGCAACGTCCATAACTCCTCCGTCCTAGCTCCGATTGACCTCCCGTTTGAACCTGCGTGCTCCTTGTCACCAGTACTTCAATGCCAAAACCTGAAAATGCAAAGAAAACAACTCCAATAGACATAGAATTGGCCTCAAAGTGGCAACCGGACAACAAGATAGCACTTTGCATAAAACTCCAATAAAGGCATATAAATCATAGCAAAATGAGGTCAAACATGGGAGATCCCTAGGCTAATCAAGGACTTAAAATGCACTAAATATGATCACATCAATAAGTGTACGCGTGTATAAAAAATGTAAGTACATAAACGTGTGAGTATAGAACGTGTACAAAACGTGTACGTGTATAGAACGTGTACAAATGTATAAAACGTGTATACTTGTTTTATAAAATATGGTAACATGAGTACGAAGTATGTGTACACCAGTGTAAAAAAATAAGTGTGCACGTGTACGAATAGGTGTACACGTGTATAAAATGAGTGCACGTGTGCATAAAAAAATGTAAGATACTGTGTACATGTGTACGATGAGTATGTGCACGTATATAAATATGTGTACACGTGTATAAAAAGTATGTGTACACGTGTACAAAAAATGTAAGTACATAAATGTGTGCTTGTATAGAACGTGTACACATGTATAAAACGTGTACACATATATAACACGTGTATGAAGCGTCATCGAAAATGTGTGTACACGTGTACATAAAAAATGTAAGATATTGTATACATGTGTACAATGAGTATGTGCACGTATATAAATATTTGTACACGTGTACAAAGAGTGCATGCACGTGTACAAAAGAGTATGTGTACAAGTACACATCGTGTACACGTGTACAAAAATGTAGGTACATAAACGTGTACACAATTTATATACAAAAATGTGCACGTACACATGTAAAAAAATGTGTACACATATTAAAAACGAGTACGAAGCGTCACCGAAAAAAAAATTCCAGAAAATAGGCCTGACGACGGTGGTCCGGTGGCCGAAATTTTTTTAGAAATCGAAGCTCCGATCGTCTAGAAAAATCACCGGAAAAGTCATCGGAGCTCCGGTCGTCGGAGCTCCGATGGTCGGAGCTCCGGTCGCCGGAGATTCGGGCCAGCGAGTTTCCACTTAAAATAAAAAAGAAATTAAATTAAATTAAACCCTCAGCTGACATCCATTGGGGAAAAGACAAAAATGACCCCTGGGATTAGATGAAAGGAGAAGAATGGATGGCTGACATGCTTCCTTGATGGTGTCAAGGAAGGGGATTTTATTTGACAGCAAGCCGGACTCATCTACTACGGTAAGACCCATTATCCTTATATGAGGACATTTCTTTTTGAACTGTTGGATAATGATCTTAATCTGATGGTGAGAAATTAGGTCTGGACAAATTAGTAATTTTGGTACCTATTTGAATGATTTGAGTTTGTGGATCATTAATTAGCTACCAAATCAAAAGCCGTCACCACTCTCTTTGTTCTTCTAGTCGACGCCATCACTCTCTTTGTTCTTCTAGTCGACGTCACCACTCTCTGTTCTTCCAGCCGATGTCGCTGGCGCTTCCTCGACCACAACAGACCGAATGTTGTCAATATCGCTCTCACTGTTCTTATAGCCGACACTGCAACTCTTTGTTCTTCCAGTCCACGCTGTCGGCGGTTCCTCGACCATAATGAACCAAACGTCGTCGCCGCCGCTAAATGGAACCAGTCCCGCCTTGCTCCAACCTTGTCACTGTCTCCAGCCCCCCGAGGTTACGAGTTGGAATCGAGTGGATGTTGCTTCTTCTTCATCTCCATGATTTTGCTCCGATTTCCAGTTAGGAACATGTTCTTCTTTGTGAACCACGTAGTTCCAGACAAAAGTTGGAACGGAAGGATCCAAATGAAAAAGTGGTCGAAGTAGGGGGCAAAGTGCTATTTTTTTTCTTTTAATAGTATAGAATGATCCATAATGGTAGAAATATGAAACTCGTATTATTATTATTTTTAGATGATTGGATGTAGATTTAGATGAAACTGGTACTATTAATATAGATTTAAACATTTTCTGGTAGCCATCTCCTTCCTTCTCTTCTCTCATCCTTTATTCTCCTCATCTTTTACCTCATATATCTCATTAATCCTCTTTCTTCCTCTTCAAATATGTACATTTTTTTAGGAAGAGGTACTAACGTCCAACAATGGCATGATGTAATCTTATTTCTACTTTTGATGTTATTGGATACCTCGTTCTTTACTTATTTTACCCTTCTGATACTAAAAAATGTGGGCCATAACCAATATCCAATCTTGTCCGTTGAAAATGTGGGACATCGCCAATCAACGGCCCAGATGCAGTTAAGCATAGATTCAGCACCATTTCCATTAAGCACCTGACTATTTTCCAATCCTCCTCCTCCATTTTCAAACATGCACAACGTTTTAGGAAAAGGTACCAACATCCAACAATGGCATGATGGAGTCTTACGTTTGAGGTTATTGGATGCCTCCTTCATTACTTGAATTAAATAAAAAGAATATCATAAGTGAGTTTTGAAACCCTCATCATGATTGTAGTCCCTAACTTAAATAAAATGAATTATTAGAAGTGGGGTTTGAACCACCCCCTCTTTCAAGGACCATAACTTAGTTTGGTGTCTTAGGCCACTCGACCATCGTGAATATTTCATTTAATATTATACGACACCACACGCTAGGCAATTAGTGTTCGACGACATTATTGTAAAGCTAATCCGACTTTATAACTCGATATCTCATCTTACGAGTGTGACGATCCGATCTTACTCTCAGGGGCCTAAGAAGAGAACTCATGAGACTATGGGCTAAGGGCCCACTCTTCCGGGACCAACGGGTGTTGGGGTAAGGGACACGTGCGTTGTTAGGGCTAAACAATAGTCGATGGTCCAGTCACAACGGCCGTTGGCCAAGTTTTTAAGTGCATCGTATTTAGCAGTTTTTGGAAAGAGAAAAAGGAGTTTTGGGGTTTAGGACGGGATTAGAGATCTAGCTCTAGAGTGGTTTTGACGAACGGAGCTCCCCAAAAGGGTTAATAGGAGAGCACCAGAAGCTAAGGGGAAGAATCAGGGAGCGAGGGTTTGAGCGCCCCTCCTCCATGGTATGGTAAGCAAGCTCTTCCCTCTTGAGGGTTGTTTACCATCTGATATGGTGTGATATTTGAGGGGTTAATCAGTGTCGTTGGGTTTCTGAAGAAGGTGAGTGTGGAAGGTGTCATAGTATCCCGCAACTTCAATTTTCAAACCACCAATCCAAGCAAACCACGATCTCCGGGGATAATTTGATGCTTGGATTGCCTAAAAAAATCTTTCCAAAAATTGCCTCTCTAGAGTTCCAAGTCGTCAAAGTTCATCAAAAGTATGTTATCACAATTGGGAAATAAACCCCAATTAAAAGGTGCAGAAATCCAAACAACACTAAAAGTGTGCCAGGCAGCACACAAAAATTGCTTTTAATTGTGATAATGCAGTTCGATGAAGGTTTTAAGGGAATGTAACATCCTCGTCCAACTGGATGATTTGTGATAAGAGTTCGATTGATCTATGTGTTAGAAATGATGTCATTGAGGTCCAATCGAAGTCTGATTCGTTTGGAAGCTCGATGAGTTGAGGTTACAAACTGTTGAGTGTACAGTGGGAGGTACATGGATGTGTAATTGTAGTACAAGTCATGTACCATAGATACACACCGTGTATCTGTGATACACGGCAATGTATCGAACCAAGGTTTCTCCAACTTTAAAACTTGATTCTGGGAGCTACAAAAGTTAGGTCGAGGCGTCGTTTCTTCCTACGGATTCATGGGAGTGAGGAGATGAGTATATTGGTTCAATCGAGTGCAGGTGGCTACTGTTTGGTGTTAGTGAGAAGAGGAGCCACATTTTTTGGAGAGAGAAAACTCTTCACCGGTGACTGGGAGACTATTAGAGCCTCGAGCGAGGACCCCTTGTGTCGATAGGTGTTGATGAGTAACACGAGGAGTTGAAACTTGATTCATATAAGAAACTAGGTTTTGCATGAAATTGATGAGAGTAAAATTGGGGAAAACCTTGTTGATGATTGATTGATTGATGGAATTGCCTTGCTTTGTGATGCATTGGAAAATCATTGAAATGATTAGACCTTGGATAAAAAACGAGTGTTGGGGTGAATTGGTTGTATTATGAATTGTCACTACAAGAAAAAGGAGGTTTAACAGCGAATTTTTATTTAGTCTAACAGCGGCTGTTACCAATCCTAACGGCGGATACGTATCCGCTGTTAGGTTGACTAACGTAAGGATTTCTAACAGCGGATAGGCGTCCGTCGTTAAACCTAACAGCGGATATCTCTATATCCGCCGTTAAATGTAACAGCGGATTAAAATTATAACAGCTGATGTTATCCGCTGTTAGAGTTACGATCATAATTAAAAAAAATTGTAGAAACCTGCTCGCCGGAGCAGGTTTCTGCCGATCTTCTTCTTCTTCTTCCTTCTTATTTCTTCTTCTTCCTTCTTTCCTTCTTTCTTTTCCCTTCTCTTCTTCTTTCTTCCTTCCTTCTCTCCTTCCTTCTCCTTCCTTCCTTCTTCTTTTCTTTTTCTCCTTCTTCTTCTTTCTCTATTCCAGATCTTGATTAATCTCCTTCTTCTCCTTCTTCTTTCTTCTCCTTCTTCATCTTCTGCCATTCTTCTTCTTCTTCTTCTTCCTTCTGCCATTCTTTTTTTTCTTCTTCTTCCTTCTGCCATTCTTCTTCTTCTTCTTTCTTTTCCTTCCTTCCTTCCTTCTTCTTCTTCTTCCTTCTCTGTTCTTCTTCCTTCCTTCTTCTTCTGCTTCTCCTTCCTTCTCCCTTCTTTCTCTTTCTCATTCCTTCCTTCTCCCTTCTCCTTCTTCTCCTCCTTCCTTTTTCTTCTTCTTCTCCTCCCTCCAATTAGGTTTCCTGCATAATTAGGCAGAAAAAAATGAAATAAGTAAATAAAATAACAAAACACACGGATTGGCTGGGGGGTGGGCACACGGATTGCCACATCATCAATCTTTAACGGCGGACTTGCTAACAGCGATAATATCCGCTGTTAGGTGTCCCTCCAAAATTTCACATTCCCGTCGAGGCGGGATTTTTTGGCGCCTGCCCAATTTTCATTTTAACAGCGGATAGCTGTCCGCTGTTAGGTAGTATAATCTAACAGCGGATTCCTGTCCGCTGTTAGACTTTCGATGTTAAGAGGTAATTTTCTTGTAGTGTGTGGATGTTATCATTGTCAGTTGTGATTTTAGGAGGATAATCCCAATGAAAGATTATCATGTGAAGGATTATCATGTGAAGGATGAACATGTGTGTGACCCTAGACGCTGATTGAGACTACCCGTATTTCCGTTGTGTTTATAGGTGGGGGGGGGGCAATTAGGCTAGTTGTTTACCCTTGCTTATGTGTATTGTGAGAACTTGTGATGGTTTTGGATATTGCGTATGGAAGGATTGATGGTGATATTGTGAGTCGTGAATTGATGTTGGAAATTGTGGAATTGAAAATGATGGAAAAAAAATATATTCATAAAAAAAATGATGGAAATTACGGAATTGAGAATGATGAGTCGAGATTGGTGATTTGATATGAGGATGCTTTTCAATTGGTGTATTATGTTGCTTGATTGTGAATAAATAGAATCAGAAGAAGCCTACACTACCCCACATGTGATATTGTAATGTTGTTGAGTCTGATCCATTGGGGTGGATCACCATGATATTGGGTCATGGTTGGTACTGTGTGAATACTCCTTCGGGGAAGGATGATTCTAGTGAGTACTCCTTTGGGGAGGATCATGTATGGATGTGTCTAGATGTGGTGGCTGGTAGTGGTGGTGTAGGAAAACTCCGTGGCACCTAATAATAATCATCTAGTTGTAACTTGTATGCTGCATGAATTGGTGTATGTGGTGAATGATGTTGAACTGATGAACTGGAATTATTGGAATGATGATGATATTGAGAATTGTTGATAGTAACTAGAGAACTGCACTTGGTTGATCACATAGACGGTTGTAGGTCAATAATCAGTTAGACGTAAGATTGAATCCCATTGCTTAGTGTTGGATGGAAAAGTATTGGAAGAGCTCCTATAATTTAGTTTGGTGCATATGTGGGGGTGTTGCTTCACTCAGCTTTATTAGGAAACTGATTCCCCTTTCTCCCCCCTCTTTCAGATAATTGTGGCTAGTTGGTAGTGTTGCATTCAAAGTATTTAGTTTGAGTTGGAGTGGTTACTGGAGCCATGAGATATACCATTGGCGACTTGGACCAGGAGTTGACTTTTTGTATCATTTAGTTGACTGTTTGGGAATTTGTACTGGTTTTGGATTATGGATTTCAAATTTTTCTTGTTGAGTTTTGTACTGGTTTTGGTACTATTAGAAGCCTCCTTTCCTTTTGACTATTTCATTATTGAGTTTTATCAGTTTTAGTTAATGTTGTTCCACCGTGATGTTCATTCCAGGTCTAACCATGAGTTTAACCATGTTGGTTCAGGGTGGGCGTTACAAGAAAAGTGCGCATGGAGCACCAACGCGCACTTCCTAACTCAAAAATTGACATTTTCATGTTTTCGATCCAAAATTGCTTCCTTCGATGATTTGTCCTTTGTTTGAGCTCTGGTTGGGTCCCCGTTTATAACATTAGACTTGTAAGTAGGTCCTTCATAGAATGGTGACCTGAAATCTCATAAAAAACTTGAAAATTACATCAAATGGCCCTCAAGAGGGCCGATGGAGAATAAACACACACTTGCACGAAAGTTCCTAGAAACTAACAGAAAGAGATGTGTTATGAATGAAATATCACTAAAATATGGCAAGATGAACGTGATAAATCTTGCGTCATCAGCTTGCCAACCCAATTATCCTTCATATTAACTGATCTCAAACCGAAGCGAATTTGAATATCAAGGAAAACTTGAAGGATATTGCAAATGTCTCCTAAGTAACTAAAGCATTGTCACGACCAACAATGCTAAGGACCGTTTGTTGGAACTTACGTTTCGATTTACCGAGTACGGAAAGTGAGAACTTTCCTAAGAACAAATTCTTGTTGACAATACACGACGTGAGTTCGTGTACCCAGATTGGAAAAAGGGGGATCACATGATCACTTAAGTCCCTTCAACCTTAGAATTCGCTCTCTTACGAAACTCTAGTCGAAAAGTAGAGAGACTTTGGCTTGTAATAAACTCGAACCAAGTTGTGACTCGGATTATAGTAGAGTAGTGAACGAACTCACTTTCCGTGAAGAACATTCCTACCATTTTCCTAAGTCTAGGGTTACAACTTTATGTGATAAAACTACTAACACCTTCAAAATCAAGGCTTATGAAATTGAAGAAACTTTGAGACCTTTGAGAGGCGAGATGGATGTGTGTAAATTGGTGTGTTTGAGAAATGAGGAGGAGGCCTCTTTATACAGGGCATGAAGGGGTGTGAGGGTGAAGAGTTGTGTTGGTTCATCCATTGATCAACACAACCATTCATTCAAATCAAATTAAAAAAATAAACTAATTAATATGACTTTCCCTCCCTTTCTTACATGGCGTACACGACAAAAAATGGGGGACCTTGGGCCTGATTTTATGTAAAAAATCAGCCCAAGTTGACCCAATAATCAGCCCAAAAATTGATCAAAAATCAAACCAAAGATCAGTTCATTTAGATTTCGAATCTAACCGAATTTTCAAACCGCAGAAATTCAAAATTTGAACTCAAGATTCAAAAAATCCAAATTAGAAACTTTGGTTTATTAATATATTTTACCATTCAAGCCATCACTAATGTTAGTGTTGCCATGAATTAATATTTAATAACCTAAGTCTTCTTAACCAACCAAGTCACATTCACCATGTGACTACCATGGAATCCAAAATTCCAACACCGTTGATGGCGGTGTGAACCAACTCTTGGCAGTCGAAGAAGTTAGAAATCGAGATAGGGAAGGAGGCACTACAAGAAAAATTACCATTGGTCACGGATTTTTTAGTCATAGAATAGTGAATAAGCTGTGACCAAATTAGTCACGGTTTCCTAAAAATCGTGAACTAATTAGTCATCCACGCTGGCAATCCCTCTTTCGGGCGCCTCGTTCCTTTTCTTCTTCTTCCCTCTTCCTTTCTCCAGATCTCCAGATACCCAGCCCTCTTCCTCTTCCTCCTCTTGTTCCCTCTTCCTCTTCTTCCTCTTCCCTCTTCCAGTCATCCACGTCTCCAGTCATCCGCCACCGCGTCACTCCGATTCTTCTCCAGATCCCTTCGATTCCGCTCTTCTCTTCTTTCCCAGTCAACCTCATCTTCTTCCTCTTCCTCTTCGTCCCTCTTCCTCTTCTTCCTTCTCCAGATTTCCAGATCCCTTCGATTCTTCCTCTTCTTCCTTCTCCAGATACCAACCCCTCTTCGATTCCATCATTCTCCCTCTTCCCCTTCCCTCTTCCTCTTCCGCTACCGCCACCATCACTCCCCATCTAAATCCAAGCGACATGACCAAAAGGGTGACCTAATAAATTTAAGTGACCAAGTTGCATAACTGGAAATTAACTATTATAATTGGACATTAAAAAATGGAGTGACTGATTTGTAATAACGAAATTAGTTTAATTTTGGACATTTTGTTAACATTTTAATTTTATGGATCATTTTTCATAACAGAAGATGTTGAGGGTCTGGTCCTATAATTCGAGAAATTAACCAATAGGTCACTGAAAATTTTATTAGAACACTTTGGTCACTTGGTTTAGAAATCGTGACTAAATTAGTCACGGTTTTTAAAGAAACCGTGACTAAATTAGTCACGGTTGTTAAAGAAATCGTGACTAAATTCTGTCACGGTTTAGCAATAAAACCGTGACAGAAATGTTAGTCACGGTTTCACTAAAAACCGTGACAAAAATGGGTCAATATGGTCAAAACCGTGACTAATTTGTTTAGTCACGATTTTTACCGTGACTAATAGTGCTAAAAAATCATGACTAGTTGGATATTTTCTTGTAGTGAGCTACATACTTCCCAGCTTCGTACAAAGCTCGAGATTCATACACAATGAGGAAGGTTCATGTCCTTCTATCTGTAACTTGTCCATCAACATTAGATTTGATAACTTGTCCATGTCTATAAGAAAATGAGTTAGAGTAAGAACTAGAAATATTACATGAAAAAAATTATACAATTAGATAATTAATTTTCAGCAATTGAATCATCATCAAATAAAGCTATAATATATCATGGTTATTACCATAAAAATAATGTCAGAGAAAGATGAAAAAACTAAAGAAAAAAAATCGTTTCTCATCATGATGATAGAAAGTGTCAAAATCAAACAACATAACACACATAGACACACAAAGCTGAAACTAAAAAAATAAAAACAAAATTCAATAGACTGCAACAGTCAAATTTGTAGAAAATGGAAAAGAGATTGTTACAAGTTGGTTTTCAAAGTAGGGATCCTCTAAGATTTTTTCTCTCTTTCAAAGCTCAATTATTCCATGAATTAATATGCACCATGCCATTTTTCTATTTTAGCAACATTTTGTCTACACATAACAATGTGAGTCATCATTATTGCTTTGTGTTCTCTAAAAATAACAGCTTTTTACTTATGATCTTCACACTTAGAATGTGAAGATCATAAGTACGTAGATTTAGGAACGAAATTAAGTTGAAAAAAAAAGTATTTTTAAGATCAATGATAAAATGATAAACGAGACGAGATTTTTCACGGATAATTAAAGCATATGTTATATACAATGCAAACTTAAATACTTGCTAATATTTTTTATGTGTCATGATTTTTTTTTTATTGTCAGATACTGGACAATGCAATTAACAGACTCAAATATTGTTGTTCGTGACAATACTGATGACTCTACCAAAATCTCTTGCAGTTTATTTAGTGAAGGTTAGGTTATTTGGTTTCTGTGATTTGAAAATAGTGTATTTGATTAATAATGTGGTTTTAGAAATAGATGTTTTGTAATTATGCTTATTTGCTCAAAACCTTTGTTTGGAAGTTGCTTTAAATCAATAGGGATTTGGGTGTGTGTTATTATAATGAAGCAAAATTACTCTTTTATCCTTGTTATAATGAATCAAAAGAGTGACGATGGTTGTAATAATGTAAAAAAGGTAGAACATATATGTAATTGAACATTGGCTCCAAATCCACCATTATCAAATCACCAAAAACTCAACTAATTTTTCCATTTCTCCCTCATTTTTCATCCTTAAATCACTCGTTTTTTAAATCTCAAATCCAAAAAAATAAGGATTTCTCCTAAAATACACATATTTACCCAAATCACACCTCCAAATCACATAAATAAAACTTGATACATGACTCATATCGCACATAAAATGTCTCTCTAATCCAACTTGATTTTTTCTCGTATATAATTCATTCTCTTTAGTTTTAATAAGAAGACCAATTTCACCAAACAAAATTATTTAATTTGGTCCAGTCTTAGATGGTTGTGATTGTTGGGTGCTATTGGGTCTTCTCACCCCAAAAACCGTTGGCGGAGCTATAGCAAATGAAAGGGGGTTCAGCTGCCCCTTGCAATTTCAAAAACTTAGCTGACTACATATGTGTGTACAGAAAGGCTTGAACCTAAAACCTCATGGTGGAAAAGCTAGCATTTCAACCATCGATCTGACCAACTACTACCTTATGTTTAATTAACCATTCATACGTACATTAAACATTTATTTATAATTACATGACTTATATATAATTTAAAAATCATAACAGAGATACATTATAATTAAAAAAATATTTGTAATTCTTATGAATTTTCTTGGTCATCAATTGAATTTATATATTTGTGATTTTTCATTCGATAATAGGTTCAAAGACTTGAATGAGGTGGAGATGGCACAAATTGTATCCATCTATTTATTTGCTTATCAAATTGACACTTATTCTGCTTGTTGCAACAACAAGTGTGGAGATGGCATTTTCATCCATGAAATATATCAAGAATGATCTTCGGAACTAAACGAATGATGAGTATAAAAAGTGTGAGATGATTATTGTTCGTTTATTCTACAAATCTTAAATATTATTTTATTCACTTTTAATTTTATTTAGAGTTAAAGTTTTCAATTATTTTATTTGACTATTTAACTGCTAAGAACTTCGAACCCACTTGAATAATTTTTTGGCTCCGCCACTGCCAACAGCTAGCTCTTATGGTGAGCCTTTTTTCCTCACACTTATATAATGCACCCTGCTCCTTCCACTTTCCGAGGTGGGATAACCCAACAACAGTATTTATATGATTAAAACGAAAAAAGGTGAGTGATTAGTGATTAGAGATTTAGGGTAAAGATGGGTGATGTGAATAGACAAGCTACCAGTTGATATATATATATATATATAATTTAAAAAGAATGAGATATGTTGATTTGATACCCAACAATATTATTCCGTCCAGTTGGGGTAAGGAGAGAGTCATTCTTTCTCTAGTGAAAATGTGCCCCCTTCCACTATTCAGTAAAAGTCGTAATAGTATTAGTAGATATAGAGATCCATGACAAAAACAGTTTACACTATCAACACTACAACATCACACAAACAATGGTTTAATTTTATTTTGTACTCCTACTACTTTCTTTCTACCCGGAAAACATGACTCCGCTTCTCACTCTTTCTTTCATTTCCTTTTGCATTATGATTATGCTTTCCTTCCTTCCTTCCTTCCTTACTGCTGCTGGCTGCTGGCTGCTGTTGCATTTATGTTTTTGAGCCGCGTGCTCCAGTACTACTCCAGTGTACTACTTTACTACTACTCCTACTACTACTACCCTCTTCCTTAACTTGTATTAATCTCTTCACTCATCTGCACCAAGGGGTGAAAAACAGAAGTGGGTCAGGGGAAAAGAGCCTATATTGGAGCTAGCTACAAGAAGAAGAAGAAGAAGAAGAAGATGGAGCTCTGTAGTAGTAGTAGTAGTAGTAGTATACAATATCAGAAGAGAAGGGATCTGCAGTTTCCCGAAACAAACTTCTCCTTTTTCCTTTCTTTTATTACAAGTATACAAATGGGATGCAGAATAAAGAGAGCAATGAAAGCGGTGAAGAAGAAATTGAAAGAAAGAAAGAAAGAAAGAAAGAGAGAGAGAGATGTGGGGATAGTGACATATTTTTCATAGATAGATATATAGGCTAAGTTGATGCGTACGTACGAGTGTGGGCTCTAGGCATGTCTTTGTCCCAAGATTCATTATGATCTGAGACTTCAATGAACATCACTACTATACACACAGAGATTTAGAGAGAGAGAGAAAGATAGCATATTATATGAATCATGAAATTAATTAGCAAAAAATGGAGGAGTATAGTTCATTCATTCATTCATGCATGATGCATATATATTATTCCTAATTACTATCGGAAAAGGGTTAATTATTCCCGTTTGTAATTAGGGTTTTAATTAATCAGAATTATAAAAAGAATGGAATCAGTTATGCTTTTGATATGGATAAATGAGTAAGGATGATTGGTTTGGCTTTCTGATCAAATAAGTAATGATAAGTAAGCAAGTAACTAATAAGAGGAAGAGTAGGGGGCCCACATTGGGGAAATGCCAAAAAGAAACAACCATATCGTCACTGCCTTTTCATTCAAGCAAGTCATTTACCACCCTCTACTTTACTACTGCTCCCTCCCTCCTTTTCTGGCTTATTATCTATTTTGCTCATTTAACTTGTAGAGTTTGTGATAGAGTGGTCTTTAACTTTTGCAATCTTCAAAATGTAACATAGTTGTCATTAATCTATAACATTTATAACAATATGGTCATTCCGTTAACTCTTTATCCAAAATCTCTGTTAAGTGCTGATATTAACAAGTCAGCTCACTAAATTTTTCCATGTCACGTAATTCACCCCTAAAATCAACCCAACCAACTTAAGCTAACATAACATAACCAATGAAAAACCAAGTAAACCAAACTCTCACCAAAGAAAAACCAACCTAAGATATCCTCTCCAACCCTTATATCTCATCTCCTTTAGCTCAATCAGAGTTGTGCTAATCATCTTATATCCTTCAATTTGTTCTATTTTTTTTACTAGTCTAAAAAGATTCGACTAGTTTGTCTAACAATCCCGCTTCAAAGAACTTCCCTTCCTTTCCTCTTTCTGATCACCTTCAACCCCAAAAACTTAAAACCATAAATTAACGAATATGGTAAGGGGTAACACAATTTTTTTTGGTTGAGTTGGCTTTTACGATATATCAACATTAACTAACATATTAGATGAAAAATTGATGATAACAATATTACGAATGCTATAAGTAATACTAATAAACAATTAATACAAACCTTACATGTGAATGATCAAAATGATAAACAATAAGCACCCCTTTTGTCATTGCCTAGCAAGCACCTTCTCTCCAATCCACGGTGGTACAAAAAAAAGCTTCCAAAATAGTCGTAAAAGGAATGATGATCCATAGATGATTTAAATAATATAATCCCAAAAAACCTAACCATTCTCTCCCAAGAATTTTATCTTTCTCTCACAGTCAAATCAGTCACACAACCACAAGAGCTTTCTTGTTTCAAAATATTTTTATCTGATATATATCAATATATCATAGCCAGCCACCCATGTGCTCTGCTCTCTCTGCCTTATTATTGCTGCGGTTGGCCCTCTCTTCTCTCAGTCTCTCAACTCTCATATCAATATATCATAGCCAGCCACCCTGCACTGCAACTCCAACCCTACAGACTCATCCTCCCTCCCTCCCTCCCTCCCTCCTTTTATATTCCCCAAAATCCCCTTCTTCATCTCATCATTCTTCACCAACCCCCATAAAACACCACACACACACAAACACAAACACAAACACATTATTCTCTTCTCCTTTCTTTGAAAATTCCTTTTGTTTCCTTCCTCTTTGTTCCTTTCCATATGGAACAACAACAACCTCAACAACTGCTCAACCACCTCCACAACAACAACAACAACAACATGGATCCAAATGACGGCGGCAACAACACCAACAACAATAACGGATCATCACTGAAAGGAGGCCAAAGCAACTTTCTTTGTAGGCAAAGCAGTACCCGGTGGACACCCACAACCGACCAAATCAGGATCCTTAAAGACCTTTACTACAACGATGGAGTTAGGTCCCCAAGTGCTGAGCAGATCCAGAGGATCTCTGCTGACCTACGTAAGTATGGTAAGATCGAGGGTAAGAATGTGTTCTACTGGTTCCAAAACCACAAGGCTCGTGAGCGCCAGAAGAAGAGGTTCACCAATGACCAACCACAAGCTGCTGCTGCTGCTTCTTCCATCAATGTCCCTCCTCTGAGGAGTAACATTATTTCTCCTAATAACCTTCTCAACTCTTCTCACAGCTGGAAGCCTGCTGCTGGTACTTACTTATGACTTCTCTCTTTTGTTATTCATCACTTGGATTCATGATCGTATTAATGATGGTCTTTCTTCTGGAACTCAGCTGCACCTCAGTGGAGCTATGGTGGTTATGGACCTCATGTCACCATGGAGAAGAGCTTTAGAGTGAGTTTTAGTTTGTTTCTGTTTCTGTTGATCGTTTATTCATTATTAAAAGCAAACAACTTTTGGATCTTTTTTCAAACCCTATTTTGTTTATATGGATATATGGCAATGATTTATAATTTATGTACAACTCAAGGGTTTTTTTTAGCATGAATGAAGATGCTACAAGGAAAGACAAAGCCAACCAATAGAAAAGTGTCTCTCTCTCACTTTGTTTTTATAACTTTCTTCCTTCAATATATACACACGTATGGATCAGTCTTAGAAAGGCTATGCTTCAAACTCCCATATTAAAAAAAAATTGCCTTTATAATGAAAGTTGTCTTTTTGGATTCCCCCTTTGAGAAAATTGATTTTTTGATCATTACCCATTTCTCCTTTTGGTCCCAAACTAGAAGGGTAGTCCACAAAATTTCCCAAAACTAAAACATGGAATGATCTACATGCTGATTGCTGACCCCATGTTTGTAACTTTATGTTTTTTCTTGATAATAAACCAGGACTGTTCAATCTCATCGGCTGGTGGATGGGTTGGTTTCGATCAATACGGCGGCGGCAACAACTCTTTCTTTGACCATATGAAATCATCATCAGTTCATCATGAAATAGATGAAGGCCAAGTTGTTGCCCTAGAGGATGAGGATGACGATGAATACGATCATCATGAGGATCATCATCATCATCAAGAGGATCATCATCATCATCAAGAGATTGAAACTCTCCCCCTTTTCCCAACCCACCGTGAGGAGGACATGATCAGCGGCTTCTATGGCTCCACTAGAGGCAATATCAAGCAGTATGGATCCTCCTCCACCGCTGCTTACCCATGGTACGGCGGCGGCGATCACTGCCACGATGGCATTACTAATGGCGGTGCTGCACTTGAGCTTAGCCTCAACTCCTTCACCAGCCAGTACTCCTCCAACATGTTTTGAATTAAAGTCTCTTACTCTTATTAATTACCAGCATTAAACAACTTTTAGATCATGTTGTGTCCTTTTCTTCTATGTGTGTTTAGTTAATAAATAATTTTAGTAGGTTAATTGACCGTGGTTCATATGTGGGTGTATGACACGTGTCAATCAGAGAAGTTATGTGGATATTTCCCTTAGTTAATGTTAATTGTCTGGATTAGGACCAGGATCAAGATTCAAGACCACCCTTATCAATGAAATTCCGTGATGCATTAATTGACAGACTTGTTTGCTTGATCTTTATTAGTGACATGATTTACTAATTAAGAACTCCAGGTGAAATGAAACTGTGGCAGAAGATAGAGAGAAGAGTAACAAGCAAATAAAACAAAAGAGAAGATACATAATTAAGATGAAGATCTCTTGTACATCAAAATGGAGCCATCCAAGAAACTAAATATCTTATGATGAACATGCATGCATAAGATTTATAGCACCCTACACTTGGAAAGAGATGTTCTGTTCACTTCACTATCTTAGTAGAAGCTAAGCCATGTGCGTTGGCATATATAATTTCCAGAATCATGACTAACCATACATGAAAAACGCACACTACAATTTTCCTGTCTATGCACACCTGTGCTTATACATTTTTTTTGTACAAGGAAAAACGCTTTCATTTCATTTTCATGGGAGCCAAGTAACCAGTTACAAATAGCGGTAGGGGCATTAATTGTGCGGAGTTGACGCATTGTTCAGAATCAGTGGCGGAGCCAGAAATTTGACCAATGGGGTGCTTGGTTAAAAAAAAAAAAGAAATCACATAATATAACAGATAACAATAAACGAAACAAAGAGTTAACAATAACATTTAAGATTCGTACGATAAAATAATCACCAATTACAACAAACCACGACGAGATTTCATATTTTGAAAGCATTGTATAACAAATTCCTTGTCCAAACTAGCACATAAATCTTGCTCAATATATGTCACCATTGCGTCGTTCAACCACTCATCGTTCATTCGATTGCGAAGCTCGTTCTTGATATATTTCATAGATGAAAATGATCTCTCCACACTTGCTGTTGCAACAGGCAGAATAAGTGTCAGCTTAATAAGCAAATAAATAGATGAATACGACTTATTTGTTTCCACCATTTTTTTTTTAACATGTAAATCATAGTATTACCTTGTTTTGATTCAAGTAGAAGAAAAGAAGAACAACAAAATTAGGAGCAGTAGAAGAATGGAAGATCAGCCATTGCAGGCTGCAATAACAGACAGAAAAGAATGGAGAATGGAGGCAACAAAGGGAGAGTACCAGACAGCAATAGAGGAATCAATGGTTGGAAACTCGGAATAGATGGAAGTCTAGAAGAGGAGAAGATTTAAGAGGCTGGGCGGTTGGGAGGGGTTGGTCGGAAGTCGAAACTCGCAGTCGCCTCCTGATCTGGGCTTTGAAATTGCTCCTCTGTTGTTCAAGCTTTTCCCGTTCGACAATGAGATTGTGGGAATTAGGATTTATATTTAGGATTTTTTTAAACTATGTAAATACGAACGCGTGCATATATAATTAAGTAATGCTATTCAGCCGGATGGTTGTTGATGCTGCTGACCACTGCCTGTGATGTCACAGGTTTGAATCTGTGCATTGTATATATGGGAAACTGTTTTTTAATAAAAGCCAAGGGGCTGCAAAGCACCCCCTTTGGCCAATGTGGTTCTGCCACTGTTCAGAATATTCACCAGGACATTGCAATTCGAGAAGAGTCGAGTCCGACCACTAGAAAGAGAGCCCAAGCCCAGCTTCAAATATAGCAAAAGACTCATCAACCACCGGAGAAGAAACGAGAGCAGGACCAACTCGTCCATCACTAACAATACCATGGGAATGAGAGAAGACAATCCCATATATAAGCCGCGGACTAGGTCTCACGGATGAAAGAACCATCACGTTAATAGTCCCTATGAATGTTACTAGGCGGTGGAACAAGTAATAAAGGAGGTGAGGGAGCTGGTCACATAGTCGTGACCACATGGGATCGGGAAGGAGATGACCAGATGGCCAAATCACGATTGCACCAGGAGGTCGTAATTGAGGCACATGGGTGAACCCTATTGAAAATAAAGTTGTTACGAGCCTTCCAGATATTGACGATGTGATTAATAAATAACCATTAAAATTTATGTACGATCGAGGGTTAGTAAAGTAGGGGTGTGAGTCTCAAACTCGTTCCGGTTGAGAACTAAAGAGGCCTAATTTAATTTTTTGAGTGATGATTTGCAAGCAAAAATGCTAGTGATCAAACACATCAATAGTCTAAGTGACAGTTCGACGTGACACATTCTGAATTTATAAAATTTGTGAATCGTGACACCATGAACAAAATACACGATAAAAGACAAATGCAGTTACATTAAAATTGTAAAATCCAAGACATTAAATAATAAGTAAAACTAAATATTTAAAAGTAACTCACTAATTTTCCAAATAATTGTGATTTTATTACCCTAATATTGAACAACCCTAAATAGATTGGTTTTCATATTTAAGTCATTACTATTTGAGTATTTTCAGATATAAAATATCTAACTGGTCTCCAAAACTTTTGATTGGATTTGATTCGTTTAATGGGTCGAGCTCAAAGCTAGGGGTGTGAATTTGGTTAAGATTAATGGTTAAAATGATTAATAGACTAAAATCAGATAATCATTGGTTAACCAATTAGTTGGTGGGTCAAGGAACGATTAATCATTTTGTAGCAAGTCGGTCAACGGTTAAAATAAGGTTAACCGCCAGTTAACTGAACTTGATCGAATTTTACCGAAACAATAATGAATAATGAGTTCTAATGCAAGTTCTTATTTACATGATGTATTTATTATATTATTCAATCTGCAAGAAATTTTAAGGTTAAAAGTAGGTTAAAGCGGTGAAGTTCGGTTACAAATGGTTAATAGGTTAAATAGGTCAAAACATGCAAATTATTTTAATAAAAAAATGGTCGATTAAACCATGTATTAAAATAGCATGGTTAATTTTCGGTTGACCGAATTTTAGTAAATTTTCGACCATTTTTTATCGATCGATCATCGATCAAAACTTATTGAAGGTCGGTAACCAATCCTCCTCGATTAATTAACTAGTACACAATTTTGTGATTGTTGTAGTGCATCCCAAGCCAGTCCAGGACACCATTAGTTTGTTCTTTTTGACTTGTGTGTAACACATCTCTATACGCATGTTTGTTGTTGTTACATGAAAATATGAAATGCTTCATATGTGCACTCGACATAGGAGATCTCATGATTCTTTTCTTTCCTCTTTCAACTCAATTCTTCTCAAGCTTTATAACAACTAACAAACAATGTCTTTCCCTTGCCTTTCTCCTCCTTTGTTTGGGCCAAATTTATCATTATGGGAAGTGGGCAACTCTATCGCTATGGTAGTAAGTGAAAGAATGAAAGATAAATCAAACCAAAAAAACTATTCTTGTGATAGCCTTTTATTTCATATGCATTTTTGAGACGTGTATTTGACAGCCATTATATAATATTAAGTTACTTTTACATTAAGCTTTTGTAAAATAACATCAATCAACAATTTCATATACATCTAACATGTCAAAGATGCTCATTTAACCATTACAAACATCTTAGATACATTTGAGATATGATCCATGAAATTAATTAATACATTATTTCTACCAATATAATTATATGAGATGCCAAAATTAAAGAAAATCTGGATTCCCACAAGGATAGTTCGGATCAGTTGAAGGCCATGATTTCCGGTCAGTAGCCCATGCATTTTAGTGACGTGAGATTTGTCTTCAGTTTCACAAGTCATCCACATCTGCAAATGAATTACACAGTCGAGAAAGTTGAATGATGGCCCGAGACACAGTACCACTCAAATAAACCACCCATCTGAGTTACCATTAGAGGGATGAAACAGCAATAATTCACATACTGCTAACATTACATCCTTTTCCATTTCCAGTACTTTGGATCACCCCTCAACAACTGATGAGAAGCATGAAGTCACTCTTCTCTATTTGTCAAATAAGGAGAAGGAAGCACGCAATTCACTGTGTATGGTACTGCTAAATGGTCATTTTACGTGTTGGGCCAGAGCATATCAGTCCGATTCTGAAAGCCTTTGAATTGAAGCTCATTCACTCAGTATCTTGCACATAAGTCTATCATTCCATAGCAACACAACCACCTGAATCATAGGAGATAAAACGGTTATCCATCTCTCTCAAAATCCAAGAATAATTAGGGGACCTTTTATACAACCAAATCGAACCATCTTTGATCCTGTAAAGATGGTTCGATTTGGTTTTGGTTCGATTCCAACGGTGTAATTAAATCTCTAATACCCAAGATAAGAGGAACTTCTAAGTATCGAATAGGGAGACAACCCTCATAAAAACCAATCCTCTCAACCATGTAAAGCCCGCTAAAACTCGGGTAAAATTTCGTTCAATTTGGGTGGGTTCTGGGAGAGTTTCGGGTATCCGGGCTTCAATGCCAAGCCTCCGACACGATCACTTGAGAAGTGGAGCTTAAAATATCGTACTGCAGCAAAGATCCTTCTCACCATGGTTTTCAAAACCGGACCGGAGGTCGAGCCGGTAAGGTTAAGGGTTCAGGGTTTAATGGTTTAACCGGAGTTGAACATTTTTAATTATTAAATAAAGGGTCAATACACCTTTTTGCCCTCATACTATGCGAAGTTAACAAACATACCCATCTACTAATTTTCAACCAAATTAAGAACCTCTACTTTAACACTTTTAACAAATGTACCCTTCCGTTAACTTTTTTGTCCATTTCCACCAAAAATCAGCGATGAACATCGAGAGAAATTATAGGAATACTTTGTTTTTTAGTGATCAAGAAGGGATCCATTAGTTTAGCATAAACATATCAAATTAAGGAATATTCATGAACCCACTACAACGTAGTGAAACCCCAACAAGAAGAAGGAGGAGATGATCAAACACATGAAATCTCGTGAAAATAAACTCAAATCATATCACTGGAAACCAAACAAGAAGAATCAGTGAAAAATTCAAAGAAGAATTGACAAAAATCGATGAAAAGGTTAACAAAAGGGTACGTTTGTTAAAAGTGTTAAAGTAGAGGGTCTTAATTTTGTTGAAAATTAGTACAGGGGTATGTTTGTTAACTTTGCATAGTAGGAGGGCAAAACTGTGTATTAACCCTTAAATAAATAAATAAATAAATATAGTTAAGCTGGATCGGAAAGCATCATAATTGTGTCGGATCAAACCGGTAGTATAGAGATCTATATATCTATCTATATCTATACTAATATATTTCACCCCCTATTCCTTCTCCCCTTAAGTGTAGGGCACTGTTTTCAATGCCGGATCGGGCCGGCCGGTTGAACTGGTCGAACCGTGAGCCGGCCAATATTCCGAAACCGGCCGATGGTTTTTGGGCGAGTAGTCAAACCCGGCGTTGACCCGGCTGAACCGAAAATCTATCTCCGGTCAGACCATACACTTCGGCATAGAATTTTTTTTTTTTTAAACTTCTGCTAAATTAAATAATCAACAACTTCCGGCCCCAACAACTGGACGGTCGACGGCCGTTCCGCCGATCTGTTTTATTGACTCCATCAGCAAAACTCCTCTAAGTCAACAACACTCCTCCATCGCTGGGTCAGTTGTCTCTTTCTTTTCTATTTGTTATGTTCATCTACGTATGGAACCGAGAAAGAGAAGGTATATAAAGCAGTTTAGAAGAAGAAGATAGAAGAGAAAGGGGAGAAAGAAAGAAGAGTATGTGCGGCGGATTTGAAGAGTGTAGGTGAGTTAGGGTTTATTTAGTTTATATACAAAACATTATAACTTTTGGTATTTAAATTATATAAAATTTCATTTAATCCTCTAAATTTATCAACAAATGCTTTTAAGTCACCATATTTTATTTTTCATTTACTAAAATATTATTCAGTATGTTATATTTTAACAAGCTAGTTTTCGATATTAAACTCTCTGTATCTCCGGTTTGATCCGGCTTAATTAAAAATTTGGCCGGTCCGACTTAACTATATTTATTTATTTATTTAATAATTAAAACGGTTCGACCCCGGTATGCAAACAGTTCGACCCCGGTTAGACCATTAAACCCTAAACCATTAACCTTGCCGGCTCGACCCCCAGTCCGGTTCTGAAAACCTTGGTGTAGGGAATCCACCAATTAAACATTTTCAGCATTTTTCAATTTATCTTAAATGTCTTAATGGCCGCATGGTATGTTTGATTTTGACACCTATGACAATGGTGAAATATGAAGCTGCCACGTCACCAACCTTATCTCCTTATTTTTTTCTTCCCCTAACGTCTGACTTAATCTTAATTTCTATTTTTTTGTTCTTCTCCTTCCCTAATCTATTATACTGCCCGACTTAATTTGGATGATGAGTAAATCACCTTTTGAACCCAGCCAACGGTTACAGATGAATTCTCATAAAAATATATTTTATACATATTCATAAGTTAAATAAGATTAACTATTCAATAATATATAATTCAACTAAGATTACACAATGATAATAAGAACAAATAAGAAATAAATACTCAATAAAAAATTATTGTCAGCTTTTTAAAGAGGTGTCAGTGGTGCATACTTGCCGAATTTTGAATTTTTAACTAAACCGTGGATTGCTAAATTCATATATCACTAAAATTTCATGTTCATATTTGATTGGTCGATGGTCTTGATTATGCACATGTCAGTCAAATTTTAAGTTTAATATACATATTTGAATGACAACTTTGACGTAATTTAAGTGGAAATGATGACTAAGAGCAAGTCATGATATCTAATAGAGTAAGAAGAAGGAGTTCCAAACAATAGTGAGATTTTTTTATATGGGATGACAACAAAAATTGACGGACAGGCGAATGATTGTTCGAAATAAGGATAGAGTTTTATGTAACCTCTATTTCTCATCCAAACCTGGTCTTTGGGTACTCGTTTTACCCGTTTGGTATGGAAGAAAAATATAAATTTTGATTTAAAATGAATATACATATCTATTTGAAATGAGACGGTTACACATGCATGTCTTATTACCCACAAATATAAATAATTATTTTTTAAAAAAATATTATATAATTAAAATTAACCGACCAACCGGCCGGGGACAAAACTAATTAATTATTTGTTGCTTCATAAAAAAAAACACGATTTTCCTTACAACTTGCCACTCTTCCAAGTTTATAGGTAGCGTTTAATATTTAATTAATTAATAAAAAGCTAAAAATAAAATACATAAACAATTTTTAACTTCCAGAATTCTAAAAATAATTTAAAAACTTCAACCTTAATTATTAGAATAAAGATAAAAGTTTATAACTAATTATTATCATAATTTTAAATAAATTAAAAGGTTACATCTATTATATTGTATAAGAAAATATAAAATATTCACTTTTATCCTTTCTCTCCTAGAGTGTAGCTAATCAACCAATCATAACTATTTTCATTAATGAATCATTATTTAGTTATACGAATAACATAGATGAATACATGTTTTTTCATATATGTGAATAATATCTATATATCTATATCTATATCTATATCTATCTATATCTATATCGGATTTTTTCCAGAAATGGGCTTGGTCCCAAAATCAATTCCCAAAATAGGCTCCATGTACGGTTAATTCCCAAAATAGGCTTGGTTTTGCTGACTGGGCATCTATGTCGCCAAAATAAATGGCGATCATTATTTATCGCCAAAAATATTGGCGATTTTCACCATCTGACACAACACCAGCAAAATCGTCACTTATACTGGCAATTTCAGCATGAAAATCGCCATTATAAGTGGCGATTTTATGCTAACTTTGTCAGACAGAAATCGCCACTTCTAGTGGCGATTTTCACAGCACTTTTTCGTTCTTCTTTTGTCTGACACTTTTATTTCAAATATAGTAAAATAGCATTTTGGTCTTTCTACTTTGTTAACTTAACAAATAGCCCCCTATTGTATAAATCGTCATTTTTATCTTTCATACTTATAGTGGATCCTTCTTATAGTTGAAATGGAAGGATCCAAAATACAAATTGGTCAAAGTATGAGAGATAAAAATAGCGATTTATACAATAAGGGGCTATTTGTTAAGTTAACAAAGTAGAAAGGCTAAAATACTATTTTACTATATTTGAAATCAAAGTGTCAGACAAAAGGAGAATGGAAAAGTGCTGTGAAAATCGCCACTATAAGTGACGGTTTTTGTCTGACAAATTCAGCATAAAATCGCCACTTATAATGGCGATTCTGACCTTCTTGAAAGGCTGTCTGGTTATTCGGTTCTCTTCACTTTCGGAGGTGGACTGGACGGCCTTTAAGAGATGGGCGGCTACAGCTTGGAGCACCTCGCCGGAACTCCCTTGTTCCCGATTGGCGGATGATCTTTGGCTGTTAGATGTGGCGTCGGAGAAGGAAGTTGAGCGCATAATGGCTCTTGGCAAATGGCGCTTTGGTAACACCCTTCTTCAGGTGGACGGTTGGATCAAAGCTGCAGGTCGTTCCGCCGTCTCAGCGGAAATGGACGTTGTTTGGATTCTTGCCTCTGGAATCCCGTTGCATCTCCGATCTCCAGCGCTTTTTCAAGCTATAGGAGTATGTGTGGCTCCTTCCTCGGTTCAGAAAAGGCAAGAGATTTGAACTCAGTTAGAATCAAAGTTAGGCTTCATTCAGAGGTGCTGAACTCTGTGTCTATTAAGTTCGGCGAGGAAGTTTATTCTATAGCGGTGCGTTTGGATCTCGGAGGAACTTCCTCGCAAGTCCAGAGTCGTTCGGTAGCGGAGGATTGCGATCCTGTCTTTGATGATTCAGTTATCTATGCCCAGCCGGCGGACTCCGCCGTGGTCGAGTCTTCGTCTTCTTCTTCAGCCGTCGTCGTGCCGCCAGAGAAGAATCTCGAGCTGAGCGCCTCCTTTTGTCAGAACTTTCTCTTATTCCTAGGATTGCAGAAAGCCCTTCCGTTTGCGGTTCTCGAGGAGTGCCTTTTGCAGGGCTTCGGTTGAGTTCCAATGTTTTTTCGATTTCGGTGTCTTCGGTTCAGTTAGAGCAACTAACTCGTTTGAGAGGTTTTATTAATTCGGCGGGTTTGGATCTTCCGGGCCTTCCTTCAGGCCCAAATTCTCGCAGGCTAAGAAGCTGAACTTTGCTTTGGGTCCTTGGGCCTTCCCTCATCTTAGTTTTTGTGCAGAGGAGTCTGATTCTTCTTCCTCGTTAACTCCGCTTCCTTCTCGTCGCGAGGATTATGCTTTGATCTCCTCTTCTCCTTTTCCTCATGATGAGGTTCGCTCGCAACTTCTCGTGTCAGATTCTCTCATCGTCGAAGCTTCCTCTCACACGCGACAGGCTGTGACGTCGATCGAGGTCGAGGTGTTGGAGGTTTCAGAGTTAATTGGCCTCACGCTTAATGACTCTTTGGCTAGCGGTGCCGCGGCCGCGGTGTCCACTTACAGGAAGGTTCGGAAGAGAAGTTCGACCCCGTGCTCCAAATCAAAGCTCGAGAGGGAGCACCGCCGTTTGGGGTTAGATAACGGCTTTATTCCGGAACCAGGAAGCAGAAGGAGCAGTGGTAACAGGTTTGATTGCGCCTCGCAACTCGATTTTGATGTTTAAAATCTTGTCGTGGAACGTTCGCGGGCTAGGCCTTGCGAGCAAGAGGTTTAAAATTCGTCATAGACTCAGAGAGATTGGGGCATCGGTGGTATGCTTGCAAGAATCGAAGCTGGATTCTTGTGATGAGAGTATCGTTCGGAGTTTGATTGGTTCTCAAGGATGGGAGTGGTGTTCTAAGGATGCGAATGGCTCGGTAGGCGGTATATTAACATGTTGGGACGGAGGTCGGTTTCAGATCGAAGCTACTTGGACGGGGGAGTTCTCGGTGGTCACAATCCTCACTTCTAGGTTTGAGGATTTTACGTGGATGCTCGTCAACGTTTACGGACCCTGCATTTCTTCCTGAAAGGCTGACTTTCTCCAAGAGATAAAAGGCATCGCGGATTGGTTGAGGCTGTCGGTGTGTTTTTTTGGTAACTGGAACTTGGTGAGGTCGGCGGAGGATTCGTCCGGAGTTAGCAGATCAGAGAGGGACATGAGGAGCTTCAACGAGCTTATCGAGGATTGTAATCTGCTTGAACTTCCACTTTCCGGCGCAAGCTTCAGTTGGTCCAACATGAGGGCGGTTCCGTCGCTCTCGAGATTGACTGTGCCTTTGTCTCGGTGGATTGGGAGCAACAATATGTTGGTTGCGCCCTTTCGGCTCTCACAAGATCATGCTCGGACCACCTTCCTTTAGTCTTAGCTTGCCTTGACGGAACTCAGATTCGAAGACCTTGGAAGTTTGAAGCCATGTGGCTTGAACACAACCTTTTCGAGGAGTTCATCAGGACAGCTTGGCCGCTCCCGGTTGCAGGCTATGGGGCGGTGTTCAGATTGGCAAGAAAGCTCAAGTATTTGAAGTTTAGGCTCATTGATTGGAATAACTCAATTTTTCGAAGGATTGATGTGCAAATCGAGGAGCTGCTAGACAAGGTTAACCTCTTAGATCGTCAGGAAGAATGTGGACAACTCCTTGAAGAAGGCAGATGTGAAAGGATGCTTCTTAAATGCGACCTTGATAAACTCTGGAAGATGGAGGAGGTGTCTTGGATCCAAAAATCGCGAGAGAGATGGACCAAACTCGGCGACAGAAACACTAGGTTCTTTCACCGGATTGCTAACTTCAAACGAAGGAGGAACTTCATCGACAACATCACCGTCAACGGGTCTATCGTCTCCGGGCAGGAAGAGTTAGAGGGTGCCTTTGTGGCTTTCTTCAGGGCTCTCTACTCAGAACCGTATGCGGTACGCCCGTTCCCTTCTAGGCTCCATTTTGACAAGGTACCTCAAGAAGCGGTGGCCGATTTAACCAATCGGTTCTCTGAAGCAGAAATTTTGGAGGCTGTCTGGAGCTGTGCCAGCGACAAAGCACCAGGTCCGGACGGTTTCTCCTTCGTTTTTTTCAAGCAGTGTTGGAAAATCATTAAAGAGGAGATTTGTCATGCAATTTGGGAATTTCAGGCTGAGGCTCGCTTGCCAAGGATAGCTAACAGTACCTTTCTGGTGCTTATCCCAAAGAAGGAGGCCATTGGCGATATTAGGGATTTGCGTCCTATTAGCTTGGTGGGTGGGGTTTACAAGATTTTATCGAAGTGTTTACTTCGCCGACTCAAGCCTTGTATGAACAACATTATCTCCCAACAGCAGTGCGCTTTTGTCGGAGGAAGGCAAATTCTCGATGCGGCTCTCATTGCCAACGAATTAGTGGAGACTCGCCGTAGAAGTGGCAAGCCAGGTTTGATGTTTAAACTCGACATCGAGAAAGCTTTTGACCACGTTAACTGGAACTGTTTGTTAGAGGTCATGAGCAGGATGGGCTTCCCTCACCGTTGGATTAAGTGGACTCGTGCATGTATCTCGTCTCCGTCTTTCTCGATTTTAGTCAACGGGAAAGCTTCTGGCTATTTCAGGAGTTCGCGTGGTCTTAGACAGGGAGATTCCTTGTCTCCCTTCTTGTTCATTATGATCATGGAAGTCCTGTCTGGCATTCTCTCAAAGCTTCAAGAAGCAGGTCTTGTTAGTGGTTTCTTCATTAACGAAAGAGACTGCTCGGGACAAGTGAACCACATTCTATACGCCGACGACTCTTTGGTGTTTTGCGATGCAGAGATCAGTCAGGTCAGGTTCCTGCTTGCGGGGCTTATCTGCTTTGAATCAGCCATAGGGCTCAAAATCAATGTGCATAAATCTAATATGTTTGCGATTGGAGAAGTCATCGATGCTGAATTTTTAGCTGACTCCTTTGGCTGTGAGCTCGCTTCGCTGCCCACCCGCTATCTCGGTCTTCCGCTGGGGGAAAGGACTTCTAATGGGGGGGCTTTGGTCTCCGGTTATTGAAAGAGTCGAGAGAAGATTAGGTACGTGGAAAGCAAGAATGCTGTCTACCGGAGCTAGGCTGGTCCTTATCAAGAGCGTTCTTGCTAGTCTCCCAACCTACCATCTCTCTTTATTCAAAGCTCCATCCCGTGTCGTCAGTTCTTTAGAAAAAATCCAAAGACGTTTTATGTGGGAAGGCTCTTCTGATCATAAAAGGATTCATTGGGTGGACTGGGCTACTGTGAAATGCTCCTTTGCTACAAGAGGTCTCGGCATTTTAGATATCAACTCGTTTAATGAAGCTTTGCTCGGAAAGTGGCTGTGGAGATATGCTACCGAGAGAGACGCATGGTGGCGGGTCCTTATCGTTCAGAAATTTGGAAAGGGCCCCTCCGATTGGTATCCGGCGTCGAATGTTGGCCCGTCAAGTTTCTCGGTTTGGATGCGGATTTCTCAGTTCAGTTCCAGCTTCTGGAGATTTGCCTCAATCGATCCGGGGGGTGGGTTTTGTTCATTCTGGAGTGATTATTGGGTTCGGGGGGAGAGACTTTCTGACCTCTATCCGAGGATTTGGGCGGCTGACGCTACATCCTCGGGTGGACGTATTTTTGATTACCTTTCTGTTGACAGGAGCAGGTGGTGCATTCCGCTTCGGTTCACTCTTCGTGGAGGGGCGGCCTTTGGACGCCCTCCCTCTCGCTCTTATCTCGGAGGGTCCGGATGCTATCATTTGGTCTGACGGAGAGGATCGCTTCTCAGTCTCGTCCTTCCGGAAGCTCCTCTTGGCCGAACGCTTCCCCGGCTCCAATTCCTTCCCGGCGAGTTGGATTTGGGCAAGCTCTGCACCCACAAAAGTGCAGTTTTTTTGTTGGCTCGTGTTCAGGAACCGGATTGCCACAAATGACAATCTGCAAAGACGAGGTTTTGCTTTCCCAAACAGATGTGCTTTATGCGAACTGGAGGCAGAATTAGCGGATCATATATTCATTCAGTGCCGGTTCTTTTCTCAGGTGTGGTCCAAGCTCAGTTCTACCCTTTCCATTCATGGTCCGATGCCCTCGTCCTTAGGGGCTCTCCTACCGATGTGGAAAGATATGAACTGGGCGTTGGATTTCTCGGTTGCAAAGAAAGTCCTTTTACATAGTTTCGTTTGGCATATTTGGCTAGAGCGTAATGATCGCACCTTTAAGGATGCACGTCGCTCGGTTCAACAGGTCTTCACTAGGATTTGGATGGCTATTGCAAGATGGTTACACTCCTTTGGGAGGTTTGACGACACCAAACGGCGGGAATGGGTTCAACTCTACTTCGACAATGGCTGAGTTTTGCCTCTGTTTTGCCCTGTTTTGCCTCTGCTCTGTTTCTTTGTGCAGTTGCAGCAGCTTTCTTTGAGTCTGCTTTGGTAGTTTGCAACTCCCTTACCTTTGTTTCTCCAGTTTTCATTTTCTTCTCGTTTTAGATAGTCATGCTAATGGACGGTTTGTGTGTATTGTACAAAGTTACTATGTTTATAATACATCGTCATTCATAAAAAAAAATGGCGATTTTCATGCTGAAATCGCCAGTATAAGTGGCGATTTTGCTGGTGTTGTGTCAGATGGTGAAAATCGTCAATATTTTTGGCGATAAACAATGATCGCCATTTATTTTGGTGACATACATGCCCAGTCAGCAAAACCAAGCCTATTTTGAGAATTAACCGTACATGGAGCCTATTTTGGGAAATGATTTTGGGACCAAGCTCATTTCTGGAAAAAATCCATCTATATCTATATCTATACTACTATATATACATACTAGTTTTGTTTCCGGCCCATTGCCCGGAATTGTAATAAGTGTTTTTGGTCAATGTTAAGTAAATAAAATAATAATATAATTAAAATTATATATTAAAAATTATTTACCTTCAAAAGATAAAAGATTAACAAATGAGTAGGATAAGATATTCACATTGTGTTTGAAGGTATAAGAGACTATTTTGGGATTACCTACAAATGTGTCTACTTAATGATGTGAATATTAGAACAAATAAATGTTGAAAGTGAATAATTATCTAATCGTTCAAAATTTATTTAATAATGTAAAAATATAAATATCCACCACATTTTAATTTAGTATGCTCTAATATATATATTAAATAGACATGAGAATAACATATAGGCCATTCCTACTCGGGCCTTGATAGATGACTTTTTTGGTCATCAAATCCTGAATCAAAACAAGATCATGATAAAATAGCACAACAATGTTATTATCTCGGGTCAAGCCACTGAGTGATAAGAGATTTTGGCAAGACTTCGGTATATATAAAATATTCTCAAGAGAAATAGCAGAGGTATGTAATTAAGCAACTGAAGAACCAGAGCGAGAGATTGGGACGGTATTACCACCAGTGAGATGAACTTGGTCGGTCCCTTGGTATTCAGAGTGGAGGTGGAGGTTGGCAAGATTATTGGTTAAATGGTGGTTGGCGCCCGAGTCCATAGTCCATCAGTCGACCGGATGAGGTTCAAAAGATGAAGTAAAATGGGTCGTTGGTGGATAGGAACCCTGCTGGCGGGGGGGGAGGGCACTGGCGGTAATGGTGGCCCTTCCCATGATAGTTGTAGTAGACAAGGTCTCTTGGGCCAGCGGTTTGGGCCTGGCGGCCTGAATAGGGTGACAGTAGTAAGCCTCGGCTGTAAGAGGTCTGGGTCGTGCCATGTGGGCTGTGAGCTGGCGGGCCTGTAGGGAGAGGCATCTGTCTTTGGCGGTGAAAAGATGCCGCAATAACTGACTGAGAGGGAGGGAAAAATCCCTGGGTGGAGGGCGGTGACCACCATGGTTCCGAGCAGTAGAGCCTCGTCCAACATAATTGGAAAAAGCTGGTCATGTAGATATACTCGAGTCCTCGGCAGCGAGTTCAATCTCTTCAATTAATATTAATTAAACCATGTAATTCAATATATGAGGGAGGATCTGACCGATTTCGAAGGGATCGAGAGAAGGCGCGATACGAGGGTCCGAGTCCGCGGAGGATGAGTTGGACAAGGTCGGCCTCAGATACAGGATTATTGAGTGCGACAAGATTATCGGCAAGGGCCTTTGCGCGTTGGAGATACACAGTCGCCGAATCAGTGGATTGCTTAAGTCGTAAAGCTGTGATTTATAGGACCGGGCCTGTGACTGAGTGTCGTGACCGTACACGGCAGTGAGGGACGTCTAGGCAGCAGCGGCTGTGGTGATTCCGACCAGAGTCTGAAGAACACCTTCGGAGACAGAGGAGATTATCCAACAAAGGACGATCTGATCGCGGTGGAACCAATTTTTGTATTTCGGATTGGGGGCACCAGCTTTGGTGAGAGTAGGAGGAGCTTCATCGGATCCATCAATGTGTCCGAGTAAATCATAACCGGCAAGGAACGACTCAAATTGGAGCTTCTAGATAAGATAATTGTTTGGGGTGAGTTTGACAGTAAACGTGGTGGAAGGGTTGGGAAGGGTGGGTAAAGAAGATGAGAAAGAGGAGTTTGTGGCAGCCATGATTGTGGCTAGGGTTTATAGCTCTGATACCATATAGAGAGGAAGAAAACTCACGTACCAACCTTGGCCACGGAGGTGATTTATTTATATTGTAAAAAGGATGCAAGAGATAGATTTACAATAGGAAAGAATATAAAACTGAAAATATTCTACAGTTAATACTAAGGCAACAAAGCTGTCGAGATTGAGGGATAGGAGAATCAGATTTAAAAAAACAAATATTACATATTTAATTCTATCTTGTTATTACAATGAGGTAGCTAAATGTATCTTTTTTTGGTTCAACCCCATTCCGTTGGCACTCCTAGGTACTTTGAGTGTTCGCCTTCCAGCATACAGCCGTAAGGGCTCCATCTGCCGCCTTCAAGGATCAATGGCTACCAGCTAGGGCTACATACGAGCCAAATCGAGCTAAATTTTTACCCAGCTCAAGCTCAGCTCCTTTAAATTTAAAATAGCTCACGCTCAACTCGAGTTCAAATCAAACCTCAAAATCGAACCTCAAAATAATTGTTCGAGCTCAGCTCAAGTAGAAGGCTCAAGCTCAACTCGAAGAAAATTCAAACTCAACTCTTTTAAACCACTTAATGAACTTAAGACTCAGACTCGGCTCAATTCAAAATCATGAAGCCAGTATTTGATATAGAAGCAGGCTTAAAAATATATTAGTAAGCACACTGAATAAATAATAACCAATTTCAAGCCCAATTCGAAATTAGGTGAGTATTGGACTAATATACTTAAAACTTACGTACTCACTTCATATTTATAATCTCTACCTTTTATGGAACTGATGAATTTTAACAATGTGGTATTTTGAGATGAGAACTGAGCTGCTTATTCAAAAGTATACTTACTTACCACATGTTCTTTGAATATGAAATATTCTTCCCAATAAATTATCTCCCTTTTGAGTAAACTACCAAATGGTTGAATATTTTACAAGTCTTATTAATATTAAATTTTCATTCTCATCTTTGTTGGCGTGTTCTACCTTTGACTGATATTCTCTGTTAGTAGTCCAGTGTTTTTGCTTGTACATGGCTACTGTTTTCTTTGTGCAGGGGCGGGTTAAAGTTTCGCTTTTGGATTAAGCGTGGGATTTGGCTGGACATGAGGGAGTTAAAAACCCCTACTTTGGGTGGGTTTTGGTTGTTGTGTTGTATAGGTTGTAATACTTTTGTTCATATGCATAGAGTTACATATTCATCAAAAAAACAAGACAACTCTTTCACAATAACTGCTAATATAGTCTCTTCATAATTTAATCAAGATAGGACCTATGAATTTAATTGGCTTACTTGATGAGAATATTAATGCAACAGATGGAACAGGGATTGGTAGGAAACTGATGTGTCTAACAAAGGAAAAGCTGCAGCTTGTTTATGAAGATGGCAACATCAGTGATGGAAGAAGTGTTCCCAGTAGTGGTGGAAGGAATGGAGAAGAACTTGAAATGGTATTGGAGTGAGGATGTGCAGAAGATAAAGAAGATCAAAGATTTGGTCTTTCTGGTGGTCAATGGTGCTTGATTTTTATTGTTTAATTGTTTTGTTAGTTTGTTATTATGGAATTTGGCTGGTTGTTCTGAGGTTGAAGGATAATAATGACCATGCATGTACAGTACAAGTATACAACAACTCAAGTTGAAAGCTAAATTATGAAATTGTCAAAAAGAGATTATAAAAATAAGTCATGAAATTGTTTAGAAAGGTGACCATGATCATCAGTAATTGAAGACGAGAAAGAGAAGTCCTTCCAAGAGCAGGCTTCATCATCCCATTGTTACAAAGAGGGATATCAGACTAGAGGGTTTTCAGCTGATCACCACCAGAAAAAGCTTAAACAATTGGAAGAGACTACATGTCTTCTCTAGCAACCAATGTGGTATGAATAATCAACTATTATATACCCGCTTGAGTTAAGAATTTTTTAAAATTTAATTAATGTGGTATGTTACTTATGTATATAGTTTTCAGCTTCTTGTATATCAATAGTATTACTTATTGAGTTACAATGTGTTATTGTGAGACTTTATTTCACTAAAATTATAACACGTTAAGCGTGTGATAGATAAACTAAAATTATGATCTCTTAATGTACCCTAAACCAATATTTACATTCTAACAATCAACCCTAAGTTATAAAGTCAATTCATATTAACATAATCCTAAATTCATATACACTAAGTCTATAACGTGTTATTGTCAAACCCTAATTCACTAGACCATATAATGTATTATCGCTTTAAATTCTAATTCACTGAACTCTATAACTTGTTATCACTAAATCCTAATTCATTAAACTTTATGATATGTTAGCATGCCAAATGTGCAATAGATAATTTAAGTTATCGAATATATCAACAAACCAAAAGCTTCAACCAGATTACGTCTGGTTGCCTTACTCGACAAAAGGTTATTTTCTACACATGATCCAATTATATCGGGTATAGTTTAGTGGTAAAAGTGTGATTCGTTTGATTAACCTTAATAGTAGTTATGGGTTCTTTTTACATTATGTTATTTAACCTTAAATTCTATCCATGAGCTTGTTCACGAACTTATATATGTACGATCTTGTTCGTGAACCTATAAACGAACCAGTTCGCAAACTCTTATGCGAATATGTTCGCGAATATTACTAACAAGCTTGTTCACGAACCTACAAACGAACTGTAATATGTTCGCGAATATCACTAACGAGCTGTTCACGAACAATAAATGAACCTGTTCACGAACAATAACTGAACCTGTTCACGAACAAGGCTCGTTGAGTTGTCGAGCCGAGTCGGTTCGCGAACAAGTCGAGTCGAACCTCCCTAAGCTTGAATTCAGCTCGTTTACAAACGAATCTATTCGCGAATCAGCTCACTTCAAATCGAATCGAGTTACGAACACATTTTTTCCGAATCTAAGCGGTGTTCGTTAACAACCCTACTACCAGCTGATTGAAAAGTTTGGCCAGGTTCATCAAGTTTCTAGCGTTTAGGTGGGAGACCGACAAGTTGTGCACCTGGATCCAAAAAGCAGAGCAGGAGAACTCGGCCGCTGCAGGGGAGCCAACAACTATTCCACCTACTGAGAGTGAGAGATGGTCTCTGAGAGGAGCCATGGTCGCCGTTCCCACACTTGCCCGACTGCTTGGACCGAAAGGAAGGTGAAAAGGAACATGTTCTCTCCAAGGCGTTTGATGATGGGAATCACGAAGTGAGCCCAAACACGCTTAGCACCGCCCGCCGCCAATCCCATGTTGATTGGCCTCGAGCACAGAAATTTCCCAATGAGCATACGCTCGGGTCGCAAGGAAGAGGCTTCAGATGATCCATGGGTCCGAAACTTGAGGAAGAATCACGTTGGATGAAGAGGCCATGGTTGTAGAACAAGGGAAGCTGAGGAGATTGGGGTCACACTTTAGTAGGGAAAAAGGATTTTTCCAGAGGTGAGATTGGGGGAGGAAATCCTGATTTTATAAGAAAGTGGGTGTAAGATTGGGGATGGAGTGTTCAAGAGATTTAGTGGGGAGAGCCAACCACCAAATCCTACAAGTTGAGAAAGTTTCAGAGCCATATCTTGGAGCAGAGTAAGGTAGTTGCAGGTGTAGCAAGCAAAATAAAAGAAGGCATAAAGGACTTTGCGGTCTATGAGGGTAGCAGGTCTAACGAATGATAGAATCGCAGGGCAAGAGATGACAGATTGAGCAAAACTTCGGGGCTTTCCAATTGAGGTAATAATGATTTAACCGGACAATAACGTTGAATAGGGTGTAGTTAGAGAGGGGGGGGGGGAATGTTGAAGAGGCCAACTGTATTGATAAAACCTAGGATTTTTACTCCACGCCCCTTCCTGTATGAGAGAAGGAGAAGAGGGATCCAGCTGCGTATCGTAGTCCAAAGACTCAGAAAAGCAGGTGAGTCATTAATAGGGAGCTTTTATGATAAGGTTTCTGATGAGGAGACGAGTGTTCTGGGGATTTCTAGTTTCCTTTGGTCGATAAGATGAATAATCCATTGAGGCATCAATCTTGATTAGGCAGAGGCTCCTTGACGGAGGATGTTTCAGGCTACTCAAGGGAGAAAAGATTAAGCTCCTGTTTGGAGAATTGAAAATAGTTGAGAGAAAAATGTGGAGAGAGAAAGCAAGAGAAAGACATGTTTAAGTCAAAGCTTTCAACTTATAATTAGCACTTCCTTTCTTCTTCTTCTTGACTAAGGGGTTGTTTGGTATAGGGGATTGAGAATTAGGGGAAATATGAAAATAGAAAATGGTGGAAAAGTATTTGTTAAAAGTTGGAGGATGTTAAATTACATTGTTTGGTATGTATATTTGGTAAAGAAAATAGGAGAGGAAGATAGTGGGTCCCATTATTCTATTTGGGGGAAGTTAGAATTTCTGATAAAAGTAGAAATTGTCAGAATACACATTCTGGAGACAATAAAAAACTCTGGGTATCTGAAATACAAAACTCCAGCTCCATTAGACAGTAAACAAACAAGGATATCTCAGAATACAGAGTTTTCAAGAAACACAGCTGGATTTCTCCTATACCAAACGACCCCTAAAGCTTTTGCAGTTCCCGTCGACTGATTTGTTATTTCGATTTTTTTATTTTTTATTTTTTCGGTCTGACCGTTGGTATAAAATCTGGTTTAATTGGCCGGTTTTTACGGTTTGACTGGTTAACCAAAAACCGCTGGCCGGTATCGGATTACTAATCCGGCTCACGGTCGGCCCGATCCGGCAATTTTTTTTTAGCACAGTTAGCTGATAACCATGCTTCTCACATTCTCCCTGCTTCACATTCTCCCTGCCGGAGACGGTTTAACTTCCAGACATTCCTCCAAACTTGATTTCAGTAAACCAAACTTCAGGGGTTCTCAGGCCCGAAAACTCTTTCAGTACATAGCAGCTAAAACTCTTTCAGTACATAGCAGCTGTGGCAGAGCAAATTCGGTAGCCGGTGAAACCCTAGGGAGGAGAAATTCTCTTGGGCGGTTGATTTTGTGGGGTTTTAGCAAGCAAGAGTTAGGGTTTTGCGTTCTCAGGTCATTTAAAAGATACATCCTTAGAGACGGTGTTTACTTGGGCTTGCGGGCAACGCCATGGGACCAATTCAGAATTTCGAGCAGCATTCTCGTCACCTCATCGAGCCTGATATCCGTACTGTCTCGTCCTCTGTTGTTTTCTCTCGTACTACGCTTACAATGTTGTTTCGGTCGTCTGAGGGCTCAAAGTTGAGCCCTTGCTATCTCGTTTGTTGGATATTTATCGAATATGTTTTCTATTATGATACATTGATCCTCTTTAATATTACTTTCTTCCCCATTAGGCTCAATGGAGATTCTGTTAGTTGAATAACCAACATAGTAAATTTGATCAGTATCATACAGACTTCTCTTACTGTCAATTGGAGATACTTCTCCTGAGTTGAAAAGAAAACCGGTCATCGTTTATGTTCTGATGTTGCTTTTTCAATTGTGCTTTATTCCCAAACAGCAATGCAAACGAGGCTGCAGATGGCAATGGAAGTGCGCGACAGTCTCGAAATTGCACACACTCCAGAGTACTTGAACTTCCTGAAGTGCTACTTCCGAGCATTCTCAGCCATTCTTCTACAAATTACCAAGCCACAGTTCGTAGACAATCCAGAACACAAGCTTCGGAATATTGTTGTGGAGATACTCAACCGTTTGCCTCACAGTGAAGTTCTCCGGCCCTTTGTTCAGGATCTATTGAAGGTTGCCATGCAAGTGCTTACTACAGATAATGAGGAGAATGGATTGATTTGCATCCGTATCATCTTTGATCTTCTGAGGAACTTCAGGCCCACACTAGAAAATGAAGTTCAACCATTCTTGGATTTCGTGTGCAAAATTTACCAAAATTTCAGCTTGACTGTTAGCCATTTCTTTGATAACATGAGTGCAACTCAGGAGGACGTCAAGCCGATGGAGACTTCTTCTTCTTCAGACCAAGGGATAATGTCTACTGGATATGTTGGGAATGGCCAGCTTAATCCAAGTACTAGGTCATTTAAAGTAGTTACGGAGAGTCCACTTGTGGTGATGTTTCTATTCCAGTTGTACAGTCGACTTGTTCAAACTAATATTCCGACTCTGTTACCTCTAATGGTTGATGCAATATCCGTTCCTGGCCCAGACAAGGTTCCTCCCCACTTAAAGAGTCATTTTATTGAACTCAAGGGAGCACAAGTTAAGGTTAGTGCTAGATGGCTTTTGTTTGTTTGTTTTCAGTGTAAGCCCTTGAAGTTGAGTACAAGTTACTATTACGAATAACTTATGTTGGAATTAAATCATTTTGTGCTCAGTCTTGATGCAGAGCGAGCTACAAAGCAATTCCTTATGGCTGTCAGAATGTCTGTTTCATGTTCCCTTTAACATTGATTTTTAATTCTGCCCAAATAAGATGAACCAACAAGTAAATATTCTGTTGTAAACAAAAAACATAGACGGTGATTCAATGAAATAATCTATTGATATCGGAATGAAATGATAACATCCTAGATTAAGATTGAGAATATGTCATAGCTGTAAAGCTCATGGTATATCTCCTCAACTTGGAGAAGTCAAAGTGTAGTTCTATGTTGATACTTAGCTGGAGGTGTTTAATTTCATTTATGCTTAATGAGAAAGGCTTGTATTGTCGTCCTCGGTCCTTTGAGTTTCATGTAATGCTTGTAATTCCTTGCATGTTTTTGTTATTTTGTTGCAGACAGTTTCCTTTTTAACTTATCTGCTGAAGAGCTTCAGTGATTACATAAAATCCCAAGAAGATCGTATATGTAAAAGCATTGTAAATTTGCTAGTTACATGCTCAGATTCTGTATCTATCAGAAGGGTAAAAAGTCTAGTACTTTATCCTCTTGGTCCTTATTGTCCAGTTGCTCATAAGCTAAAGAAACTGACACTGGAGTCTGTTGACTGCAGGAACTGTTAGTTGCTTTGAAACATGTTCTTGGGACAGATTTCAAAAGGGGATTATTTCCTTTGATTGACACGCTTTTAGAAGAGAGGTAATAGCTGTATCCATGTGTTTTCAGCGAGCTATAATTGTAAGGGGTGGTGATTATAGCATGGAGCCAAATGTTCTAGAAGTTGTTTTTAAGAAAAAGTATTATCTGAGAAAGGTGATGGTCAATTTTCTGGGGAAGATTTAGAAAGGTCAAGAACAGAACAAAACTTTGAACTACTGCTTTGTGACAGCTTACAATGATTAGAGAATAATCAATCAGGCTGTGACTTCAGAAATAAAAAATGGTTCATATCCGTTTGATATTTTGTTTGGAACCTTTACATTATTATTATTTTTTTAAATCACTTAATGTTGTTTTGGTGGGGGGAGGGGGATGCAGACATGTGAAATGTGAAGCCTGGACTATGGATCTTATCCTACTCTTACATTGTATTGCAATATTTTCTCCCAATTCAACGCTTATGTTTGAATTTATTGCAGAGTTTTAGTTGGAGCTGGTCGTGCGTGCTATGAAACTTTGAGGCCATTAGCTTACAGTCTACTGGCAGAGATTGTCCATCATGTTAGAAATGACCTCTCATTATCCCAGGTGCTATTACATGCCCTAATTTTTTTGTTTGTTCTACACATGTTGTCTAGTGTTACTTGTCATAATTGATTAATTTGTTTTCTTTTCTGCAATTTCTATAATTGGTTCAATGTTCTTTTGTCTGTTCTGGGTTGGGGACTTGGGGGTCACAAGTGTGGGAAGTTGATGCTGGAAGTTAGTTTGTAATTTTGACGAATAGTTTGTTGTTATTTGATGATTCCTTTCTTGAAATCCATCAGTAGATAAATATTTCTTCTTCTATGCCAATCTGGGTCCATGTTGCCATTAGCTTTCAATACAATGGAGGGGGCACCTCAAGTGACGGAATTGAGTTCCTCCAATTAAACTCTCTGGAAAAATATATTCTAAGTGAGCTCGAGGAGGATGTATAATTGGAGGGACTACTAAGTCATTTTTATCGGACATAGAGCGGCATGAAGCTGATTATTACAACAACTAGATCTAACCCTCCTTCCCCAACTTAGGCGATATGAAGTTGTATGTTATATGCTTGATTCTCTGGAAGCCTATCATGTAAATTGATTACTGCTGTTATGATGTTCTCGTATTGTAGTTTTCGATATTGTAATATTCTATTTTGCTAATGATTAGGAACAATCAATATGTCAAACAACAATGATTTGTATCAAACGTAAGAGTAGGTTTTAGAATAGAATGTATTGATTTTCTCTTAGGTTACAACCTATATTTATACAAGTACTGACAGCTTTCCTATCAAAGATAGGAAACTCTACATAGGAGATAACTACCTAATTAGGGACTCTATACATGGTAATTATCTCTAAATAAGACAAGAGAATAAATCATGACTAATCTGGATCATTCTTTCTACACTCCCCCTCAAGCTTGGTGTTGTAGATGTTAGACAACCCGAGCTTGGACACAAAATTGTCAAACATATCTTTGGATAATGCTTTGGTAAACACATCCCCTGTTTGATGTTTAGAGGGAACATACTCCATATGTATGACTCCATTATTCACTTTCTCCGTAATAAAGTGTCTGTCAACTTCGACATGTTTCGTCCTGTCATGATGAACAAGATTTTTTACCATACTAAGGGCTGATTGGCTATCACTTAAAAGTTGAACTGCTTCGTTGTTTCCAATCTTCAATTCTGCTAAGACTCTAGACAGCCATATTCCTTCACAGATGCTAAGGGCAATAGCACGATATTCAGCTTCAGCACTGCTTCTGGATACAACATCCTGCTTCTTACTTCGCCATGTTACTAGGTTACCCCACACGTATGTGCAATAACCAGTAGTAGATCTCCGATTAGTGAGTTCTCCTGCCCAGCTAGCATCAGTGTACACAGAAACTTTTCGAGTATTATGTTTCTGGAAGAACAATCCAAGGCCTGGGGCCCCTTTTAAGTATCTCAAAATCCGATCCACCATTTCTTGATGTTCTTCATTCGGGTTCTGCATATGTTGACTCACGATTCCCACGGAGTAAGATATATCAGGTCGAGTATGAGCAAGATAAATTAGTTTCCCAACTAATCTTTGGTACTTTCCTTTATCTACCAGAGGAATATCACCCTCTCTGGTTAGCTTTTTGTTGGCCTCCATTGGCGTGTCCACCGGTCTACAACCCAACATCCCTGTCTCACGCAGCAAATCGAGAATATATTTTCGTTGGGAGAGAACAATCCCTTTTCTAGACTTGGCAACTTCAATTCCCAAAAAATACCGTAGCTCCCCCAAGTCTTTCAGCTCAAATTCAGCAGCAAGCTGTTTTTTTAAGGCTGCGATTTCTACTTCATCATCACCTGTTATGATTATATCGTCTACATAGACGATTAAGACTGCCATCTTCCCTGAAGGATTATGCTTAACAAACATTGTATGGTCAGTTTGACACTGATAATAGCCTCCTGCTTTAACTGTCTTAGCAAACCTTTCAAACCAAGCACGAGGTGACTGTTTAAGGCCATAGAGTGCCTTCTTCAGCTTACACACTTCTCCTTTTTCAGGTATGGGAAGTCCAGGAGGAACATTCATAAAAACTTCTTCAGCCAAATCTCCATTAAGGAAGGCATTCTTTATATCGAACTGATGTAACTTCCAATCCAGGTTGACTGCAAGAGATAATAAAACCCGAATAGTATTAAGTTTTGCAACTGGGGCAAAAGTCTCCTCATAGTCCACTCCATAAGATTGAGTGAAGCCACGAGCCACTAGCCTGGCTTTATATCTTTCAATTGTACCATCAACATTATACTTCACAGTGAACAGCCATTTGCAGTCAACAGTTCGGCGATTAGGAGGTAATTTCACAATTTTCCAAGTCTGATTTCTCTCAAGAGCATTTAGTTCCTCCCATACAGTCTGTTTCCATCGCGGATGAGCTAGTGCTTCCTGAATATTGTTTGGAAAAATCACTTCATCCAAGCTGCCAGTAAAACTTCTGTAGCTCTTACTTAGACCTTCATATGATACCTGGTTCCCTATGGGATGCTTAGTAGTGCATGATCGCACTCCCTTTCTCTGCGCAATAGGCATGTCGAGGTCATTTTGAGCTGCAGCTTCCTCAACTTCCTCTAGGTCTTGTTCTGCCCGTACCTCATGTTCAACCTCATGAATAATCTCAAAACTCGGCTGTTCAGCAGGAGCTTCCTTGTTTCGTCGTTGATAGACACGCAGGTTAGGTCCAAATTTCTCCCCCTGAACTGTAGTAGTTGTAGGTATCTCAGTCCCATTAGGTAAAGCACCCACATCCACTGTACTAATATCCCAAAAACGACAAAACTGGGATTCGGTAGACTGCTCCCCCTGAATCTCAGATTTGGAGAAGTAGGGTTGTTGTTCAAAAAATGATACATCCCGGGTATTGTATACCTTCTTGGTAGTTGGAGAGTAGCACTTGTATCCCTTTTGTTGATTAGAGTACCCAATAAAGATACACTTGTGAGCTCGAGGGTCAAGTTTGCTCCGATTTACCGGTGACGTATGAACAAATGCTGTACACCCGAATATTCGGGGAGGCAGATCTGAAGTAAAAACAGCCAACTGAGGATATTGGTTAAGAAGAACCTGTCGGGGTGTTTGAAAACCAAGAGGACGACTTGGCATACGATTGATGAGATACGTTGCTGTCAAAACAGCTTCTCCCCATAGATAGGTAGGTACATTTTGAGCAAACATACAAGCTCTGGCAACCTCCAGTAAATGTCTATTCTTTCGTTCAGCGATCCCATTCTGCTGAGGAGTCTCAACACAGGAGCTAGCATGTATAATGCCCTTTTGAGTAAGAAACGTGCCCAGGATACTGTTAAAATAATCCTTTGCATTATCAGTTTTCAAGACTTGAACCTGAGCTTGAAACTGAGTATGGATCATCTGACAGAATGTCTGAAATATAGTAGCTGTTTCAGACTTTTCTTTCATTAGGTAAGTCCAAGTCATACGTGTGTGATCATCAATGAATGTGATAAACCATCGAGTACCATTAAGGTTTTTCACCCGCATAGGACCCCAAATATCACTATGAATCACTGAGAAAGGTTTAGTAGGACGGTAGCCAATGCTTGGATAAGTAGTCCGAGTATGCTTAGCTAGCTGGCAAACTTCACACTTAAAGAACGTAGCCTTTTTATTCTGAAATAAATGGGGTAACATGTGTTCCAAATACACGAAGCTCGGATGTCCGAGACGAAAATGCCATAAAAGAACTTCACTATCTTTATTATGACTGCTAGAGACTACATTAGCTAGGCTACGTCTGTCACCAGATGCCAACTCCTTGCTATCCATGCAACCCGTCCGAAGCACATAGAGACCATCACTCGCCTCCAGTTTGCCAATCATCCTCCCTGATCCCACCTCCTGTAACACACAACCAGTAGGACTGAACTTAGCTTCGCAATTGAGATCAGAGGTAATTTGACTAATGGACAGCAAGTTGCACGTCAGTTTTGGGACAAATAGAACTGTAAACAGAGTGATTTTGGGTGTAAGTCGAACCCATCCGAACCCTTCAACAGTCGCGAGACTGCCATCGGCTACCCCACACTAGCTTTCCTAGGATAAGGTTGTAGGTCTCTTATCACATCCTTACAACCAGTCATAGTATCTGAAGCACCCGAGTCCAAAATCCAAATATTCTGATGATGATTTAGACTAAGAAAAGCTGTGGGAATCGTACCGTTATTGGCAAACATGCTGGAGAATCCCTCAGAGTTAGACGAGGATGGCTGACCCTCCTTTAAAGCTTGAGCCAACAATTTTTTGAGTGCAGTAATCTGACCAGCAGAGAATTGAGTGTCGCTGGTCGGTGCCGGAGAAGCTTCAGCTGAGGCAACATTAGCACGACTCTGGGCAGCCCGCAGTTCAGACTTGGACTTCCACCCTTTAGGCTTGCCACCAAGAAGTTTCCAGCACTCATTCTTAGTGTGCCACTTCCTCCCACAATGTTCACACACCGTTGTAGAAGCATCAGTAGCTGCTGGCTGTCCAGATTTGGGATATAGGACAGCAGTGGATGATTTTTCAGTTTCTGCGCGAAGAGCAGACCCTTCAAGATTGGTCTTGGGATCAGCAAGCATCACTTGTCGTCGATATTCTTCTTGACGGATTGCAGCTACAGCCTCTTCAAGATCAGGGAATGGCTTTGTGGCCATGATTCGATCTTTGGCGTCATCAAGATCACGGTTTAGCCCGAGCAGAAAATGGAGGGTGCGTTTCTTATCAACAGCTTTCTTGTAAGTTTCTGCATCCTTAGTAGTGTCCCATTGATAAGTCTCGAACACATCAAGTTGCAGCCAAGCATGAGATAGAGTATTGTAATACTCATTAGTGGTCATAGAACCTTGCTTTAGATTGAAGATTTCAGTCTCCAACTCCAACAGAGCAGAAGAGTTGTCAGTTGGAGAGTATGTCTTTTTTGCATGATCCCATATGGATTTTGCCGTAGCATGAAACATATAATTGTTTCCTATCTTCGGATCCATAGTTGAAATCAACCAAAAACGAACAAGATTATCATCATTGTTCCATTGTTCAAACGCAGCATCAACAGCCTCTGGACGGACCTGGACCATTGGAGATAGTTGCGGCTGTTGAGCTTTGGAATCGCAAGACCGCCGGATAGGAGGTCAGGATTTGAAGCCATACTCTCTGACACAATCGGTGTAGAGGTGGCGGAAGAAGAAGCAGAAGAAGAATCAAGAGTACTGTCGACAATATCAGAGTCCTCTTTGTCAGATTTCATAATCGACGAGGATAGGGCCGGCGGCTGCGGAAGAGTTCACCGTCGGCTCTGATACCATATCAAACGTAAGAGTAGGTTTTAGAATAGAATGTATTGATTTTCTCTTAGGTTACAACCTATATTTATACAAGTACTGACAGCTTTCTTATCAAAGATAGGAAACTCTACATAGGAGATAACTACCTAATTAGGGACTCTATACATGGTAATTATCTCTAAATAAGACAAGAGAATAAATCATGACTAATCTGGATCATTCTTTCTACAATTTGTAGTTAATATAAAAAATGTGTAACCCGTTGTTTGCTGTCTCATATGCTGTTTGACCTTTACTTTTAATGTGTTTTTGTTGTTGTGGGTAATGCACAAATTGATATGGGAGTCTTCATATGCTGTTCCCAAGATTCTGTTTTTTGTAATCTTTTGATGGCCAAGTCAGTTAGCTAAAGAAGTTGCGTGATACTTTGCTGCAGTTATCGCGTATCATCTATCTGTTTTCAAGTAACATGCACGATGCTTCTTTGTCACTCAGCATTCATACAACATGTGCACGTTTGATGTTGAATCTGGTACATATCCTACCTCAAACTTCTAAATGCTCTGGCCAAAAGTTTTGGGACAATGGTCATTTATTCTTGTGTTTTTTTTCTTCTTCTGCGATGTAGGTAGAGCCTATTTTCGAGAAGGGTGTGGACCAACCGTCTATGGATGAAGCTCGAGTTCTATTAGTACGCTTGGCTTCTAACCACTGTGCTTTCCTTCATTTATTTTTTTCCAACTAACTAGTGTGTCTGGACAGGGTCGCATTTTGGATGCTTTTGTTGGCAAATTCAGTACTTTCAAGCGAACCATCCCACAGGTTTTCCGTGATTCTGGCATTTTCCCTTTTGTTCCTGTTTTGCTAACCTTAATGTTCTTAAACCATGCTCAATTTTGTTTCTTATACAAAAACTTAATGTATCTGTTTAATAGTCTACATATATATTGATTATTTTAGTGCAATTCCACAACAAATTTTCCAGTATTTCTTGAATCATGGACAAGGTCGGGGCTCTGATTAGAGCTTATAGACTAGGGTGTTAGTTTTGTTTTTTTAGCTGTTTGTTGAGGACCCAATCAATTTATACTGCCAATTATTAAGAGCCAGTGTGTATACAAGAATTCAAAGAGTATGGGGAGGGGAGAGACACTGTAGCCCTTCTACAACAGTGAGCTCCCATGATTAGTCGATGAGAGCAAATAGTGCGGATTCTGTTTATATTAGATTGTGAAGGGATGCCACATGATAAATCAATCTTCAATTGTAGTCTGCAAAATATAAGTAGACCATGGAAAATAGGAGATAATCTGGCAAATTATCATTACTGCTGGAACTGTACTGGAAATAGTAAAATTGTATACATATCACAATTCACACTTATATATAAAGGTGACATGTAATTTTTTCAAGCCAAAAAAAAAAAGACATGTAACTTTTAATGTTTTTCTATTTCTTGGTTTCACCAACCAGACATTGTTTCTGTGCACATGATCACTCTTAACATTCTTATTCTTTTCATGGTAGCTGTTGGAAGAAGGGGAAGAAGGAAAGGAGCGTGCTACCTTAAGATCAAAGCTTGAGCTTCCTGTGCAGGTCATTTAATGACTTCCATGCTGCATACATTTTGTAGCCTTCAAGATCAGCTGTTTTGCTGTTGGGTCTCATATTTTTGTATCTAAGTTGTTGGAGCTTTGTGTTGTATTTTGTTATTAGCGTTTCAATTAACTTTTAGTGATCAAATTGTGTTTGCAGTGCTCATATATGCTGTCTGAAGCTTAGGAATATCTTCCTTTCTCGAATATTTTTTTTTTTCATGCATGGTTCTTAGTAGATGCTTCATTTCGTGTACACTTCTTTTCACTACATGAACTTACACGTGAGTAACAAAAATTTGTTATATTCAGTCTCACCATAGAGAGAGTAAGCTTCTCAATCTATTAATAAACGGAGTTGCTTCTCTAAAACAGTGTCACTGTTTTGTTTTGCTAGTTAATGGGTAGTTGAAAAAGCTATCCACAGAAAAATGCTGCATTACAGATTCAGTTGCATTTGTATTTTAGAGTGTAACATGTTTTAAATGGACATACTCAATCGGAAAAAATGAAGCATTTGAATGTATAAATAATTATATTTATTTGCAGGCAGTTCTAAACATGCAAGTCCCTGTGGAACATTCTAAGGAAGTCACTGATTGTAAGAATCTGATTAAGACCTTAGTCATGGGTAGGTTATCTTATCCCTTCGTCTTGTTTTCTTCATAATGTATCTAGAGTCATTATGCAGAGTGTAAGTCCGTGTTGTGCTTCTGGTTGGGAGTCCTTGATTGTTCTCTTGAATTATGGGTTGTTTGTTATAGGGGAATCTTTCTATGTTTTGGAAAATTCTGTATTTAGAAATTTTTGTGTGTGTTTTGTTACAAATGGTGTCAAGTTTTTTATTTTTGATACACATACAGGTAGTTTGATAAATGTGATTCAGAGGAGGGATTTTAAAGAATACATGTATTGGTTACAATACATTGTTTTTCTGTCATATGCATTCTCGAAAACTGTGTATTTAAAAATTCCAAAATCCCTATGAAATCTCAACTAATAAGTGAGATTTCGGAGATTACCTCATTTTAACTTAACAACCTTGAAGAATACATGGTTTTCAATACATTTTCTAAACTGATGTATTTTAAAATCACACATTCTAAATACATGTATTTTATGAAATATTATGTATTCTAAATCATATTTACCAAACAATCCCTAATGTTTTCTTGAGAATATTGACTCTTGGGCTGATCTCAGGAATGAAGACCATCATTTGGAGCATTACTCATGCACATTTGCCTCGATCACAGGTTTCTTATTCAAGTTTGATTGTTCTGTCTGCGTTAGATTCTTCAATACTTCATAAAAGAATGCTTTATTTTATTTTATTCATGTTCTAGGTTTCCCCTGCCACGCATGGGGGGCACTCTCAGGTACTGGTTTCGCAGTCGCCGAACTTGCCAGCTCAGCAAGCATTCAAAGGGATGAGAGAAGATGAGGTAATATATATTCTGTTGAAAGTAATTAAGTTTTTGCTGGTTAATAGTTTCTATATGATGGTCTGACATTAGTCTGGGTTAGTTGTGGAAAGCATCAGGTGTTCTAAAGAGTGGGGTTCATTGCCTAGCCCTCTTCAAGGATAAAGATGAAGAGCGAGACATGCTAAGCCTCTTCTCTCAGATTTTGGGTATCATGGAACCTCGAGATCTAATGGATATGTTTTCCTTGTGCTTACCTGAGCTCTTTGAGTGCATGATTAACAACACTCAGTTGGTTCACATTTTCTCCTCTCTTCTGCAATCCCCGAAAGTGTACCGGCCATTTGCTGATGTATTGGTCAATTTCCTTGTAAGCAGCAAACTTGATGCTCTTAAGCTCCCAGATTCACCTGCTGCAAAATTGGTTCTGCATCTTTTTAGGTTTATATTTGGTGCTGTTGCCAAAGCTCCTTCAGATTTCGAACGGATTTTGCAGCCACATGTTCCTGTCATTATGGAGGTTTGTATGAAGAACGCCACTGAAGTTGAGAAACCTCTTGGTTATATGCAACTTCTTCGTACTATGTTTAGAGCTCTTGCAGGCTGTAAATTTGAACTTCTGCTAAGAGACCTGATTCCTATGTTACAACCCTGCCTGAATATGCTGTTGACAATGCTTGAAGGTCCTACTGGGGAAGACATGATAGATCTTCTGCTGGAACTATGTCTGACATTGCCTGCACGTTTAAGCTCATTGCTGCCTTATCTTCCCCGTCTAATGAAACCTCTTGTTTTGTGTCTGAAAGGAGGTGATGATCTGGTGAATCTAGGATTAAGGACGCTTGAATTTTGGGTGGATAGTCTGAATCCTGATTTCTTGGAACCAAGTATGGCTAATGTGATGTCGGAGGTGATTTTGGCCTTGTGGTCTCACTTGAGACCTCCACCCTATCCTTGGGGTGGAAAGGCATTACAACTATTGGGGAAGTTAGGTGGTCGTAATAGACGTTTTCTTAAGGATCCTCTCTCTCTTGAGTGTAAAGAGAACCCTGAACATGGACTTCGGTTGATTCTTACGTTTGAACCCTCAACTCCATTTTTGGTTCCCCTTGATCGGAGCATAAATCTTGCCGTAGCAGCTGTCATGCACAGAAATAATACTGTAGAGGATTTCTACCGGAAACAGGCACTGAAGTTCCTCCGTGTTTGTTTAGCTTCTCAGCTCAATCTGCCAGGAAGTATATCTGATGAGGCATATACTGGCAAGCAATTGTCAGCATTGCTTGTTTCTGTCACAGACTCATCTTGGCGTAGAGCTGAGACATCTGACATAAAGGTTAGTAAGGCAGTGTTGAACTATTCAGGTATAGACCATTGTTTATGAATGTTATGTCCCTATTTGAGTAGATGACAGATTCCTAGCAACGGGATCAGAGAACTTGGAGGATGAACCTTTCGTATTTGATTTGGTTCCTTATTACTTTCTTAATTGCTGGGAATTAATCTTTTACTTTAAAGAATGCAATACACTTTGTGTATCCTAATGAATTCACAATTTCAGTTGTTACATTTCTTGACTGATTCCGCATGTGCATCATATACTGATGTCAAGGTTAATCTTGATAGCTAATCTGCCAAAACTCATGTGTCTTAAACTGGCTTCGTATTTTATTATTTCTTTCTCCCATCAATGTAAATATTAGCTCTTAAAACAGACTTTACATCATTTTCACACAGGGTACAGTATCACAGGGAGACTTGGGTGTCAAGACAAAGACCCAACTGATGGCTGAGAAGTCTGTGTTCAAGATCCTACTGATGACAATAGTTGCAGCCAATTCAGAACCAGAGCTTCAAGATCCCGGGGATGATTTTGTTGTCAATGTTTGTCGTCATTTTGCAATGATATTTCACGTGGATCATACATCAACTAACTCCTCAACTGTTACCAACAGTGTTGGTGGTTCCATTTCCAGGCCAAGGAATAAGTCCTGCTTCTATCTTAAAGAGTTGGACCCTTTGATATTTTTGGATGCATTGGTTGATGTACTGGCAAGTGAGAATAGGGTCCATGCAAAAGCAGCTCTTTGTGCATTAAATGCGTTCGCGGAGACACTTCTTTTCCTTGCTCGTTCAAAACATTCTGATGTTCAGATGTCAAGAGGTGGGCCCAGTACGCCAATGATTGTTTCTAGTCCATCTATGAATCCTGTCTATTCGCCACCACCGAGTGTTCGTGTTCCAGTGTTTGAGCAGCTTTTGCCTCGTCTCGTACATTGTTGCTATGGAAGCACTTGGCAAGCTCAAATGGGAGGTGTTATGGGACTGGGTGCTTTGGTAGGAAAGGTCACTGTTGAAACTCTGTGTGTCTTCCAAGTAAGAATTGTTCGAGGTTTGGTGTATGTACTCAAAAGAATTCCTCCTTACGCAAGCAAAGAGCAGGAAGAAACAGGTCAAGTCCTTACTCAAGTCCTCCGGGTTGTGAATAATGTTGATGAAGCAAACAGTGAACCTCGTAGGCAAAGTTTTCAAGGAGTAGTTGATTTTTTGGCATCTGAACTGTTTAATTCCAGTGCTTCAATTATTGTGCGGAGGAATGTGCAGTCTTGCTTATCACTTTTGGCCAGTAGAACAGGTAGTGAGGTATCAGAACTGCTTGAACCTTTGTATCAGCCTATGCTTCAGCCTCTCGTGATGCGACCACTTCGCTCGAAGGCAGTTGATCAACAGGTATGCCATCGTATACCGAGTATAAACACGCATCTTCAGTCTTTGTCTCTAATTTTAGATCTTTTTGGTCAATTGTAGATTGGAACAGTAACCGCTTTGAATTTCTGCCTGGCTCTGAGGCCCCCTCTCCTAAAACTTACTCAAGAACTGGTCAACTTTCTCCAAGAAGCATTGCAAATAGCCGAGGCAGATGAAACTGTATGGGCTGCTAAGTTGATGAACCCAAAAGTGACTACCTCACTAAACAAGCTTAGAACAGCTTGCATAGAGCTTCTCTGTACCACCATGGCATGGGCCGAATTCAAAACCCCAAATCATTCGGAATTGCGTTCGAAGATCATCTCCATGTTCTTCAAGTCTTTGACATGCCGGACACCAGAGATTGTTGCTGTTGCGAAAGAGGGCCTGCGGCAGGTTTTTCTTCAAACTTTTGTAGCTATGTGTGATTGTTTGCTTTCTTATACAACCTAACCGACCCTTGGAAAGGAAGACTAGAAGCTGGAACACATTGGTTTAACTGTCTCACTGATGGTTGACTTACAGCAGCATGCTATTCACCTGCCTTTTTATTTATATTTCTGTCAAAATATTCTTCTTCTTATATGTTAATGCTATTCACTGCTCTCTTGCTATTTATTACTTAGCCTTTTTCAGAAGAGATCCTCTTTAGAATATTCCTCATTTCTTCTATTCCTCAACATTAATCACATATACCCTTATTCCATCAACGGTTCAATACATCTCATTCTCGCTGCATCTGTACACATAGTGTCTTCTTTCATGAGTGAAAATTTCTGAACTCTTTATGTGTATTTCATATGTGATTAGGTTATTAATCAGCAACGAATGCCCAAGGAACTATTGCAGAGCAGCCTAAGGCCTATTTTAGTCAATTTAGCTCACACCAAGAACCTTAGTATGCCTCTATTGCAAGGCCTTGCCCGTCTGCTTGAACTACTATCCAATTGGTTTAATGTTACCTTGGGTGGGAAACTGTTAGAGCATCTTAAAAAGTGGTTGGAACCTGATAAGCTTGTGCAAAGTCTGAAATCATGGAAGGCTGGCGAAGAGCCAAAAATTGCAGCTGGTAAGGAATCTGTGTATGTCTCTAGTTTTAAAGATGGGATCTAATGGGTTCCTTTCTCAACTTCTAAAGACAGGTCTAATGGATTACTTGAGGTACTTTACACGGTACCAGGGTAGTCTGTGGGTCCTGTCACTTGCACACATGTGGTTATTCTCTGACTTGTTTTCTTCTGGGTGCTATTGTGCAGCTATTATAGAACTTTTTCACCTACTTCCTCTTGCTGCTGCTAAGTTTCTCGATGAACTTGTTACTTTGACCATTGATTTGGAAAGAGCTCTACCTGCTGGACAAGTCTACAGTGAGATAAACAGCCCATATCGCCTGCCACTGACTAAATACTTGAATCGTTATTCCAGTATTGCTGTTGATTATTTTCTTGCTCGACTCAATGATCCAAAATACTTCAGGAGGTAAGATTGGCAGCTTCAAATAAATATTTTCCTTGTGGAAATGAATTTGTCCTCACCCCTTCTTTTGTATGCTATTCCACCTTGGGATGCAGGTTCATGTACATCATACGATCAGATGCAGGGCAACCTCTGAGAGAGGAACTTGCAAAGTCAGCACAGAAGATTCTTGGTACTGCGTTCCCTGATTTTGTATCAAAACCTGAGGCTGCAACAGCTTCTGAATCATCAACTCAAGCCATGGGATTAGTGGGTGATGATACCAAAATGACGTCGCCCATAGATGTTAAAAATTTACCATCTTCTCCTCCAACAGCTGCTTCAGATGCGTATTTTCATGGACTTGCTTTGGTTAAAACATTGGTCAAAGTGATACCTTCATGGTTGCAGAGCAATCGTGCAGTATTTGATACTCTGGTGCTTGTATGGAAGTCACAAGCAAGAATATCTCGTTTGCATAATGAACAAGAGCTGAACTTGGTGCAAGTAAGTGCAATTATTGTACAGACAGGTGAAAGGTTTTCATATCAATAAATTTCTTTTACATAAAGTTGATGATTTGGATACTAGTCCATGCATGTTAAAAACTTCTAATTATATGCTTGTTTTCTCGGTTATGTCAAGTGCTGGTATTTCCATGAGGTTAAAGAGAGCACCTGGCTTATCAAATGCTTGAATTATTTGCATCTTGACAAATGTGAACTTAGCGTGCTCTGTAAAATCCTGTACATCTTCTTAGTTCACAGTTGTATTGATTTCACTTTTCCAAATGCAGGTTAAAGAGAGCAAATGGCTTATAAAGTGCTTCCTGAATTATTTACGGCTTGACAAAAGTGAACTTAATGTGCTCTTTGATATACTGTCCATTTTCTTATCTCACAGTCGTATTGACTACACTTTTCTCAAGGAGTTCTATATTATTGAGGTAGAAAACTTCAGATGAACTCTTTTAACTCTCTGTTGCCTTCTGGTTACTTTTCGTTTGTTAATTCCAGAGGTAAATAAACAATTATTCTCTCATCCAGGTGGCAGAAGGGTATCCACCGAACATGAAGAAAGCACTTCTTCTACATTTTCTGAATCTTTTTCAGACAAAACAACTTGGTCATGATCATCTGGTGATTGTCATGCAAATGCTCATTCTTCCAATGCTCGCTCATGCATTCCAGAATGGCCAAAGTTGGGAGGTTGTTGACCCTGCTATTATCAAGACAATTGTTGACAAACTTCTTGATCCACCAGAGGAGGTGATCTCCTTTATGTCTTTGATTTTTGTAAATGTATCTGTTCGTTTATCTTCGTTTAGTTATGGTTGTTTCTTGTTCATGTTTTTTTGAACTACTTAACTGTTTGGAATATGTTGATCAGGTTTCTGCAGAATATGATGAGCCTTTGAGGATAGAACTTCTGCAACTTGCTACTCTTCTTCTTAAATACCTTCAAAGTGATCTTGTGCATCATAGGAAGGAACTGATTAAGTTTGGTTGGAATCACCTGAAACGTGAGGATAGTGCTAGCAAGCAATGGGCATTTGTAAACGTTTGCCATTTTTTGGAGGCCTATCAAGCCCCCGAAAAAATAATACTGCAGGTACTTTGCCATAGATTAATTGTATGTCTTGTCAAATTGGTATCTTTGTTGAATCGATTGGTTGACATGTGAGCATTTCTTTTTTCTTCTCTAAAGTATTATTTTTAGGCCAATAGAAATGTGACAACATTGTGGGTGAATTGCAATTGCAGGTGTTTGTTGCACTTCTTAGAACTTGCCAACCAGAGAACAAGCTGCTTGTAAAGCAGGCTTTGGATATTCTGATGCCAGCATTACCACGAAGATTACCTCTTGGCGATTCTCGTATGCCAATTTGGATCCGGTACACCAAAAAGATTCTGGTTGAAGAAGGACACTCACTCCCTAATCTGATTCACATTTTCCAGTTGATTGTGCGCCATTCAGATCTCTTCTATAGCTGCAGAGCACAGTTCGTTCCTCAAATGGTCAACGCTCTCAGCCGACTTGGATTGCCATATAATACCACAGCAGAGAATAGGCGTCTTGCTATTGAACTAGCTGGTTTAGTTGTTGGTTGGGAAAGACAGAGGCAGAATGAAATGAAAATTGATGTTGATGTTCCCCGCAATGATGGATATAGCTCTGGCTCTGTTGTTGCTGATGCGAAACGAACAATGGATGGATCTGCATTCCCTGAAGATCCTAGTAAAAGAGTTAAACTGGAACCAGGTCTTCAATCCCTGTGTGTGATGTCCCCTGGTGCAGCTTCGATCCCTAATGTGGAGACCCCTGGATCTGGTGGGCAGCCTGATGAAGAATTCAAACCCAATGCTGCTATGGAAGAAATGATAATCAATTTTCTTATTCGGGTTAGCCTTCTCTCAACAGTGTCCTCAAGCTATATACTGAAGATGCATGTTTTTCCATTTATAAATTTTTTGTATGCAACTTTGAATTAAGAACTGCCATTTTTATGCCTTATAAGTAAGAGTCCTTTAAGTTAAGCCATCTCACACAATTCCAGAATACTAGTCATAACGTAATAGAGGTAGTTTGTTACTAGGTAGTCCAAGCTTCCAATAGTAACCAAGGCATTTGCATCATTGTTTATTGGGAATATGACTCTTTAACCCATGCAACAACATACATAGTCAGTCTACATGGTATATATAGCCTCGTACTTGGTAGACGTTTGATTTTGTTTGAGCAGTTTGATTTTTTTCATCACCCTAGACTACCGATATGACATCATTTTTCATGTAAAAATTTTCTGCTTTCTTCACCTTCCTTCCCCTGCTGCATTTATTCATCAGAATCTTCTACTTTCTTATCCTGTTACTACGGATATGACATCATTTTTCATGCAGAAATTTTCTGCTTTCTTCTCCTTCCTTCCCCTGCTGCATTTATTCATCAGAATCTTCTACTTTCTTATCCTGTTACAAGTTAGATTGTATCATAGAAACATCACTTAGAGTTTGTTGGTTGTGAATACAGGTTGCGTTGGTCATTGAGCCAAAGGAAAAGGAAGCAAGTACCATGTACAAACAAGCTTTGGAGTTGCTTTCGCAAGCTCTGGAGGTGTGGCCGAATGCCAATGTGAAATTCAACTATCTAGAGAAACTGCTGAGCAGTATCCAACCATCACAATCAAAAGATCCTTCAACAGCCCTTGCGCAGGGTTTAGATGTCATGAACAAGGTTTTGGAGAAACAGCCTCATTTGTTCATTAGAAATAATATTAGTCAGATTTCTCAGGTATCAGAATATTAAGATACTCTCTTTTCCTTTCCTTTCTGATTCTCGTCTTACATCATATATGTGATAGCCAATCAAGCTTGTTACAGTCATTCTCTTGTTTATACCAGATTCTGGAACCATGTTTCAAGCACAAAATGTTGGACGCTGGGAAATCATTGTCCACCCTACTGAAAATGGTCTTTGTTGCATTTCCACCTGATGCACCTACTACACCCACAGATGTTAAATTGTTGTTTCAAAAAGTTGATGAGCTGATACAAAGGCATATTACCATTGTCACTGCTCCCCAGACAACAGGGGATGATAACTCTGGTAGTGCAATTGCCTTCGTGCTACTTGTTATAAAAACCTTGACTGAGGTAGAGAAGAACATTGATCCAGTTATCTTGGTTCGTATTCTTCAACGATTGGCACGTGACATGGGTTCATCAGCAAGTTCACATTTAAGACAGGTATGGTACTGTGACTTGCCTTGGTACATGATGTGTACACGTACAACATCATTTCTATTGAGTTTACATGTGCTAGTGGATCATATTTATTCTTAATTAATCGTACTGTACATACCTGCATCTTTTCTCAATGCAGAAATATTTTTCGCTTCGTTTCATTTGATAAAAACCTAATTTTTGTGCCCTTCTTGATGACTTGCTGTTTTGTCCCGTCATATTGTCATATTCTCTTGAAATTCTTACTCCATTTTGTTGTGCCTGCTAATTTTTTTATGTGTAGTTTTAGTATCATTGTTCTGGATGTCAAATTTTGAGCAACTTAGACATTTTAATGAATACAGTTTTTAGTTCTTTGCTCCTCAATTACAGTTTTTGTCATTAATCGGACTGTTAGTTGAGCGAATTCTTGAAGTAAATAGATTTTATAGAATGATTAGATCGTGAGAATAGGTTAGTAAATAGATTTTATAGTTTGTATGAGTGATTGTAAGAGGGGATTGTATGTCTAGCTCTTATCATTGAGAAATTAAATAGATACACTTTCAACCTTATTTAATTTTTATATGGTTCAATTTTTTCAAGTTCAATATTTATTATATATCGTCACTTTATCAATTATTCGTGATTTATTTACAATAAAGGGATAATGGTATTTTTCTCCCCTCTACTTTACCAAGTTAACAAATATGCCCCTCTACTATGAAATGCTCATTCTCCCCCGCTTGCTTCGACCAATTTAACAATTAGCCCCTTATGTTAAAAATTTAGTCCACTTATCGTTAACTTTTGACGGAGGAGCATGTCATGTCAGACCATGTTAGATACTGCCTGAGGTTCAAGTATTGCTGGTGGATTAAGGGTGACGATAAATTGGGTGTACGAAGTAAGATGTATAGTGTATGGGTAGATGTTGGGTATTTTTTGGGTGAATATATATCATATTTAGTAAATATTTCTTGAAGTAATTAATTTGAGTAATTACACATTTGACTATTGTTGATGATATGACATGCTCTTTTGTTAGAAATTTATAAGTGGATTGAATTTTTAACAGAAGGGCTAACTGTTAAGTTGGCCAAAGTAGAAGGGGGAAGAATGAGCATTTTATAGTATAATAGCTGGTTTGTTAACTTGGTAAAGTTCAGAGGGGGCAAGTACCATTATCCCAAAACAAAAATCTTAGTTCTTTATTTCAAGTTTACGCTGTTAGATTATGTAGGAATATAAAAATCAGAAAGCATCAAGGAAGTGTTTAAATGTTGACATTTTGAATTTTTTGACTGACCATGGATATGACAGACTTTTACACTATAGGTTTTACAATGAACCAGACCCGCTAGAGATTAACATTTGATTGATTGACAGATTCTTGAATTTGTTGTCTTTTGAATTCATCACGAGAGTCCATTAACAAAAGTACCTAACGACTTATAAGTATTCTTTTTGTGACTGAGCTTGTTACTTTAATCTTCCATCCTGTTCTTCGTGCAGGCTCAGCGTACAGATCCTGATTCAGCAGTTTCTTCGTCACGGCAAGGTGTGGATTTTGGAGCAGTCATTTCTAATCTGACGTCTGTATTGAAGCTTATAAACGACAAGGTCATGGCCGTTTCAGAATGTAAAAGATCAGTGACGCAAACGTTGAATACTTTGCTCTCGGAGAAAGGTACAGATTCAAGTGTGCTTCTTTGCATACTAGATGTGATGAAAGGGTGGGTGGAAGATGATTTCTGCAAACCAGGAGTAACAACATCTAGTGCCTTCCTGAATCCCAAGGAAATTGTTTCATTTCTTCAGAAATTATCACAAGTTGATAAGCAGAACTTCTCCCCTCATTCTTTGGAAGAGTGGGATAGAAAATATCTGCAGATGCTCTATGGAATATGTGCTGACTCAAATAAGTAAGTATACTTTTACTGGTTTGGTGACTGAAGTACACTCTTTACGGTTTGGTGACTGAAACTTCATTAGGTTCTGACGTATCATACCATTGTCTTTCAGATATCCACTAGCTTTACGTCAGGAGGTATTCCAGAAGGTTGAACGGCAGTTCATGCTTGGTTTAAGGGCAAGGGACCCTGAAATGAGGATGAAATTTTTCTTACTCTATCATGAATCTCTTGGGAAATCATTGTTTACAAGGTTGCAGTATATTATCCAAATTCAGGATTGGGAAGCTATAAGTGATGTTTTCTGGCTCAAGCAAGGGCTTGATCTTCTTTTGGCGATCTTAGTTGAAGATAAGCCCATCACACTTGCTCCAAACTCTGCTCGGGTTCTGCCACTAGTTGTTTCAGGTTCTCTTCTTGATGGTTCTGTAATGCAGCAACAAGCTATGGATGTTTCAGATGGTACACATGAGGCTCCTCTAACATTTGATGGTCTTGTTCTCAAGCATGCTCAGTTTCTTAATGAAGCGAGTAAACTCCAGGTTATTGAACATATGGCAAACTTTTTACGGATCATAGTGTTCCATTAATTTTTATAGCTTTTGTTTGTGTTACTTGGCACTGCCACATAGTTATATAATCAATAATGACAATAGACTCTTATACAAGGTTATCTTATGTCTGATTTTTTCATTCCACTTCCTCCAGGTTTCTGATCTTGTTCTCCCACTAAGAGAGCTGGCTCACACAGACTCCAATGTTGCATATCATTTGTGGGTGCTTGTATTCCCTATTGTATGGTTGACGCTACACAAGGAAGAACAGGTAACATTAGCTAAACCTATGATCACTCTGCTATCCAAAGATTATCACAAGAAGCAGCAAGGCAGCAGACCAAATGTTGTACAAGCACTCTTAGAGGGCCTCCAGTTGAGTCATCCTCAGCCTCGGATGCCTAGTGAGCTCATTAAGTACATTGGGAAAACGTACAATGCATGGCACATTGCACTTGCTTTATTGGAAAGCCATGTGATGTTGTTCATGAATGATACCAAGTGTTCTGAATCACTGGCTGAACTTTATCGCTTACTCAATGAAGAAGATATGAGATGTGGGCTTTGGAAAAAAAGATCAATCACCGCAGAGACAAAGGCCGGACTTTCACTTGTACAGCATGGTTACTGGCACCGTGCTCAAAGCTTCTTTTATCAGGCCATGGTTAAGGCAACTCAAGGTACATATAACAATACAGTTCCTAAAGCTGAGATGTGTCTCTGGGAAGAACAATGGCTTTACTGTGCAAACCAACTTAGCCAGTGGGACGCATTAGTGGATTTTGGCAAAAGTATTGAGAATTATGAGATACTTCTTGATACCCTCTGGAAGTTGCCTGATTGGGGATTCATGAAAGATCATGTATTCCCCAAAGCTCAAGTCGAAGAAACTTCGAAACTTCGTCTCATCCAGGCTTTCTTTTCTCTTCACGATAAAACTGCGAATGGTGTTTCGGATGCCGAAAGCATTGTTGGGAAAGGAGTTGATCTTGCGCTTGAACAATGCTGGCAGTTGCCTGATATGTCTGTTCATGCTAAGATTCCTCTGTTACAGCAATTCCAGCAACTGGTGGAGGTTCAAGAGTCTGCACGTATTATTGTGGACATTACAAATGGGACTAAAATGTCTGCCAGTCCTGTGGTGGGCGTGCATGGAAATCTCTATGCAGATCTCAAGGACATTCTTGAGACATGGAGATTAAGAACGCCAAATGAATGGGATAATATGTCTGTTTGGTTTGATCTTCTGCAATGGAGAAATGAAATGTATAATTCTGTCATTGAAGCATTTAAGGAATTTGCAACTACAAACCAACAACTTCATCACCTTGGCTATCGGGACAAAGCATGGAATGTAAATAAGCTTGCTCACATTGCTCGTAAACAAGGTCTTCATGATGTTTGTGTGACAATTCTTGAAAAATTGTATGGTCATTCGACCATGGAAGTGCAGGTCTGTAATTCTTTTATAATGAATTTTCTTCAAAATAAATTTGTACTATCTTTTTTTCTCATTTTATTTTGATTGTATATTTTCTAATGTGGAACTTTGAACTGGATGTATATTGAATTGTTTTGGCGAATGATTTACTCGACCTCTACGTAGTAGAAGTTGTGTTGCAAGTTAATATCTATCTAGTTTCTCTCTCTAGGAAGCTTATTTGCTAGGACACTTCTACAGAATATACTTTACTTTGACAGATCACAACAACATATTAATAGATAATCATAAGTAATGTAATATTCTACATATGGTTTATGCTCCTCGAATCATATTTAAGTCAGTTACAGCTTACATATTTCCGTTCGTTGGAAAGATGCTTTGGTTACAATGTGTAGCGCCATAGAAATTGACAAGTTGCTATGTTTTTTTGCATTAAGTATTGTAGATGAACAGAAGATTGTCATCCTTCCATTGTCATTTACATGTCAATACCTTTTTGTGTTTCAGTATTCTTTTGTATTCTCTCGTCACCCTTCCGCTATTATCTTATGTTAAATTTTTTTTTGGCTCTCGAAATTTACAGGAAGCTTTTGTTAAGATAAGGGAGCAGGCAAAGGCTTATCTGGAGATGAAAGGCGAACTTACTAGTGGTCTCAACTTGATCAACAGCACTAATTTGGAATATTTTCCCGTGAAACACAAAGCAGAAATATTCCGTCTGAAGGGAGATTTTCTTTTAAAGTTAAATGATTCTGAAGGTGCTAATCTTGCATATTCCAATGCCATCACCCTTTTCAAAAATTTACCTAAAGGGTGGATAAGCTGGGGAAATTATTGCGATCTGGTATGTTTAAAATATGTTCTTCCTGTTCTTTTGTAGCTTAGTTGATGCAAATTCTCATCAGCGGTGCTATATTTCAGGCTTATAAAGAAACTCATGATGAGATTTGGCTAGAATATGCCGTAAGCTGCTTTCTTCAGGGCATCAAATTTGGTGTTTCCAATTCCAGGAGCCATCTGGCTAGGGTTTTGTATCTTCTTAGTTTTGACACTCCCAATGAGTCCGTTGGAAGAGCATTTGATAAATGTTTGGACCAAATACCACACTGGGTTTGGCTTTCTTGGATTCCGCAATTGTTGCTTTCCCTACAGAGGACAGAGGCACCTCATTGCAAACTTGTTCTTTTGAAAATTGCTGCCGTATACCCACAGGTGACACCATTGGTCATTTAGTAGACTACTAATCTCTTTTAGAAATATCTGCATTTGAAATAGGTGTTTAATTTTCTGATCTGTATTACCAGGCTCTTTATTATTGGCTCCGTACATATTTGCTTGAACGCCGTGATGTTGCCAACAAGTCTGAACTTGGTAGACTAGCAATGCAAAGAATGCAGCAAACTGCCACTGCAGCTGGTTCTTTGGGATTGGCTGATGGAAATGGCAGAGTACAAGTTCATGGTGGTGGCAATATGCCCTCTGACAATCAAGCTCAACAAGGTCACATCGTAGTTGGGATGACACCTCATGATAGTGGAAACTCTCATGGGCAAGAAACCGAGAGGTCCGCAACAGTTGAAAGTGGTGGGCATGGTGGGAATGACCAATCTTTGCAGCAGACATCTTCTGCAATGAGTGATGGTGCTCATAGTGTCAGGCGTAGTGGTCCTACAGGGTTGGTTGCTTCTGCGGCTAGTGCTTTTGATGCTGCAAAGGATATCATGGAGGCTCTTAGGACTAAGCACACTAATTTGGCTAGTGAACTTGAGGTAATAATGGTTCCAGGTCAATTAACTTTTTCTTGTATGGAGATGATATAACAGCTCTTTCACTCTTTTTCTTTTTGTGGAAAGTTGTGTAGAAGTATATTTATGGTGTTATTTAGTGGTGCAAGATTTAAGTGAAAGTTTCCTCAAGTTATGTGTCTGGTAGTCATAAACCATAAAACTAACCCCATGTGGTATGAGAAGTGATTTGGTGATTGGTTTGGGATATCCTGATTATTATCGGATTTATTTGATGCTTTGTGATGATTGCCAAACTGATTTTGCGTATCACTTGCAAATTGGTTTCCAGGTTCTTCTTACAGAGATTGGTTCGCGTTTTGTTACTCTTCCAGAGGAGAGACTTCTTGCGGTGGTTAACGCCTTGCTTCATCGCTGTTACAAGTACCCAACCGCTACCACAGCTGAGGTCCCACAATCCCTCAAGAAGGAACTCTCTGGTGTATGCAGGGCTTGCTTTTCTGCAGATGCCGTAAACAAGCATGTTGATTTTGTGAGAGAGTACAAGCAAGATTTTGAACGTGATCTTGATCCAGAGAGTACATCTACTTTCCTGGAACACTCTCGGAATTGACTGAGAGATTGAAGCACTGGAAAAATGTTCTTCAGAGCAATGTTGAGGACCGTTTTCCAGCTGTCTTGAAACTCGAGGAAGAAAGTAGGGTATTGCGTGACTTTCATGTTGTTGATGTAGAGGTTCCTGGACAGTATTTCAGTGATCAGGTATGTTGAAGTAGATTTGACTAGTATCACTTTCTGTTTTTTTCCTTTACCTATGAAGTGTAAACTTGTGTTCCCTGTGTGCGTCTTAGAAATATTGCAGCTGGATTTCCGCCATCTTACTTTTTGTGTGATCTCTTATATTGTGCTTTTTATTGTTACTAGGAAGTTGCACCAGATCATACAGTTAAGCTGGACAGGGTCGGGGCTGACATACCAATTGTCAGAAGGCATGGCAGCAGTTTCCGTCGGTTGACTCTGATAGGATCTGATGGTTCTCAGCGTCATTTTATTGTCCAGACTTCTCTGACTCCTAATGCAAGGAGTGATGAACGGATGCTGCAGCTATTCCGTGTAATGAACCAGATGTTTGATAAGCACAAAGAATCAAGACGTCGTCACATATCCATTCATACACCAATCATCATTCCTGTTTGGTCCCAGGTAATGTTGACTGTCTTTCATGCACAGAAGATCCTGCCACAAATTTTATTTCAAGTCTTATCACATCTAATTGTTGCTGACAATTATTCATGGGGCCGAACAGGTCCGGATGGTTGAAGATGATGTGATGTACAGCACTTTCCTAGAGGTGTACGAAAACCACTGTGCAAGAAATGACCGGGAAGCTGATGTCCCAATTACATTTTTCAAGGAGCAGCTGAACCAGGCCATATCTGGCCAAGTTTCTCCTGAAGCTATTGTAGATCTCCGCCTCCAAGCCTATGGTGACATAACAAAGACCTTAGTGACTGACAACATCTTTTCCCAGTACATGTACAAGACTCTTACAAGTGGGAACCATATGTGGGCTTTCAAGAAGCAATTCGCCACACAGTTGGCTCTTTCAAGTTTCATGTCTTACATGCTGCAAATTGGGGGCAGGTCCCCGAACAAGATATTATTTGCCAAGAACACGGGGAAGATATTCCAGACAGATTTTCACCCAACCTATGATGCCAATGGACTGGTGGAGTTCACAGAACCAGTACCCTTCCGGCTGACAAGAAACATGCAAGCATTTTTCTCGAATTTTGGGGTGGAAGGTCTTATAGTGTCTTCAATGTGTGCTGCTTCACAGGCTTTGGTCTCACCGAAGGTAAGTTTTCATAGTAAGCATTTAGAACATTTGGTGATCATGCTAGTTAAAAAATAATGAGGATTTCCTTTATCAGCTAATCTTGGGAGTGGATGATCAGTGATTTGTTTTTTTGTGCATTGCAGCAAAGTCATCACCTGTGGCACCAATTAGCTATGTTTTTCCGTGATGAGCTGGTGTCTTGGTCATGGAGGAGGCCTCTTGGGATGAATATGGGACCAGTGGCTGGAGGATCCGGCATGAATCCTGTCGACTTCAAGCTCAAGGTGACGAGCAATGTTGACCACGTCATAACCCGGATCAATGCCATAGCTCCACAGTTCCTGTCGGAAGAGGTAAGAAGATTGTTGGCCATAGCTGGATTTGTTTAACAAGACTGGAATTGAAGGGGGTTCAGTCGCTTTTTCGGTTCATATCGTCGTGTATATTGAACTTTGGTGTTGTTATTCAGGATGACAACACGATGGATCCGCCGCAGTCCGTGCAGAGGGGAGTTAACGAGTTGGTGGAAGCTGCTCTGTCGCCAAGGAACTTGTGCATGATGGATCCAACATGGCATCCATGGTTCTAATCTTATAAACATTGAATGTTGTACATGTAGTATTTAATGGTTATGCCCACTGTAAATATTCTAGATCTGCAGAGATGGCCAGGCCAATTGGGCTCCACGATGTCTTAAATTTTAGTATATGTTAACGGCTGATCAACGGTAATTAGCATTAGTAGTCCCATTTATTTGGGATTTGTACGAAATTGTCCCATTCGTTTGAAAAAAAATGGACCAGTCTCGTATGTTTTAAATTTGAACAAATTCATCTCACCTATCACTTTTTTGACCAAATCGAACAGTCAGCATGAGTAGTCAGAAAAAAAGTTTAGGTGGAAGGTTAAACTCATCTCTTTTGACCCAACCGGCCAAAAGAGCACATTGAACCCAATCCTAACCCAAACCCTCTAAAACAATGAGTCTTAAACTCACGTTTCTGAACTCAACTATTGAATTAGTCTGAAATTTTCTCTTCACTTATCTGTTTGAATCTAAAACTCCTACTCGTTTGTCTCCTTCTCATTTTTCTTGCATACTTGTTTCCACTATTGTAGAAAAGAAAAGAAACCCTAATTGTTTCAAATGACAGCAATTCCAACATATAGATGTGTGAATATGTGGTTGTTCAAAAGAAACTTGAATTCAGTAAAACAAAGTAAAAAGAAAGAAGGAAGAAAAAGCTTTCACCTGCATTGCATTAATTGGCTGCAAGTAGAAGTTGATTATCACCAAGTGATAGTGTAGTTGGATTATAGAGAAAGATTACAAAATTGGAGGTGAAGAAAAGGTTTCAAACAGACAAGTGATAGTTCCATCTTCAACTTGTCAATCTCATCCTGGTTCGCCACTATGATGTGGTCCTTCTTCTGCTTAGTCACCTCGACGTTCATTTTCTTGGAGAAACCACAACTCTCTGCATTGTCAAGAGGGCAAGAAAAGTAATGGAATCTGTCATCGTTGATCCTCCTAGAAGCCTTGTTACCACATTGACACCAAACCCCCGACCCATCATACGTCCATTCATCCAGTTTTTTTTGTCTCGGCGCATATTTCACATGATCTTGTTCACATCTAATGAAATGAAAGTTAGTAAAAAAAAATTGATATTACGAAGGAATGACAACAAATATTACCATGACTGTTGTTCGTCATTCCAAACCGATCACCGACAAAATAGAAGAAGTGCAAGGAAGGTCTGCTTGGCTCATCAATCAAAGAGGGATTTTACAGAGACCCAAAAACTAAAATTTTGAACTCTAACTGGGCGAATTCACCCAGAACGTGCGAAAATACCTTTTTCTTACATACTTTTGAACCGTATTTATGTAGGTACATAGTTTTTTAAACATATTTATTTTGGTGAAATTAACATCATTAGTTTTTGCAACATATCATATTTCACCATGCAAAACAACATAATAATCAATCACTTTAACTAGAATATTACAGTTTTCATATACTAATAATAAATAATTAATTATAATGTGTAAAGTATGGAAAACAAAAAGTTTAAACATGTGAAGAAAATAACATAAACTAGTGTGATCAATAAATAAATAAAAAGAATGAAAATGGTTTATTGATTGAAATATAATTGTGTAGGATATTTATATAATTAATATTAATATTATGTTAATACACATATGGACTTTTCACCTAAATAAATAAATAAATTAAACTATTTACACAAATAAATACGTTTTCAAACTATGTACAAAAATAGTGATTTTCGCCCAGAACTCAAGCGAAAATATCGTGTGAATTGGTCTGACCGGTCAGAACAAAAAATCAGACTTCCCCTCATTATGGAGCAAATTCGCCCCATTCATTTCAAATTTTGAATTTCAAAAGAACTTTGCAACTAAGTCACCCGATTAATTAGCAATTACAAAATGATCACTAGTCTATATAATTTTCTAAAATAATAATTGAAGTTTGAATTTCAATAATGAGTTTGTTCTACCGTGATCGTAACTAAATTGAATTCGATCCTTACTCGCAAGCTTGTTGCTGATTAATTCTTTAACAAGTTAACGAGTCAAACTCAATAAGTTAACGAGTCAAATTCAACTAGTTAACGAGCCAAATTTAGTCACAAGAATTACGAGTACCATCTACTAACCGGAAACGTTGTTTTCACGGGGAAAACAATTATTACTAGTTCATTTATTTTCTTAAGTGACGTATTAAATTAAAATCAAAAGTAGATGAAGATAATTATAAATTAAATATCATACCTAAATATTAGATGATATTTAAAAAATAAATGTAAGAAGAATAAATTAGAATCAATAATCAGATCCAGCTCCAACCATTTCTTGGGTTGGAATCTGGTCCAACCCTTTCTCAGCCATTAGATCATCCATTGACCCATTGACCAATCCAATGGTCTAGATTGTTAGGGGTATTTAGGACATTACACACATAAATTAATTATTATATTTAAATTAAATAATTAATAAACTCAGGGGACCGTTGGTGAATCTCCGGCGGCCGGCCACTGTCGTCGGCGACTTCTCCGGCGGCCGGCCGCCGTCGCCGGTGACTTTTCCGGCGAGACTCCGGTGAATTTTTTTTTTTTGCTTTCAAATTTTTTTTTCTTTCAAAAAAACTTGTTAATACCTTTTTCCTGTTAACTAGTTAACAGTAACAGTGTTTTTTTAACTGATAACTAGTTAACATAATTTTTTGTTTGATAACTAGTTAATATCATGATTTAGATAACTAGTTAACAAAAAATTTATTTGATAACTAATTATCAAAATTAGTTAACTAGTTAACACATTTTTTTGCTATTAACTAGTTAACAGTGTGTTTTTAACTGATAATTAATTAAAAACGTTTTTCGGTTGATAACTTGTTAACATATTTAGGTGATAACTAGTTATCAAAATTAGTTAACTAGTTAACAGTGTTTTTTTAACTGATAACTAGTTAACATGGTTTTTATTTGATAACTAGTTAACAACCTTTATTTGTTTAATATCTTGTTATCAACATTAGTTAACTAGTTATCAAATTAACATAATTAGTTAACTAGATAACTTATCGAGTTAACTAGTTAACATCATGACTAAGATAACTAGTTAACATTTTTTTAAGATGATAACTTGTTAACCAATCAAGTTAACTAGTTAATCAATCGAGTTAACTAGTTAACCAATCATGTTAACTTGTTAACAGATTTTAAACCTGATAACTAGTTAACAAAATTTTAGGTGATAACTAGTTAATTAATCAAGTTATCTAGATAACTTATCGAGTTAACAAGTTAACATTGTATCTTAGATAACTAGTTAACGATGCACCAATCACGGAAATCCTCCTCTTGCTTGCCAATTCATGCAGACGGCACTACGTCATGGAAAAAGAATAAAGCTTTAGTTTTACATACTGAAGCTACAGAGTAGATCATTCAAATGCTAATCAAACTACAAGGTAATATACTACTAGTATACAACCAATCCAAATATGATAGAATTGTACCAACTATCTATAACAACAGAAAAGGGAGAAACTTGTACCATAGTGACCGTGTCTCGAATATAACAACAAAAAACGACGTTGGAGCCAGCAATTACACCAAGCACCACCCCGGTGGTTCCCAAAACTCTGCCGAAAGAAGGCCATTCTATCTCTCGAACCGTCAGTAATTAGATTAACCCGTTAAACAAACAAACAAACAAACAAACACGTTAATCCCGAAACTCAAAAAGTGAAAACAGATCGGTCGGTCCTCCTCAACCCCAACCCGGCCATCAATCTGAGAGAAGCGCGGCCGTCCGATCGGGATAGAAGTGATCCTGCGGTTGAAGGGTAGCTGAACACTGTTAGGGGCATAATGGTCTCATATTGTCTGACAATTTCAGTTTGCAGTGGGACCATGTGAAGACTTGTTGTGTTGGCGCCAGCTTGCTGAGGAAGGAAGCCAAGAAAGCACTTTTCACCTACTTCTCTTTCCTGTCAACTTTGCAACCTCTGTCTCTCTTTTTTTCTCTCTGTTCAGCCATGGAAGGAGCTCCATAGCTCCTTTGCAGCTCCCTCTTCTGCGTTGTAACTCCATTATAACAAACATATTTGATCCGAAATGGTTATTGTGATCGACTGTTCTTACGATGAAGGTGTGGAATGTGGAAATACGAGCTACGAAGACCATGGTGGCCATGTAGGGGAGCCCATTGTGCTCGACGAAGAGAATGAGAATGAAAGGGAACCCTTTGTGGTCGACGAAGAGGGTGAAAATGAACCCATTGTGCTCGACGAAGAGAATGAAATGCCTAATGTTAATGGTAATATGACTTCAAATGTTCTAGGGTTTTGTAGGAACATTTCCTTTTTTTGCATGTTCTAGGTTTAAGTATTTACTCCCCATGATTGGTTGAACATGGAAGCTTTAAATGTTTGTTTAGGGTTTAGCTTTTAATGTTTGTTGTTGTATTTATGTATCTTGTATTTCGTGGTCTAACTTTAATGCGGCGGCATGGTCAATTGTGGTTAATACACACTTCTTGACCCATGCATACATATAGGGGCCGTTTGGTTGATGGAATTGGGTTCGGGAATTGAGACTCAATTCCCAGTCCATTGGGAATTGACTCAAATAATTGCACTACAATTCTCATTGGACAGGGAATTGAAATCCAATTCCCAGACCCAATTCCAACAACCAAACCACCCCATAATGTTTTCATAACCGTCGCATAACAGTAATGTGTCATATCCGTCACGTAACAGTCATCTATGAACACCCCATATAGCATACCTTGTTGACGATGTATAATTCTGGCATAAAAATTGTGTGAACACAGTCTACGTATGTAGCATAACATATGTAGACTGTGTTCGTCTACGTATGTAGCATAAGTACTTAACCTTTCACTCCTGCATAACAGTGTCTTGTCATACAGTCTATGTAACACTACCATAACGGGGTTTGCGTCTTAACGTATAAGTAACGTCTACGTAAGGATGGAATAAGATGTATGTAACTCTAATTTATTTACCTTACAGATGTCGAGGCAAATAGAGGAGCAGTGGGTCCGGAGGATGTGGACGTCTGGAAGGACTTGAGGTTTGATACGCTTGACGATTGCCAGAGTTTTTATGCAGATTACGGTAGACGTATGTTGTTCGACACACGAATATCTTACCGTTCTACTTCTGGGAGGAAGGGAGACGATAGTGGGAAGTTGTGGTACATTTCATATGCGTGCAACAAGAGTAAATGGAAACTGAATAGCAAGAAAAAACCAAAGGCTAAAATTGGCCATGTAGTCATGGATCCTGCTCCTGCCCCGCAGCCCCAACGAAATAGACCAGAAACTCAGATTGGATGTCCGGCAGAAATTCGTTTGAAGTACGACGAGTATGAAGACAAATACAAGATATATAAATGGGAAGGTCAGCATAACCATGTGTTCAACACTGAGGAGTTGAAGCCAATGATGAAGTCAAGCAGGAAGATGGATATTGCAACTGGAGCAATGGCTCAAATTAACAAGAACGCTGGAATACCTCTTCGGTCATCTTGGGATGTATTGTGTGGACATCTTGGTGGTGAAGCTAATGTTGGGTGTACGAAGGTAGATTTGAAGAACTTTTTAGGGAAGATCCGGCAGAGGCAGATGATTTACGGCGAAGAAACCGCGATCAATGAGTACTTTCGTGGCAAAAAGGAGTATAGTCCTGGTTACTATTATAACGTTGAAGTTGATGAGAGGGAGGACATGGCAAACATATTTTGGGCCGACCAGCAAATGCAGGATGACTATGCTGCTTTCGGTGACTCAATCACCTTCGACACAACATACCGCACGAACACAGAAATTGCAGGCCTTTAGGTAAGTCCATAAAACTGTTCATAATAACATCGTAATATTATCGTAAAGAATCCATATCATGGCCATACCAATTACATAATAACGTTGCTGTCTGTTTCTCAAATACCCCTGAACTCAGTTTTTATGTCTTTGCAGCTCTCTTCGTAGGTTTCAATCATCACCATCAGGGTGTCGTATTCGGCGCATGTCTAATGTTCGATGAGACGATTGAGTCATTCCAATAGCTATTCCGTACTATCCCCCACGCTAGGGCCCTCACCATTACTCTCATCGGATGACGATGAAGAAGTGTCAATTTCCTCGGATGTGGGAGGCGATGTATGTTGAAAGATGACTGTCTCCCCACGAGGTAGAAACTTCCTGCTCCCAGTAACACCCGGTGTTGCAACTTTGTCTTTGTACGCCTCGTCATTTTCCGGCTCATCATCGGAGTCATCATCATCCGAGGAAGCTGCTTCCTCCGATGACGACGAGTTTTCCTTCTTGGCATCAACTGCCTTATCAGAGTTGTCACCCTTATTCTGCACAGGCGTATCAACAACAAGTTCGTTTTCGTCATCGTCCTCGTCCTCGTCCCCGTCTTCGTCTTCGTCTTCGTCTTCGTCTTCGTCGCCCTTTTCATCGTCTGCATCATCATTTTCATTTTCCTCCTCGTTCTCACTTTTGTTCACGACAACCTGTGGGGCTTTCTCAATCTGTTGCACAACAACCGCCTGCCTTGCCTCCCAAAATGTGCACTCTGCCCGGAGACTACTGATCAGGTCTATTCTAGTCTTCACCTCGGCTTCAGCAATTGCCTTCAGCAAGGCAAGCTTCAGGAAAACAATTCAAATCAGGTGCATAACATATATATAATGTATTCATAATGTTCACCAGTTTCTATATAGTACTCACTTGTGTTAAGTCAAGGCCTGATTCATTAACCACTTGCGCCCAACTATCCCTTGACCCATCCAGATTAATGGCCCCAGCAGGAGGTGCAGACGACGAGGGTTGAGTGGGTTGAGTGGGTACCGACTCAAAGAGCTCGTCGATCCAAGGAGTGACAGCCAGTGGCAATGTCTTCAATCCTTCTCTGCTCTTAAGCTTGAAATTCCAATCACCATTGGCAGGCTTCATCATCTGCACAGCATCGCTGACACGCCCATCATCCCAGTACCCACAGGTGGGAGACGTGGGAGCTGAAAGACCCTCAAGCTCCACCATATCAAGGAAGTGCAACTACAAGTAACACAAGAAAATAACAGTATTAATCCCGTATTGTGTATATAACAACGACATATCAGTTTCTGGCATTGTAAATAACGCTTAAACGAAGTACCATAACAGTTGCATAACCAAATCCAAACAACACTGGTATAAGTAGCATAACTACACTCCAAATCAGCATACAATTTATCATACTTGTGCCATAATAGTACCATAACTAAACTCCTCAACACTCACCGCCAGGAAGTTGAAGTCACCAGAAGGGTAGGACAACTTGCTCTGGAAGTCGTCTAAACCCATGAGAAGCGTGTCCACCACGTGCTTCCCCCAGTTTAGCTGACCAATGAGGGAGAACTCCTCGTTCAGGTACTTTGCATAGTTCAACGATATCTTCCAGGAGTTCCCAGACACCAACAGGGTTCCCAGACTGTGCAGAATGTACATCCTGCTGAATGCATTACCGTCTTGGCATTCTTCAATACTTTTCTTCAGCGTTGCTAGTTTTACGTTGTTGTGCCTGGTAGAGACATTGAACAAATAATATATCAAAGGGAGTCATAACAACAAACCTAAACAAGTCATAACATTAACTTATCATAACAGTACTGAAATTCATAACATGCATATAAACAATGCATAACATACCTGTTCCCGCCCAGCTCGGATGTTGCCTCGAACTTCCTGCGTTCTGCAGTTGGGCACGATTTAATGTTGATTGGAATTCCGTGCGATGGAAGTCCGTACACACGTGCCACGTCCGTTGGCTCAACGGTGAGGACCTCCCCATTTGAAAACACAAATGTCCTCGTCTTGGGGTCGTACGAGGCCATCACGAAAGAACAGAGTTCTTTGTTGATTAAATTGACCTGCAGGTCCAAAAGACCATGGAAATTTGCATCCATTAGGTCCCGCCGGATGGTGTTGCGCCGAGGATGCTGGACAATCCTCCCATTCACGTCCAATAGTGACCTTGTTTTGCATTTGAACTGGACTGCTGCCCTCTTCTTCACGATAGGTTCTGCTACTGCGGGCGCCTTTTTATTTCGATGAACATTCTGCACGAGGCACAAACAAATGTTCATAACACACACATAACTAACATCACACTCTAGTAACAAAAGCATAATGCACGTATAGCAGTTCATTGCAATCTCACATGTAAAACATCAATATCAGTTCCAACAAAAGCTATACTGTACTCATAATACTCCAGTATTAGTTCATAGAAAAACTATAATTTAGTCATAACACTCTGATATCAGTTCAGTTACGGTAATGCTTCTTTCGTTAATAACTACCAAAATCTCTATTAACAAATTACCTGTAACATAACCATAACGCACTTATATCAGTTCATTTAGTGGTAACAGAACTGAACCCCAAATGGCCTAGGTCCTGAGAGATATGGGGCTGCAACAGCTACCCAAATACATGTAAAGAACCATAACCCACATATACTTATTTATGACAATCCTACTTTTAGAAAATTGAATGGTTTATGGAACTTGATGCGCAAATTAATGCACACAATGTTTTACTCGCTAGATCGCTCTAGCGAGATCGTTACTTCCCAAGGGTCTTCCTTTCTCTATTACTCAGAACAGTGTGTCAAAGCTATTCGGGGTTTCGTTTGGGTTTGAGAATTGGTTGTGAATGAACTAATCGACTAATAATGCAAATGAAATCAAACAAAGCAATTAAAGCAGATTGGGGTTTTTCAGATAGACTAAGGCGGTTGTTCAGACTCGAATCCACGCTAGTTCGATTTAGATGGATGAAACTATGCAATCGACGAAATTCAACAGACTAGACGACTCGTCAAATCCTTTTGTAATCTCTACTCCATGGTCAGGCCGTAGAGATTCAATTCTATCAAACCTACAAGCTCCTATGGTCAAGCTAACTTGCAAGAAATCAAGAACGATCAAGAACAGTGAAATGCCACAAAAATCATGCAAAGAGATTAGGTTCTGACAATCCTATGGTCAAGCTATTGGAGAACCTAACGACCTCCTAAACTATAGAATGAAATGCGTTCATGGTCAGACCCGCAATTCAAAGATAAACCCAGAAACTAACAATTGATCAAGTTGCCAGAATCAAAAAGCTTAAATTAGGGTTTAGGAGAAATCGCATCTAAGTCTGAAAGATCATCGATTAACATAAACGGGTTAGAAACCCGAAATCATCCATACAAAATCCTATCTAACGCTTCATCTAATCTAAACAACCTTAGAGGTTTAGCCAGACATCGTTACAGAAGAAATCTCAGAAACAAAGAAGAAGAAAACTGGAGAAGAAGACATCTTACTCCGAGTAGACCTAATCTCGATTAATCCTCGAAACTCCTGAGTCAATCCCCGCTAATCCTCGCTCAATCGCGTCTCCAAAACTCCGTCTTCACCTCCGAAAGTGTCTGGTTCGTCAGAGAAAAGTAGAGAATTGCAGAAAAATGATGTGTCTCTTTTCTCTCCTCGAAATTGGGTTAAAACAATTTTCGTCGAAGTGCTGAAAAATGGCCAAATGTGCGCCTGACGGGGTCAAAAAGTGCGCCGGCGCACATTGACCCCTAAAAGGCGCACATCTTGAATATTCCGCCGAAACTTTTGAAAATAAATTGCAAAGTGCGCCGGCGCACATTTGCCTCTGAAAACCGCACTTTTTGATGCTGCTTCTTGCTCCGAACTTCTTTCGGCAATTCCAACCTCATTTGTGCTCCGAATTGATCCCCGTTTGAACCGCCAAGCTCGTAGAAAAGTCTTCTACGATGTGAAATCCTGAAATCTCATCAACATAACTTGAAAACACGTCAAACGACCCAAAAGAGGGCCAACGGGGAATCAAACATAATTTACAATAAAATCATTCAAGTTCATCACAATTCAGGGTCAAACAAGAGGAATGTCGTTCAAATTTGGCGAGATAAACGCTGTAAATCTAACGTCATCAGTGTACTCACCAATGGGATATCGAAGTCGGTGTCTGAATCTGGCGGGGTAGGCTTTTCTTTCCTTTTTTTGGAGGTCTTCGCCGTCATCGGTGTTTTAGGGTTCTCCGAACCCTTTACCCTAGAAGACGACCGAGTTGTCCGAACCCGTTCTTTCTGTATGCCCTTTCCCTTGTCCTTCTGCACTCCGGAACTTTGTCCGCCTTCGGACTTCTGTTGCTTCTTCGCCATTGTTTATCTAGTAAGCAGAAAGTGTGAGAAAACCAAAGAACCAAAGTGCTTGTACTTATAGTTGAAAAAATAACTGCCTGAGACGATAAGAAGACCTACCTGTCGAGAAACCGGTAGGGAAACCGTCGCTTAACCTTATCCTATGTCGATTAACCTCCGAAAACCGTCGTAACCGTCCGTAACCTGTTCGTCTTCTTTGCGTCGCAGCGATGGAGAGGAACAGAGAGAGAGATGATGAGGAAAGAGAGTGATGAATCAGACAAAATGTTAGATACATGAGAGAGAAGAGGAGAGGAAGAGAGGGATGGCGGGATTGGTAAGTTAGATTTTCGAAAAAGCACCTGTCCAATCATTGAATTTTATTAATAACATTAAATAATTTTGCACGCCAACTATTTCCCCCACTACCCCTGGACAAACCCCAACCCTTGGATGCTCCTTACAGCCGAAAATAAACCCCAGCCCTTGGATGCTTCTCTCATATAAATATGAGAGAATGTGCTCTCAGAGCAATAGCCGAATTGCCTCAACCCGACCCCGGTTCGTTCTCCCCACCCACATCAAATAATAAAGACATATATAGTCCAAAATCCAAATGAACAACAAGTCAACAACCCCACTGAGCATTGCAGACAATCAACTCTGCATAATCTCTTCTCCGGGAGAAATTCAAATTGCTTGCCAATTCATCACTCCGCAATAATGCCCACTCAATCCACGCTCCTTACGAAAATAACACGTGACCTCACCCGAAGAATGGGGGTACCATAAAAAACGTGTGAGTAAATTAATAAGTGGAGTAAAATTAATTACCCAAGACGTCGGCGGCGAGCTCCCGGTCCCGGTCCCGGAAACGGATGTGACGGCGGCCGTCCCTCTGGCAGAAGTCCTGCTTTCTCCTCCTTCTTCTTCTCCATCATCGCCTTCCTTATCTCCGCTCCCAAATCGTTGATCTCCTGCTCTCCTCCTTGTTCACGATGGTCTCACCTCTGGCTTCGCTTTGGATTCACTGAGTTGCTCTGATTCCGTTTGCTCCTGGCTCTCTTCGACAGCTCTCCTGACGAAACCTCCATTTCGCGATTGCGGAAGCCGGGAGATGAAGGATGAATTGCTGTGGATGGATAATGGTTTTAATTTTAGAGGAAAGGAAGAGGATTGAAGTTTGGTGGGAGACTGATGATGGGGATGAGGAGGTGGCTTCCAAGAAAGTTTGAGCGAGAGTGTGTTGAAGGAGAGAGGCGGCAGAGGAGGTTGAGGGAGTGGCCAAGGGAGGTGAGGGAGATGATGAAGTTTGGCTTGTAGAAGAGAAGCGGCGGAGGAGGCTGAGGGGAGAAAGGAATTGCTTATTATAGGGTTTTTTAATTTTTTTTAAAATACCTAAAATACCCCTCCGATTTTTGGTTGGAACTGGTCCAACCCTTAAAGGGTTGGGTCCGGATCCTGAGCCCTCTCTACCCGGAACCTATCCACATAATTTAACCAATATATAAAAATTGGGTAGAAATTTGCGTATACAATTCCGAATCCATCTCTACTAAGGAAAACCTACTAAGTATATAAATAGACGGGTGGGCGTAAGGGAATACATAATTATACATACACAATACAACCATGTCAAATCCACAGCTTCCAAGTACTAGTAATAGAGGAACGAAATCCGATTCCGATCGTTCATGGAGCTTGCTTGCTTTATTTTATTTGTCACGTACTGTCAGGCTCCCTGTTACCACTACTCTATGTATTTGGCGACTACTTAAGACCCAAATACGATAGGCATCCGGTTATTTGGTTTAGCATTATTATGCTACTCTGTTTGGTTATATACGTAATTCAGATTGTGTTAGGTCGAGTCGCCAATATCTGGGGATGCAAGGCTCCATCTTGCATATGGGGCTTCAAGGCAAGGTGCATCGACATTTCAATTGTACTCCTCATCTCTTTCGTCTTTGTCTACGTTAATTCTTCCTCACGCCGCAATTTTTTTACCCATCTATGGACGTTTTGTGGACTCGTCGGTTTGAATATCCAAATCCATGCTTTTGTTAAATATGCATGGAATGTTGTTGATTACACCGTTCGTGATATGGTGGTATCGATATTCCTGCAATTGTATATCTACTGTAATATGGCCACATTGTTGCTTCTTCATGGATTAACCGCTAATACAACAGATAATCATTATTCTGGTTTAATTAGTTGGGCTATAAATATTGGAGCTGCAGCTATTACAATCTTTCCTTGTATGGTGATTATTTGCTTGACATCAATGTTGGATCCAATATCAGAGGCACCTGGAGACTTTGGAGCCCTTTTCTAGGTAGTAGGAATTAGGATGTAATATTTTGTTAATTTTTTGTATCTTCTTCTTTAATCATCAATAAAATTAAATAAATTTTGATTACTTGAGCTTCTGTGTCCTTTAGATCTGTTTTCATATGAGTACACTAACCATATCATTCAATTTTTAAGAGGAGATTTAATGGTCCATGTTCAAAGGATAGGATTCTAATTATAATATGTTTGGGAATATGTTCGCAAAACTTATTCGCAAGTTAACGCCTCGTGGATATTCGAAGTTGAATACGAACTTGCTGGCTTGAATTTAGAAGACATGGACAAAAATATTATTCACTCCAATAATAATATTGTAGATGACGTGCATGTTGAGGGAAATTCTAGTCCAATGGATTTCATGGACACTCATCACATGCAGGAACTCCATCCACGCCATCTTCGAGAACAACTTCTTGATTATTGTTGGGACATGTATTTCAAGCAAAGCATTGTTGTTGATGGTCTTAAGTACTACTTGATAAACCTTCGATTTCTGCTTCAACTTCTTCCTTATAGAATCAAAGAAGTCAATTAGTAAAATCTCTAAGTAGACGGTGGTAGGGGTTCCGGTTCGAGAGCATGATTGTATATGAGCAATCGAGGAGATCATTAACGTAGGAGAGCGGAGCTCGTCAGATCCAAACATATGGATTTTGCTGGGGTGCTGTGCTGTGATGGTGGTTGCCATGAAGGAAAGAGTCGATGGAGGCGAGAAAGGTAGGATAGATGGTAAGAAGAAATAGAGAAGCGAGAAAAGGAACTGAAATTCAGTCAAGGTGGAACTGAATGGAAGAAGAAGCAGATGGCTAATGGGAGAGGAAAATCAATTAGAGAGAAGAAGGAAAAGAATTGAAAAAGGCTTTTGTTGTCTAGTTCATATGAAAAGACAAAAAGCTAATCAAAAGGAAAGAGGAATAAAGTGGGAATGGGGACTAATGCCTACTGTTAGTATGAATAGTAATGAACAGTTAAAACTCCCTCAGCTTTCTATGTCTTAACTAGAATAGGGTGCCGCGGAGGACAAAAATGATTTTATGTAGATTTTTTTCACCCGTGTGAGGTTTGATTAAGAGTTGAAATATTATTTATGTATTAAGACTTTTTTGTTATATGGGAAGAGTGTTAAATGTTAAAAAATCAATCACAGAAGTAGTAAGATATATAATTTTGATGAATATGATAAACATTATTGGACATCTTGCGGTGGGGCATGACTTGTGAAAAGTGTAGAGTGTTAAACATTGGCCTTGAAATTATTTGGAAAGCCCAAATTTGTATGGATAACTATAATTGTTACAACTGATATCTCCGGTTATAAAGCATGAATTTTTATGGATTTGTACATATATTCTTGAAAGTTATACAAGCTCCCGCCAATTATGTGTTGGGATGATTGAGAATTGTGGTAAAAATGAAATGGACAAAGTGGTATATGACATAAGAAGTAGATTCACTGATATGAGACTACTTTGTTATATCTCATAACATTTTATATGTACATGCCAAAAGAAGTAATAGAAGTATATTACAAAATGGATATTGTGGGCGATAAGGCACTACAAACGTTGTGAAGCTTGTAAATCTTCAAAAATCTCGTGATAAACAATATTCCTTGTCGTTGTTGGGGACAGGGCAGAGTCATCTTGAAGGACTATATGAACACCTTCTACAGATTTGGCACGCGATAATGCAACGTATAGTTGGCCATGAGAAAAGACGGGCTTTGGTAAGTAAATACCAATGTGTTCCAAAGTTTGTCCTTAACTTTTGTTTATTGTCATTGCATAACATAGCCGCACTGGATATTGACGCCTTTTTAAAGTGAATGGCCAATTTGGGTCAGTCTTATCAAGGACTATACGTGGAATAATTGATATTGTGCCTTCATACGATCCACCTATGATTAATCCTCGAAGCATATGGTCTCCAAGATGTGTTAGCAAAATGCGTGTACCATTACATAGGCCGGCTGATGGGTTAAGGTTGCGAAGTAGCATGACACTTGCAAATGGTTTTAGGCGCAATTGATGTGTTGGCATGCCATTGAAAGCCAATGTGTTCAAGAACTCTGTTGGATACTCTCTTTCAATCCTTGTCTCATTTGGGCCTGAAGTTGTTAGTGTGTCTGAACTAAGGTAAACTCTTCCATCTCCAGGTAACTGTGTAAGCACATAGTCATTAATATTTGTCACAACTTCATTTGTTGGTGCAACGATCGCTCGTGTTCTAATGTATTCAATCGATTGGTAGTTTGTCATCAGTGCAGGATACACGCGATTCACAATCTCTATAATTGGGGTTTTAGATTTTTGGATAATAAACCTCTCTGGAATATTTATCCAATCCATCTCTGAATGGCTTACTTGAGTCACTGGTGTAATCTTCCCATCGCCAACTGCCAAAACCCAATCTGCAAAGTTTAATCCTTCAAAAATGGGCAGTTTATTAGCGTCTGAGTCATTGATGCGCATATTTGTATTTAGCTGTAAGAGCTTGCAATAAGGCCATAGATAAGAGCGTGTTAAGCTCGCATTAAGATTTTCTTCTCGTCCACCATTAGGCACTATTGGCAATGTTTGTCTAAAGTCTCCACCGAGCAGGACTGTCTTCCCTCCAAAAGGTTTGTAATTAGCTCCTTCAGTGGGCATATCCATAACATCACAAAGTGTTCGATCTACAGCTTCGAAAGATAATCGATGAACCATCGGAGCTTCATCCCAAATTATAAGAGAAGCCTTTTGCATCAACCTTGCTAGGGAGGTACCCTTTTTAATCACACACGTGGAAGTGGAGTCTATATCAAGGGGTATTTTAAATCTTGAATGAGCAGTGACACCTCCTGGAAGTAATGTAGCAGCAATTCCTGAAGAAGCAACAACCAAAGCTATTTTCCCTTGACTCCGAACTCTTGACAACAAACAATTATACAAATATGTTTTTCCTGTGCCACCATGACCATAGAGGAAAAAAAGTTGTCTGTATCAGATGTCAGTGATGCCAAAATCGCATCATGAGCTGCTTTCTGGCAAGAGTTAAGCTTGGCATGGTAAGAGATATATAAATTTGCCTCATTTGATGTGTCATACTGAAGTTGTTGGGAAATTAAATCATCTGTATTGGAATGGGTATTCCAGACTGTTGGTAGAGGGAGTCCAAAATGGGATAAACTGCTAGAATAGTTCTAGAGCAACTCTTGTAAATGTTGTAGAACTTCATTTCGTAGGATCTCAGGTGGAGGCTCTAATAGAGGGTCATTCGAAAGTCGTTGGCGACTTCGTTTAAAATCGTCTGCCATTGATATCCACCATAATTCGAATAAGGCAGTTGGCGACGCAACTTCACAGAACATGAGTAAAGCAACAAATGTACTTCGAATCATTGGTGGCATTGCCCATTGGGTGACTTCGGCCATAACTGAACTCCATTCGTCATCATTAGATAATAAACCAAGAGCCTGACATGCATGTTGATATTTGGTGTAAATCACTCCATTTATCGTTCGCAGGTGTTCATAGCTGAGGGCGCCTGAAATTTTATCAAGAAGCATGCGAAGGTAAAAAACTTCTCCTCCACGGGGAGGTATAGATCTGAGTCTCCCAATTGCAAACCCTTTTTTTCTGGGAACCCACTGAGAGCTTTGTTTGTCCCAAATAAATGCATGGGGAATTTCAGAATAAGTGTATTGTCTTGCAGATGGACAGGTTCTATTAAGTGCAAACCACTCAGTCAACATTGTTTTCTCAATATCAGGCCTGTTGAGAATACTGTAAACAGGCTGACCTTCATGCCATGTCACAGTTTGTTGACCAGGAAGATGAACTGCCAAACGAAATACGGAAGGTGTTCGTTCATGAATTTTATACTGGAAAAGGCGCCACACAGCTTCGTAAGATGATATTGACCTACAGTCAATGTAATTTTTAATCTCATCCCTTGGTTCTTGTGGGTTATGACTCGAGGATGCCTGCTCAGTACAAACGTTTGATCTATCTGGACCCTTCAAGATGTACTTGAAAAGATATTTGATCAACTGACCTTTGTGGCATATTTCAACATTCATATGCGCTTGATACTTGACCAACAAATCTCGGTGGTACGGAACTACAGAAAGGTTGTCCAAAATGACTCCTCCTTTGACAGCTGTTATGCCAGTTTGTCGATGACGGTATGTAACATAGCCATTTTCATCAAAAGTTGTTTCACTTGTAAATGACTTTGGATAAAATTTTGAGCAACGACCTTCTTTCATACATGGAGAAGTAGGATGGTCACAACCACATGGCCCATGCATCATAAATTTAGTTACTGTAGCATACCCAACAGGGTCGATTTCTGGATCAGGTAATTCAGCTGAAATTATATTATTTACCTTATCCGGAGTTGTTGCCTTATCACCAACTGCTAACCACAATACGATATGGGCATGTGGGAGACCTCTTTTTTGAAATTCTACCGTATGCATACCTAGTAAAGCATATATATGGACATGTTAGGGAGGAAATAGTAAAAGTCATTTTTATTGGAAAATGTAAATCATTTATAACAAACCTGCGGCATAGCGTCCAAAGTAACATTTTTTCTTTAAATCTTCATGTAAAAGCGATAATCGCATTCTGAAAACATGAGCAACTAACATAGGTTTATCTTCGGCGTGTGATCCAACAACATTTTGGAAAGCATTCACAAGCTCGGGCCACTGTGCATTGCATGTGAATGTAATAAAAAGGTCTGGGTTCCCATGGAATTGACAGATAGATATAGAATCTTGATAGAGTTGTTGCATGTAACACACTCCTCCTATAAATACATTAGCAAAAGGCATTAGCTATGAACCTTTTAGTAGTTGTAAAATAAATATGCAATGGGCAAGAGAAGAAACCTGTGAAGGTGACGGGCAAAATAGTGTTGCCTAAATGTTGTGAGTTAAGATCGCCTCGATGCAAAGCATCTTGTAATCCATTGTATAAGTCAGCACGCAATTTTTTTTGGTTTAGGCGAATATATAGCAAACGGTTTTGTTCGATTGTTGTGAAGGCATCAATACAAAAATGTTGTAGAGCCTTTCTTGATCGGACTAAGGTTTTCCCCTCGTTCTTTCTGAATTGGAGACGAAAATTGTAATACTCATTTTGAGTAACATATTCTCGTTTTCTCCCTGTGTCAGCATGCAAGGGACTGTAGCGGATCATTTCGTGGTAACCATCGTTACCGTGAGGGAATAAGAGCGGGAAATGAAGGGAGTCAAACAATGGATTCAAACTTGTAATCCGAGTTAATCCAGTGGACTTGTTGTTAACAATGATGTCACGATCTTCATGATCAGGTTCAAAGTCTCCCGGAATCAAACCAGCTAAATCCGTCCCAGTTGGTAATTCGTATCTCCTATCATTTTCCACGCGAGAACCAGTAATACGTAGGCGGAAATTCTCGTACTCTGGTTGGTGAAGTGCATCCCGAACCCGTCTAAAACTTTGTGTTAGGACATTGGTTTCATCGAGCATATCCTGAAGGTCACTCATAAGTTCTGCATTTAATGTTCTTGTGCTAGAGGAGACATTTGACAATCTATCATTGACCTCAGAAGCTGGATCAACGGCATATAGTTGGGAATATCTAGGTCTTTCTCCATCGAGAGGGAGTATAGAACCCATGTAATGGTAGTTTTCACCACATAAAACCAGTGAGTACGGGCCACGAGAGTTAAGGAGGTGTGGGTTGAATTTCGCTCCAAACGATGTCCAAGAAAATGCAGCGTTGTATGATCGTATGTGTTTTCGATAATGGCGTGACAACTCATCACCAGTTGGGGACAGAAGGCTATCAAGTAATGAAGGTGTCTCCTCAAGCAACGGCAACTCAACCTTTCCCTCTCTACAACATAAGGTGTAGATTGGGTGTGTTTTGCGACCGCCACGATACAGAGCTTCTTGTTTCCAGAAAAATGCACCACAATATTTGCACTCTAGATGAGGAAGCCCAAGATCAAGTATATCAGTATGCAGCAAATGTACTCTAGTATCGGGATGATTCCTTGTAGTAGGGTTGATGGGTACATTTTCATTGGAGAATGATGGGGTATCTAGGTTAGAACTGGCTTCACTAAGCAATGGGAATAGTCTAGAACGGCGGTCAATACGGGGTTCACGACGGTTGGATGGCCTTGGAACATAAGTAGTTGAGTCGCCAGATGTACCTGATTGTGGTTGTGTTGCACTTTCCTGTGTACAATCCAACATTGGATAACATCAATTTTATGTAGATGACATAAATTATATAAACAATTTAATTAGCACTTTGTCAGCAGAGATGATATTAAATAAAGTGCTAGTCATTATTTGTACTATAAGCATTTGGAATTGGAAATCGGAATTAAAAGTTTTCTCCTAAATTGTAAGATTTTGACCAAACACATTTTTTGCTTATTTTAAATTGATTATTTAATAGTTTATTTATCGACGAAGACAAAAATAGCAAACACTTCATTTTTATTATTGATACAATCATATATACGATTTTTGCATGATAATTTTATTGATTGAATCTGTATTCTTATACCAACATCTATTCGTTTCTCCATGGTGCATATCTAAAACCAACTTGACATAGTTTATACCTTAAGCCAATTGGATCATATAATTAAACTAACATGCCACTTAAAGTAATTTGTACACTTTGATTAATAAAAATATAACTAAGAAGAACATGGCTCACATGAGCACTAATGTAGATTAAAAAAACCATATATTAGAATTTTAAAGAAATTATAACATCAACACATGGCTTAAATCTAAAACACTATATAAGCATTTTGGATAAAAATCCATTGCCACATAAGCTTTTGGCCTCCTCTCCTTGAGTTTAGGCTTCTCTCTCATCACACCTTCTTTCTTCCCAATTCTCCCGCATAAATAACTAATTACATTACTATTTCATCAAATTTATTTTTTATTAAATTTTTCAAACTCTCTCTTCCCTATTTTTTTCCCTTTTAATAAGTTTTCTTTTTATAACATTTTATGTGCTACTCCAAACATATTATTTCCTACACAAATGTTGTTCGTTTTAATTTTTCGAATCCAACGACACCAATCTTAATATATTTTAGTAAATGATTAATCTAATATTAAAGACTATGTACAGGATAGTCAAACTGCACATTAAGCATTACTTGCACATACACATTACATCACAAAATTTTCAACCATATTCAATCATATTATTCACTTACAAGTAAACAAGCTGAATATGTTGTTTATTGAAAACCTTAAACGTTATATATATATATATAATATATATGAATATTATATATATATTATATATATAAAGGCATTTTAAATCGATCTAATATATGGATCAAGTGACACAATATGAAACCATGAAGGCTAAAATTGTTTAACTCTCATCCACACTTTGATTAACTTAAAATCTAGAACTTATTAAAATTTTCCAAGCACATTAAATCATATAGTTCATTGAAAACGTTAATGGATCGAATACATAATTCATTCAAAATATTAAATTATTATACACAATTAAATAAATCATAAATTAGTATAAATATAATTAAAATAACATACGAAATGATACTAAAAAACTTTAGCTACTATTCACACTTTGATAATTTTACAATCTACTATACACTAAAATTTTCCAAACACATTCAATAAATTTGTTCTCTAACATCGTCAATGGCCTAATATACGATTCATTCAACATATTAAATCAATAAAATTTTAAAACATTAAAATCGTCATAAATCGATATAATATATGGTATTTTATCTAAAATTTTAAATCATCCAAAAAAAGTTTAACTAATATTTTCACTTTGATAAATAAATTTTATTTTAGATATATATATTTGAAATTAAAATAATATGTTTTAACTAAATTATTTTATATATGAGTGTTATAATAATTTATATAAAAATAATATGATCAAGATGTTAATCAATCAATTAAGAGGATCATTAACATTATAAATTGAATTTCTGATATTAAAATAATATGATCAAGATGGTATAGTAGACTTTAAAGTATATAATAAATCAAATATAAAATCCATTTAAAATATTTTATTTTCCAGCTTTCTCATGTTAAAGGTATAAAGATACATCGGAATTTGAATCAAATAATATATTATGCATGCAAGTATATTGTCTCTTTCAAATATAAAATTCCGTTGGAATGGTTTATTTTCTATATTTTTTAAGTTAATTAAAATTTTAAAGATACACCGGGCTTTTAACCTGTAGTGGATTTTGTTCATGAAATGGGTTGGAATATATTTTATTCATTCCTCTAACTTTAGACATGTAGAAAGATTTTAAGAATTAAGTAAGCTCATGTGCCTCAAAATCATAAGAATAATTTTAATTTGATTTTCATATATAATTAAAAATATTTATATTTAGATATATAAATTATTTTTTTAGAATATCTAGACCATTTTTTCAAGTCATTTACTATTAACAAATTAAAAGTATTGATCGAGTTCAATCAGTTTGAATCTGACATATTCATTAAACCTAAATATATTCATATAATATGATCTTTATTTCCATATTTATTCTAAGTTTAAACGGGTCAGTTGGATTTCATTCCTCAAAATGATTTTTTTGGACAGTGTTGTTTATTTTAATCTCTACTTTATTTATTTGTAAATTTTTCGAGAGAGTTACAATTTCGTGTTCCGTTTGTCTTAAACTTACTTTTGTTGGTAAATTATTTGGTTTATATACACCTTTTTACCCCTATACTATGCAAAGTTAACTCATTTGAACAGTTTGTTTGAAAAATAGTATAATTGTTTATGTATTTTCTCCATTGCAATGATCATAAATGGACCTACATAAACTGTTTTTCTATAAAAATGTTAAATTTTCAACAACTACAAGACTCGATCCTACAACCTCAAAGATAAAAACAAGCTAATTTATCAGCTAAGCTAGACAAGCTAATTTATATTTATATAATAAAATTAAAGCACATTGCTTCTCGACATTTTATTGCACAATTTGAAACATATTTCACCTTTAATGATTTTGCACATTCATTTATTTTATGATAATCACCAGTTTATTGTAGAATGGAAGTGATAAATTGAATAGAGAGTAGAGTGAGTGAAAGTATGGTAATAATTCATTTATATAGTTTATTGTGAGATGATGATACTTTTGTTTAATTCGAGTTTTGTGTTGATATTTAATTAATTTGGGATTAAAATGAGATAATTTATTTCTTTGCCACATATAATCTCTGGCATCATATACTCGAACACCTTACTTATCACTCTATCAATGTATATACAAGACTAATATATTTTTACACACGTTATGATAATGGTGGGAATGAGACATATAAACTGGATATTGATTGAATCATGATATTTTGTAGAATAATTAAATTATTATATTAGATAATTTATTTGCTCAAATGAATTCTTGAAAGGTATTCAAGCTAACTATAAGTTATAGATTATTTAAAAAAATAATGCACATTATTTATATGTGTTAGAGCCATTCAAGTTAACTAAATTATAAATATATAAAAGAAGTATTTGTTAGTTAATATATCCAGTGAGCTAGATAAAATTAGAGAGATAAGGTTGTGCCTTAATAAGAACAATGATCAGTGAGGTCCAAGTGTGTAATAGTATGAGTCATGAGATCGTGAGTAAATTAGGTTTTAAGTCATTTACTATTAACAAATCGAGGGTATTGATTAAGAAATTTTCAATTTGAACCACAGAATCATAGATAGCACAGAATCATAGATAGCAAGCAAGATCATGCATAATCCTAGAATCCTACCCCACACTTAAACGGTTCTGTGTCCTCACAGAATTAATCTAGAGTAGAGAGATACGAAGAACCTGGATGGTGATGGTCGGTGTTGGGGATGAACACGGAGCGTCCGAAGCGGAGCGGAGTTGCTACTCAAGTTCCTACAAAAACAAAAAACAACAAAAAGATCAAAAGGATACCGGGACAAGTGTCCCGGATCCACACAGAATAAAAGTCGAACAAAGAAGGTTAAGGGAAATTTTGAAAATATTTTGACTCTTTTTTTTTTTTTTCAAATTCACGGCACGACACTCCTAAAGCAATCTAGATCATCCAAGCTCAATTAGTTCAGAAAAAATCACACCGAAATAGTAGACACGCAAAATGAGGTAGACCGGTATGTCAAAAATCAACAATCAATATGTCAAAAGATTCGAAATTGAAAACCCAACAACTAACCTTTTAGACACGACTCAAGAAAATGGACGGAAAGCGACGAAGTTGGCTAAAAACGTGAAAAACTTGTTTCGGGCATAACTGGAGCTACAGAGCTCCGATTTGGACGATCAAGTATGCGTTAGAATCGGGCCGAAAAAAAGAATTGATTTTCAAAACAGAACAAATTTTCGGCGAAAATTTCATAATATTTTCGCCGAAAATATCTTCGAAAACTGGCAAAAATAATGAGAAGTTCACTGTTTGCCGTTTTCGGATAGAAATTTATTATTTTTCACCGAAAATACTTTTTTTTTTTTAACCCAACCGAAAACGAATGAAAACGAAAGGAAATTAAACTGACACTTTGGCTCCCCCGAACCTGACTCGAACGACGAAAAAGACTGACTCAAAAATTCAAAAACGGACTCCAGCCGTGGGTTGCCTCCCACGAAGCGCTTTTGCTTAACGTCCTTGAGCCGGACGGTACCTGTTAGGGACCCCAACTTAGGAGTTCCTTGAAGTCAATCGTCTTCTTCAAGGCCAGCGGTTGAGTGCCATGTAGCACTCCAGCAGGGTGATGTAACCGGTAGTGTTCCAGTAGATCGTGGTTCTGGTTGGATGACCAGTTCTTCTTGAATTCTCCATCTGGAAGAGGAAAGAGGTAGTACGGCGCGGCATGATCAATGAGCTCTATCTTCTCTACAGGTTGACTCGACGGGAGTGTAGGTGAGGGTATCTCCTCAATCTTTATGTGTCCCCTTCGGCTTCAACTTCGGGATGGATTAGCTTTATGTCTTCATCAACCACCACCGCCAAGGATTCTTCTAGCTCATAATAGTCATGAATAGGATCATCATCATCTTCTTCGAACAGCTCTTGAGCGTGTTCTTCAATTAATTGATTTGGTTGCCCGAGCTTGATGTCCGTCGTGAGACGAGCTTGCAGCTTCGAAATGAGATCATCCAAGGCGGATTCTACTCTTGCCGTCTGTTGTCGATTTTGATGAACCTCTGAGTTTATCTCTTTGTGAGCTTGTAGCTCTGTAGAGATATTCTCCAAGAAGGATTCTATTCTCGTCGTCTGTTGTCGATGCTGATGAGCTAGCATATACATCTCTTGGTTATCCTCAATATACGGTGCTTCATCGACATACCACTCTTGGTACTGGTCATCCCACCTGTAATCCTGCATAATTAAAACTCAAAAACACTACCTAGGTAAATCATGAAAATATGGAGGAAAATTAAATGGTAAGGCGGAAAGGTAGAAGAATAATTTGCCAACTCTTCTTTCAAACAATTAGAAGAGTCCCCGGCAACGGCGCCAATTTGGTGAACGTGTCGTTGTGATGCGTTCAACCAAATAACTACTAATGCTAAGAAAAAGCGTATAGCAGATCGTATTCGACTCGAGGTTTCCTCTAATCGACTACTTTGAAGAAGCTGGCAAATTACTCAGGTTAAAACACGTTGTGCGTGGTGTGAGTTTCACGACTTCTAATCTATTAAGCAAAGGAAAACAAAAGACAGAAAGATTAAAAGATTGACTAACGGGAAGATAGACGAACTTAGATTTCGAATCCCCCTTAGATCACCAGAGCAACGGCAATCACAAGATCAGCGATTTTCAATTCTAATTCAATCGGTTTCTATACACCACCATTACTCCTTACCCTTAGGTTTAAGACCGGCGAACGTTCGCTCTATCCATTCTAACTACCAAGATTAACTAGCCGCCCGGGTACGGTCGCTCTCGCAACGACTTAATTAATTGGTGTGATTACTAGTGATTAATGAGTTACTCTTGAAGCGGATTAACCCTAACCGGTTCCTACGAAAGGCACACTCCAATTATAAGGTTAATTGTTCAATTCGATGTTCTAAAGTAAGGCGAGCGTTCGCTTCTATCCTTAGCTTAACAAGAATCTAATCTAGGGGATCAATCCAGACAAGAAACATGAACAATGAAGAACGAATCAAACATGCAAAGAGAAATTGATTGAATTTCGAATCTAATCACCGCCAATCCGTGACCGCTTTAAAGCCCTGGGTCACTTAGGGTTCATCTAATCTAAGCTCTACAAGTTCAGTTACTCATATCGGAAACAAGAGAATCAAAGGCAACAATGAAGATCATCATACAGAGGAAGAACAGATAAGAACTGAAAAACCTAATTCTGACGACTCCCCCGAAGCTTCAATCTCCTGGATCTTCAACTTTAAGCTCCGAGTTCTCCGAGGTGGAAGGATGGCGTCACGATCTCTCCACGGATCTTCGAACTCTCTAAACTCTATCTATCGACCCTAGAGTCGGCTGACTCTCAAAAGTCTGATTTGAGAAAATAAGAATAATGAATTGTTGTGTTCATCCCTTTTGCTGCCGGCTGCTTCTTTAAATAGGTACGTTTTAGGGTTTCCAATACAGCGCCGGATTTGGAAGGGATTTTCGCCAAAACTAATGAAGTATTTTCGCCGAAAATATTCTTGCAATTGAAGACACCGCCGGCTGATTTCTCTGTACTCTATTTTCGGATCGAAGAGTTTATCAATTTCGCCGAAAATACCTTCTGTTGGCACCAGTGATTTTCCCTTGCATTTTCGCCGAAAACCCTGGGCTCTTTTCGTCGAAGATGTGGGCTTGTTTTCGCCGAATGTGTAAGTGTGAATGGGCAGATTTTGATTTGACTTTGATTGGCTCCTTTGATCGATTCTGGTTCAGTTCCTCGATGTTCCTATGCCTTAGACACGTCCATGGCTACTTTATTTGATGGCAAAAACCTAAGCTTACGCAAAAACACTAGAAAACCATCAAATAGACTCGAAAAGGGCCAAGGTAACACAAATGGCACGAGATAGGGCAATTGATTGAATATTCGTTATTCTACCCTAAAAACCATGTCTTAAGCAAAGAAATGTCGCTTAAATGAGGCTGATAATCACGTCAAATCGAGTGTCATCAATTACCCTATCTCTGGTCATATTTTGTGATAGAGTATTGGACTGGATTTTTGGAACAAATGATTTATTTTCAGAATGGGATTTTGTTGGCAGATCGTGCAGGCTGGTCATTTGGTCTGAGGTTTGTGTTATGATAATATATATTTAGACATGCACATTAGAAAAACTAAAAGAATTTGACATGATGACATTAAGAGGACGAAACACATGAATGTAGATGGCTATGAATTTTCGACTCTTGGTCTACCATGGAGACAAAACACTAATGACAGCACATGGATTGAATAGCAGAAGACCAAGGCAGCAAGACTAAAAGAAGCAACAAAAATATATGGCTGAGGGAAAAAGAATGTGGAGAATATGGACATTACTTGTATTCAACATCTGATGCAAGAATAGATTCATGATCTGAACACCAGAAAGCACCGTGATTAGGGGCAACAGCCTTGAAGCAGCGAGGGCAAGCCCGATAAAACCATGGTTTGTTACTCTCAAAACTGTTGATGACAGCAGAGCATCGATAATGTGGTTCCTAGAATAAAGTTGGAAGCATTAGAAAAAACATCGCGTGAGGAAAAGAAAATGCGGAGTGAGCAAAGAAGAGAATTAATGAATCCCTCCTGCTGCATAAAGAGACACGAGTTCACAGAGTGTGCGGTAAGAATCACGAATATGGTGACGTAACTTTTCTGGGGGTGTCAAATTTTGGGGGAACAACGCGATCGCACGAGGACAGCTTGAAGCGGGATAAAATGCAAGGTGAACTTAAAAGATTTAAGAAGATGTTAGCAAGTGTTTGAGAAAGGGGCATACAATGAGCGAAGAGCAGTTGAGTGCTTATCGTTGGTCGAGTAAAACCCTGCTGGGGGGCGGTGCTGTTGGCAGTAAACTTGCCTATGAAAAGAACGAAAAAGTAAGCAAGAATCAAATAAAGCTAGTAACATATGGGCAGAGGAAACATAACCCTTGAAAAACCGTGTTTGCGGAAGGCAACAAACGCAATAAATAGTTGGGGTTCGAATCTTCGCCAAGACAATGGCGCACCATTACGACCTTCCGAGGTCGCCCCAAAGAGACCCCTAAGCTCAACCCCCCTACAGAAAGGAGTTAAACAACATATAGATAAGAAAAGCATATTAAAATTAAAAAGTAATGAGACAAAAGAGTGGCTGCAAGTAGAAATTGGAATACGATAGTTGCAGGTAGCTGTAGCAAGGGGAGATTGGAAGGAATAAACAGGGGGATGATAGAATTAAACATGGGGATGATAGAATTGATGGGGGGGAAAACATAGATACTAAGCAATTTTTCGAAAAGGTCAACCCCCGAAAATGAAAAGGCATAAAGAAGAGTTAGAGAAGCAAAAAATAAAAGTTGATGGGGGGTGAAAATACAATAAGCGAAACGGGAAGCAAAACCTTTTGTTAGACACAAATAGGTTTTTGGGACTGGGCAACAACGTTAAAAACGTTGGATATGACCTGGCTCGCCCCACCGATAAGCTTTCCGACAAAGTCTACGGGGAAGAACACAACAGTGGAAGGGAACTAAATTTTTTAATGTTTGCGGGAAAAGGGTGGGAGCAAACTCTGGGTATGCAGACAGTGGGTGAAGCGCCGGAAAGATTTTTTCGAACTCAATATATTTAATGACTCAGAGCGAAACGGTGGGTCGTCGGAGGTGAAGATGGAACTGAGTAGTTGGCGTCAAGTCAAGACAATGAGGATAGGTACTCGTGCGAAAGCTTCGGCGAGGAGGTCGGAGTCCGAAACCCTGTTATCTTGTACCAGCCCCCTATTTTCAAGACGTGACTGAAAGAAACGTGATGAAATTTTTGTGGGAATCCCCCTGGATAGTCTTTCCCTGTACGAGAATAAATAAAGTGAAGGGAACAAAAGGGTAAAGGAAGAGACGAATAGGCAAAGCATAGAAAAAAAAAAACTTAACAAAGCTAAGAGGCAAAGTCCAAACCTCAGAATCAATCCAGTGGGTGCCAAAACCAAAAAATGAATTGGTTTGGGGAAGGATCCCCTGATTTCCAGGCATGGATCAAACGAAGGTGCAACTAACTGCAAGGTTATCGGGGGTTAACTGGTGCAAGAGAATTGAAGACATGTAGGGAAGGGGTCTGAAAATAGATTGTAGCTTGAGCAAGGAAAAGCCAAAAGGGGAAAAGTAGAACTAATAGGAAGATGAGCAGGGAGGTGAGGCGGTAAGAAGATGTGGTTGAGGGTGGTGAGCGAGACGGCACGGGAAGCGGGAAAGTAAACTGCACGGGGGAAGCGGGAATGGCGGCCATCGGTGGAAGTGAAAAAACAACCCTGGGGGGATGACATAAGGATGGCAATGACAGAGAAGCGACATTTCTAGTTCGAAAAACAAACTGGAGAAATGGGAAGGGAAATAGAGGGGAAAAAACAATAGCCGCCCAACCAAAGCAGAATGCTGAACGGAGAAAGAAATGAAAGAGAGAACCAGGGTTTGTGAACCGGATTTATTAAGCAAACAACGAAGAGAAGAGGAGGATAATTGGGTTGGGTCTTAGAGGTAATGGGCTGAAAAAATAAAAACTTGGCCCTTTTGAAAGAAAGAGGAAAAATTAATGAAACAAAGGTGGGCCGTCAAAAAAAAGGGGTGAAAAGCATGGAAGGGAATACTGTGGATGTGTACTGTTCATAAGGAACAGTAATGAACAGGTTAAATCCTTGATGTTTTTTTTTTGGGTTTTAAAAATTGTCCATATTCATAAATCCATAACTAAACCCCTTGGGTTCGAGTGAGTGAAACCATAGGGGGTTGATGATTGTTTTTTACTTGCATACCTTGGATTAAGTTCGGTTTAATTTAATTTTAGATGGATTCAGAAACCCATGTGTTTTTGCCCCTTATCTCTTGTATTTTTTGACCTAGATGCATGATTAGGATTTTACTGTGATTTTGGAGATTGCCTTGACCCATGAGCTCTCCATTCATTGTTTTCATAGGAATGAGCGTAGTTTTCATCATAACTCGAAAGAGAGCATGTTAGCTATGCCTTTTTAGGTTGAAAAATCCATAAGCATTTTTATCGAACACTTATGGCGTTCACTTTTCAAATTTTAAATAGTGACCAATCCTTTTCGATTAGTGGTTAATGTGTGATCCTAAATGTCTTGACCATGAGCTTAGGATAATGTCAATTTAGTTTGAAAGAACTCATTTGACTTGTTTTGATTGTTCCATCCAAGGTTGTGTAATCATGATTCATGAACCCAAAGGGGAAACTTTCTTGACCCCGTATCCCTCATCTATTTCATTCACTGTTGTGTTTTATCTTTCTCCGCGCTTGATTCGAATTGTTGTTAACCCAATTTCCCATGCTCTTTGAGTCTGTGCTTGAGTTGATTTCATGATAACTTGGAGCATTTTTCTTGTCTGTGAATGCGTGAAGTGTTAATTGTGTTAGTCCCACCCCATTTGAGCACCTCTCTCAGAACTGAGTAAGCTGAACCAAGAGACCCGCGGGATTACGACCCGGCCAAAACCAGGTATCTTTGTTGAAGGAGGTTTTCCTCCCGATAAACACCTTACAAAAGAAGAGGACAAGTCTTTCCCCAAGAAGGAAGCCCCGAACATCAAAGGTGAAGTTCTATCTAACCAAGTTTTCCAGTTTGTTTGCGCCCCCTCAATCACTCAGAGCAAGGGGCAAAGTTACCACTTCAACATAACTGATCTCGACATCGCACGTGCCATTTACCATTGGAAGATGATTCATCCAGGAACCCTTGTTGCTGAATTCTTAAGGAAAGCGTGTCCGCCCAAAAAGAATTCTTAGTGGGGGCAGGTTTATTGGAGAATTTGTTCTAGTTTACAACCTTTATGAATTTTTTGGGGGTAGGTTTTTGCCTTCAACCCGGGTAATTTTTTCGGTGGGGCTTTCCCTCAGTAAAGGGGCATAAATTTACCTTTCCCCCTTGGGGGCCCCACCAGCCCGGCATTTTGAAAAAGAAAAAAACCCTCCTAGAGGGGGCATCCATTTTTCCGGGAGCACGGGGTGCAGGGATTTTGGTAAGATGGAGGCAGAATAGAGGATTCGAGAATGTTAGAGGATCCCACTCATCCGGAATGTGATGGTTTTCCCCCGGGGAGGCGTCCACTCCAGAAGGCCCCCCAAAGGTCAGCCAGGAGATGATCCTCCCCAGTTTTGGGTCAACACAAGGGGGGTTTTTCCCCTCCTCCATCTTTTTTTTTTTTAATTTTTCTGCTTTTAACCTTTCTTCTTTCTTTTTTTTGAACTTGGAGATGTATGGGAGATATTTGGATTTCCCAGTGTTGGGCTTAGTGGTTAACCAAGTCCCAAAAAAAATTGGCTGACGGGCCCCAGGCCCAGCCTCCCCCTTCGCAGCCTCCTACCCCAACCCCTTTGTACAAGCCCCCCAAATCCCGCCGCTGTTGCCCCCGTCCCGGGTCGCTCAGGCCCTTTTTGGGCCCCTCGCCCCCTTCCAGGGCCCCCACTTCTTCGATGGCCCCTTTTTTTTTTAAAATTATTGATTTGTTCCCCATTTCAAATTCGATCTGTTTGCCCTTTTGTTGGCAAGCTCCTTTTCGGCTATTGGTTGTGTTTTAAAGTTACTTTTAAAGTTAGTTTTGGGGGGGGGCCCAAGCAAAGAAGCGAAAAGTTGGGGTGATCTCGTTAGTCGTAAAGATAAGACAACCCCCATTTTTATTCAAAAAAGGTTTTCTTTTGGGTTGTTTTTCCCCCTTTTTAATTGGGGAATTGTTCCAAAATAATAAAGAGGAACTTTTCCGAAAAATAAAAGGGGAAAATGTTCCGAAAAATAAAAAAAAATTGTTAAAAAAAAAAAGATGAATGTTCCGGACAAAAAATTTTTTAAAAAGAAAGGGGGAAAAAAATTTTCGAAGAAATCGTAGGGTATTTTTAAAATTTAAATTTTCGGGAAAAAATTAAAAAATAAAGATTAAAAAAAATTTGGGAAAGATAAAAAAAAAAGGAAAAATTTTATAAAAAAAAATGTAAAAATTATTTTCAAAAATCTTAATCTTAAAAAAAAAAGGGGTAAAAAAATTTTTTAAAAAAAAAATTTATTAACTTAAAAAATCTCATATAACAAAAAACCAAAATTAATTAATAATTTCATTATAAAAAAAAACAGAATAAAAAATCGAATATTCCAAACAATAAATTACCCTTTTTCCAAATTAATTTTGAGAAATTTTAAGATTTAACACAAGGGGTGCCTAACGGGAATTTCCAAAATATCCCCCCGTAAATATCTATTTAAAGACCCCCGCCGGCAACGCGGGGCCATTGCCGGGCCCCCCCCACCCCACTGGGGCTCTGGTGCCTTTTTTTCCAGCAGGGTGTAGTCGTTTCTAATGAACCTCTCCGCGTCTTCTTCATGGCCATCCTTGATTCATGACTTCATATATGAGTTGATTCCGGTCTTTGAAGGATTTAACCTGCCTCCGGGTCAAAGGCTGCTCTGATCATGTCTAGGGCACGGTTGGCTCATCAGTACATGCGTACAAAGAGTGTGTGTGATAATAAAAATTAAGCTTATTTGTCCACATGAAGCAATTGCTATGAGGAGTTGAGAAAAGCCCGTCAATAATGTTTTTTTTTACGAACACTCCCACAGAAGAGATCACCAAGATCACCTAGACTAGAGCAAGAAAAGGGTAAGTGGTGAAAGAGAGGGGTGGGGGGACTAATATTAAGCAGTCAATAATGTTAACCACAATCCAAACAAATTTATCTATTTCCCAATACGACAGTTTCCGTGATTGAGTCCGGAACGTATCTTCTCATTCAGCTTTTGATTTGGTATAAGGCGACAAAATTATGTTGGTTAGCACTTAGCTATATAGATTGGGTGCACACATAACACATGATATGGGAGTTTTGAGTCCAACGCCACCGGCCACCACCCAAAGTGAATAGCGATCGTGTGTGGGTGAGTTTAGGGTTAGGTGAGTGCGTGTATGTCACGTTGTACACTCTCCACAACTTCCATTCTCCTCCACCACTCTGTAGGGTTGTGCAATATTGGTACTAGGATTATTTTAATGCCATGATGATACGAACGCAGCAATCTGTTCCTGTCACCAAATCGGCCACGTTTTGAAATATGACTACGTAAATCAATTAGCTAATAATAAGACAAATTGCATAGAATTCGAGTCTCTTAGACAACTAAGATATTTTATAAATGCTCAACTAGCCCGGTTTTAGATAGTTTCATTCAAAATTTGACGCTGATCACTAGAGGCTGCGGTTAGTGATGAAGTCATAAGAATTTTATAATTTTAGGGTAAGAATTACATAACTATGTATCATAAGTGACAGGAGTTCGAAATATGTCTGAATTATGACAAATATTAGGGACAGCAGGGACACCAAACATTTCTTTCATTCTAAATTGGGAAAATTCCACTTTGCTCTCTCTACTTTTCCAACTTAATAAATAGCCCCTAACTATATATCGCTCTTTTTACTCCTTTCACTTTGACCACTTTGCATTTTGGGTCCTTCCATTTCAACTAATGTCTTCCTTAAAATAGTTCACAATCTATAATATCACGCTAAGAAGTTGCTACGAAAAAAATGGGAGGACTTCATGGCTATTTATAGCCAAGTTTCATGGCCAATTAATCATAGAAAATGCATGAAGTAGATCTGAAACACACAAGAAACTGTGGGGTGTTGTTGTAAATATTGGATCATGTATGGACCATCGAACGAGGTTATGACTTTACCGGAGTCTTTAACACAATTCCGACCAACTCCTACCCCTAAAATCAGTCATAATTTTTCGTATTCATAGGCAACCATAAATAATCAATAGCCTTCAATTTCAATATGCTATATATCTCAAAATCTCCAAATTTAATGCACTTCATCCCATTCACTTTTAGGCTTGGCAAAGGATATCTAGAAATTGGGTACCCACCCGAATCCGTCCAAATTGGGTGGGGATTACCCGTTGATTGGGTTAAAGTTGACGGGTATGGGCACTACTAAAAAATTGACCTTTAGCTACTGCAAAATTACACGAACATAGAAATGCAGTAGCAAATAGTTAGTATTTGCTACGGCAATCATATTTCATATAGTAATTTGCAGTAGCAAATACTATTTGCCACACCACTATTTGCGACTGGGTGTGGCAAATAGTATTTGCTACTGCAAATTACTACATGAAATAGTGATTGCCGTAGCAAATACTAACTATTTGCTACTGCATTTTCATGCCGTTGTAATTTTGCAGTAGCTAAGGTCAATTTTTTTGTAGTGGGCAAACCCGATACCCAGTTAGAGCGTGGTAACGGTTGGGGACGGGTTTCAAGGTATCCACCCCATACTCAACCCAATGGGTACCCAATATGAAACAACATTGTATTAGCCATAATATATCATCTATGTTTAACGGACCAGACCAGTTTCTCTTTTCAGTTCTTCATTTCAACTCATCGATCGAGTAGTCTGTCGTTCCCTCTCGAAACCATAATGCTCTAAATATCGTAGCTCCATCTCGAAAAATCTCTTTGCAATCCAGATGCAGAGAGATTTGGGGTTCACCCAATGGGTATCGGGTAAACTCGATACCCATGTCGGGGATGATTTGAATTTTCAACCCGTTTAGTCTCGGCGGGCGGGTATGGGTAATACCCATTTAACAAACGGGTGGGTAGTGGATATGTGATATCCGGACCCATGGGTACCCATTGTCAAGCTATTCACGTTAAAACCCCTTGTTTGTTCTCTTTCTCTTTTAGACGTTCATAGGATAATTAAACGAGAAAAATCGTAGTTTTGGGATAAAAATTAGGTAACAATATATCATCCATAACTCGACGAAACATTATACAACATTGTAAAAAAAAGGGTTAATACACTTTCTTACCCCTCTACTATGGAAAGTTAACAAACAATACCCATTTACTATTTTCTAACCGATTTTAACACCTCTACTTTGAAAAATTTAACAAATATGCCCCTCTTTTAATTTTTCATCTATTTTTCATCTGCTGTGTTGATTGTATGTGCCACGTCATATTATTTGAACACCTTATCGCTGTTTGGAATGTTCCCAATCGAAAATTATTTAAATTAGAAAGAAAAATATAAATGAATACCACAAACACCTCCGTACATAAAGTGATTATAATGTGCTTTTCCTTTATCTTTTCTTTTTAATTTAAATATTTTCACTTGTGGACATCCCAATTAGCGATGTTGTGCCAAATAATATGATTTAGCATGTATAATCAACTCATTAGATGAAAAATAGATGAAAAGATAAATGGAGAGGCATATTTGTTAATATTTCAAAGTAGAGGGTGTTAAATCGGTTAGAAAATAGTAAAAGGGTAGTTTGTTAACTTTACATAATAGAAGGGCAAAAAGGTGTATTAAACAAAAAAAAAAAAAAAGATAATAATGACATGTAGGTGACACTACGCAAGCCCCTAATGTGTTGCTAGCCACCATGCACACACATGCAAGGTGCATGGTGTCATCGCTGTCTATTTTTTGGACAATGTTGGACAATGTATTTAAAGAGATTACGAAAAAAAACTCACACCAACCTTGGCCACATAATATTTTTATTTATAGTGAAAAAGAAGTTACAAGATTACAATTAAAAGAAATAGATACAAGATAACTCGGTTACTACAATAATCTATACAAGGCGTGAAATTAGGCAAAGAAGGAACAAAAATATTTACAATTATATCTTGCTCTTTCAGTACCATCGACGATACATTGTTACGTAATTTCGTTTCCTATATAACTATATTACATCTGGCCAATAAATTTCCTGTTTATGGATGACATTGACTAAAAATTCCCAAAATCGATAACCGGGTCCCAGTCATGAATTTGTTTTGTTGGCCAGTACAAAATGGAGTTTGATTAAACAACATCAATGTTAACCAACCGAAACCATTTCGCAGCTGCCAAAGAATTTGGTAAAATTGGTAAGTTAGAAGATCACGAGGGAATGAGCCGTTAGGTGTGATATCTACCACCATTCTATTATCATCCTCTCTCCCTCTCCCCTATTTAGTCATTCCATTTTCCATTTTCCCATACCAAATAACAATATTCACAACACAACAAAAGCGTGGGTTGGTAAACAAACTGAAAAAAAGCGCCCAAATCACGCAAAACGACAAAAAAAAACAAAAACGCCATGGTTTCTACAAGGCTGAACATGGATCCTCCGACGAGGAAAACGCTCTCCGAAGAAGAGAAGACGGTGGACTCAAGTTTCATCCGCGACGAAGATGAGCGTCCTAAAGTCGCCTACAACAATTTCAGCAACGACATCCCCTTATCTCTCCCTCGCCGGAATCGACGACGTCGACCGGAGATCCGACGTTTGCAAAAAAATTGTAAGGCTTGCGAGGACTGGGGTATCTTTCAGGTCATCGATCACGGATTGATGCCGATCTCGTTTCGAAAATGACTCGTCTCGCTCGTGAGTTTTTTGCCTTGCCGCCTGAGGAGAAGCTCCGATTCGATATGTCCGGCGGCAAGAAAGGCGGCTTCATCTTTTTCCAGCCACTTGCAGGTATACCGCGCTCTATCAAATTTTTCTGTTTCCGTTTCGTTTGGCGGATTTCTGGATTTTTATTTTGAATTTGAATTTGAATTTTACTCAGGGAGAAGCGGTGAAGGATTGGCGAGAGATAGTGACCTACTTCTCGTATCCAATCCGCGACAGGGACTACTCACGGTGGCCGGACAAGCCGGAGGCATGGAGGGCGGTGACGGAGAGTACAGCGAGAAGCTTATGGGACTTGGATGTAAGCTTCTAGAAGTTTTGTCGGAAGCATGGGGCTTGAGAAAGATGCGTTGACTAAAGCTTGTGTTGACATGGACCAAAAAGTTGTTGTCAATTTCTACCCAAAATGCCCTCAGCCTGACCTAACCCTCGGCCTCAAGCGTCATACCGACCCGGAACCATCACGCTCTTGCTCCAGGACCAGGTCGGCGGCCTCCAAGCTACCCGAGATAACGGAAAGACTTGGATCACCGTTAAGCCCATTGACGGCGCTTTCGTCGTTAACCTAGGAGACCATGGCCACGTAAGCAATTATATTCTAATTTACCCCGTTAAGCCCATGCAATAATGCAACAAGATTTTTAATCTTAATAGCGTTATGACATATTTGATTTTGACAATTTAGAACTTTTCTTGCAAAATTTTATATCTGTCTTATTATTTATTTTATTTTGACAGATTTGATTTTGACACATAAGATTTGATATGTTTTAGTTATTGATGTGTTTTGGTAAACTGGTGTACGTAGTTTCTTAGCAATGGGAGGTTCAAGAACGCGGACCATCAGGCGGTGGTGAACTCGAACTTGAGCAGGTTATCGATAGCGACGTTCCAGAACCCATCAGCGAATGCGACGGTATACCCACTCAAGATAAGGGAAGGGGAGAAGTCGGTGATGCAGGAGGCGATCACGTTCACGGAGATGTACAGGAGGAAGATGAGCAAGGACCTCGAGCTGTCTAGGCTTAAGAAGCTGACCAAGGAGATAATATCGGCTGATAAGGAAGCCGAGACTGCTAAACTTGACATCAAAGCCAAACTTGAAGCAAAGCCTTTGGAACAGATTCTTGCCTAATTTATAACAAAAAACTAGTTCATTTAAGCTAGTTTTTATGCATGTGTGTGGTTTGGTAATTGGCATGTCTTATACGTATGCTGCGAGTGATGTGCTTTCGTCGTGTAATGTTTCTTTCTGTGTGGGTTATAAAACATTACCAAATAAAACGGGTTTAAAGCATTACTAAATAAACGGGTTTAATGCATTTCTGGTCACTCAATTTTACGTTTTAACAAATTCAAGAGGAGTTGGTAATTTCGTCAACTTTCGTATAAGTTTTTATCTAAAATTCGACGTGACTAATTGACTTTAGAAGAAAAAAAACCGCAAAAATTTATTAATTGTCGTATCCACCACTTCACTTACCCAACAAATGTTGTAACCACATATCCAAGCCATTTCACTCGATAAAATAACAAAATGAATTTTTTAGAAATTAAAGCTTAGAAATATTTAGATATATGATTTGATGGTATCTCAAATTTTAAAAGGTTAATCGGATTAGAGTGAAACTTTATATTGTACAACCTTAAAGTTTGGTGACCTCGTCACTACAACAAAACCTGGCTACGGAGGCACACACTATTTGCCTCTAAAAAGTATTTTTTTTTTCCTCTATAGAGTTTTAGAGGCAGATAGTTAAGTGCCACTAACGCTGCTGCGGCTAAAAGTCTTTAGAGACAAATACGGGTGGCACATATTATCTACCACTAAATGGAAGAATTAGTGGCAGATATAATTGTTGGCAATTGCATCTTTAAACAACACTTATCTGTCATCTTAGCCACCTTTTAGAGACACTTATTTTTGTTGCTGGTATATTTTTTTTAGAGGCATATATATATGCTTTTTAAAAAGAATTTACTCCTACCAGAGCATTTCCCTTTATTGGACTCTTTCACTATTTACATATATTACTCTCTATTATTTTGCTATCTATGAGATTTGAACCCGGGTGGTTCAAGGAAATACGCTAAGTTCTTAGTTTCTTACCACTTGGCTCATGAGTACTTACTGATACTTCTTACGCAGTTTTTAAATATAAATTATAAAACTCAATGATATGGAGAAACTATGCCAAGAAAAAGAAATCAAAATTGAAAAAAATGAAATTTTTTTCTTACTCATTATTAGAAATGAAAATCGTTAGCATTTATTATATATATTATATATTATCTAACATTTATCGATACAAAATAATACAAAGTTTACAAGTTATCTACCTTTACAAATTTTAATCATTCATCATATAGAGATAGATCAATTATTTGTCTCTAAGCTAATCATACAACCTATAGAGGCAATTATAAATTATTTGCCTCTAAAATTTTTAATCATACAAAATTATAGAGGCAATTATAAATTATCTGTCTCAAAAAGAGTTTTTTTTTGTGTAAGACAAAAAACTTATAGAGGCAGTTACAAATTATCTGCCTCTAAAAGAGTTTCATATAACTTATAGAGGCAGTTATAAATTATCTCCCTCTAAAAGATGTAATCGTATTGACTTATAGAGGCAATTATAAATTATCTGCCTCTAAAACTATAAAAATTATTTATTAATATTAAAATAAATAAATAAATAAAATACAATTAGAGGCAGATATATTCATCTATAGAGGCACATATAGTATTTGTTCTTTAAAAGATATATTTAGAGACAAATATTCTATGTGCCTCCATGAATCTGCCTCCGTAGCTATGTTATGTTGTAGTGCGTTGTGAATAAAAGATATAATGAGGAGAGATGGTTGGTCAGCCACCGCATGCATGCAATTCCTCAAACTTGAGATTTGTAGCCTTCTGATCGGCCGGCCTGTCGTGGCCACTTGCTGACTTGGCGGATGGTTGATTTGAGATTTTGTTATGTCATATGTTTCTTTGGTTAAAACTTAAAAGCTGGTACTACTATTCTACTGCATATGTTTTTCTCTTGTATTATTGGTTGACTGCGCAATAGGGAACTCATATTTTTTTTTTCAACTTAGATAGCTCCGCGAGGAGAATCAAGGTAGTAAGCAGTAAATTAACTACAATCTAACCCAGAGTGTGAGGATTACCGGCAACACCCCTGGGAGATATCTAAGAGCCATACGTGCCACAGAATGGGTGGCCCTGTTTGCTGAACGGCGGACCGTAAGCAGTTGGAAGCTTGAACTAGACCTCAGTAGACGTAGAATTTCCTGGTCAATAATCCCCCCAGTGGATCGTAATCCTTCATGATCGCGAACTGCTTTGGCAACCAATTCTGCGTCTCCTTCAAAATCAACCTGAAAAAGACCAGAGAAAACACACCAAGCCACCGCATCTCGACATGCTAAAAGTTCGAGAATGAAAGGATCCAATATACGTGGATATGGAGTCCCTAGAGCATAGAGGATCGTGCCATCAGGGGACCGCAGAACCCACCCCGTGGCTCCGCCATGGGGTGAGCAAACTGCCCCATCCATATTTATCTTAAGCCGGTTCTGTCGAGGGGAAGTCCAAATAGGATGCCGGGGGGGTAAGGGTCCGAGCGAAAGGGGAGGTTGAGAAGGCGATGGAGCACGAAAAAGGGGAGGTTCAGATAAGTGCGAGGAAAACTGATCAAACATAGCCTCAATGCGGAATTGGGAATGATTAAAGACTACATGATTTCTGCACTTCCAAACTCTCCACCAAGCTAGAACCCAAACTGGGGCTAAGTTAAGATGATGTTGGAGGATGAATTTCCAGTAAATTGCAAAGTGCGTATTTAAATATATTGGAGATGTCAGTCGGGCCATCCTATAAAAGGCTAAGGAAACCGGGCATTCGAACAACATGTGTTCAATTGTCTCTTCTGCTGAGTGCAAACGGGGCAAGTTAGAGCTAGTTCCATACCTCTTGAGGCCAAACATTCCAAAGTTGGTAAAATCCTATGAAGCAAACGCCAGATGAAAAATTGAAGCTTTGGTTGGACCGGTATTTCCCATGAGGACAACCATAAGACACTATCTTGAATATCAACACAGTGCTTGCGTGGCTTTTTAGGTTTTTTGAGCCGATAGGCCAGATGATATCCGGAAGAAGTGGAATAGACTCCTGTCCCTGAGTAGTGCCAAACTATAGAGTCTGGATAGGGTGTTAAAGTTAGAGGCAACTGGAGAATATCGCTTATTAATGAATCAGAGAAATGAGCTTGAGGAAGATTCCATCGCCCGAGAGAGATGTAGCCAGCGACAGAGGGAGGACCAGTATAAGGGCCCTCACTACGTTGAATGGCGGGTTTTGGGCTAGCTCCAGGGATCCAGTTATCATGTAAGGGATGTAGTAGGTAACCAGAGCCAATTTGCCAACGCGGACCCTGTTTTAGTAAATGAAGACTGATGACGTTAGATTTACCGCGTTTATCTCGCCACATTTGAACGACATTCCCCTTATTTGACTTCGAATTGTGATGAACTTTAATGACTTTTATGAAAAATATGTTTTATCTCCCGTTAGCCCTCTTTTGGGCAATTTGATGTTGTTTCGAGTTGTTTTTGTTGAGATTTCAGGTTACCACGTTGTGGATAACTTTTCTACGAGCTCGGCACTTCAAACGGGGATCAATTTGGAGTTCAAACGGAGCGGGAATCATCAAAAGAGCTGAAGGTCATTTCCAGGGGCAAAAGTGCGCCTAAATCCATGAAAAGTGCGCCGGCGCACTTTTCTGGTGCTGCCAGGCGCACTTTATTTTTGGCGTCCTGTAAATTTTCCATCGGCCACAAAAAGTGCGCCATTTTCATGGAAAAGTGCGCCGGCGCACTTTTTAAGTGCCGCCGGGCGCACTTTTTCCCAGGACGGATTTCGGAGAGTAAAACAGGGTTTTCAAGGGAGAGACAGACAGACTTCATTATTCATTCTGATTTCGACGAACCAGACACTCTCGGAGGAGGATTTTGAAGCTTTGAAGTGACGATTAAGCGAGGAAAAGCGAGGATTAACTCAGGAGTTCTGAAGATTCATCAGGATTAGGTTTTCTCGGAGTAAGATGTCTTCTTCTCTGGTTTTCTTCTCCATTGTTTCTGTGATTTCTTCTGTAGTGATGTCGAGCTAAACTCTTTAGTTTGTTCAGATTAGATGAAACTCTAGTGAGATTTTTGTATGGATGATGTCGGGTTTCTAACCCGTTAATGTTAATTGAGGTTTATTCAGGCATGTGATGAGTTTTCTCTTAAACCCTAATTTGAAGCTCTAAGAATCCGTTGATTGACCATATCGTAGGGTTTTGCTTCATCTTTGATTTGCGGTTCTGACCATGGACGTAGATCATTCTAGAGTTTAGGAGGTCGTTAGGGTTGCCGGTGTCTTGACCATAGGGCCGGTGAAACTAATCTCTTTACATATCTTTGTGGCATTTCACTGTTCTTCGTGCGTTCTTGAGGATTTGCGAGTTATCTTGACCATAGGAACTTGTAGGTTTGATAGGATAGTTTCTCTGCGTCCTGACCATGGAGTAGAGATTACCCAAGGAAGTGTCGAGTCATCAAGTCTGATAAACTGAAATTGCATTGCATCATCCGTCTTAATCGAGCTAGAGCGGATTCGAGTCTGGACAAACGCCTTAGTCTATATTCAAATCTCCAATCTGCTTCACTTGTTTGCTTGTTCAATTTGCATTCTTAGTTTACTTAGTTCATTTTTTAAACCATTTCAAACCCAACACGAAAACCGAATTGCTTATTCCACAACTGTTGAGTAATAGAAAAAGAAAGACCCTAGGGAAAAACGATCTCTTTGGAGAAATCCATTGAGTTAAAACTAGTGTGCATTAATTTGCGCACCAAGTTTTTGGCGCCGTTGCCGGGGACTTTTCTTTTTCTAGGAAAGGCATTGTGCGTTTAAGCTTTTCATTCACTCTTTTATCATCTCTTTTCTCCCCATCTTTTTCATGATTTACTTGGGTAGTGCTCTTGTGTTTTGAGATGCAGGACTACAGGTTCGATAACAACCAAGGATGGTACAATAATGGAATGCCACTTAATGATTACAACCAAGAGTGGAGTACATCATGGCAACCATGTATGCCAAACTGGAATGAGGAACCACCACCCTTGCCTTCTTGGCCAGAGCCACAAGCTACACACTACTACCGAGATTACGAAGAGGAATATCTACATTCGCACCAGTACCCACAACAGGAGTCTTATACAGATTTTATGCTGAATAAGATCCTCTCGACTCTACGAGCTCCTAATGTTGTGAACGTCGAGATTGAGCAACAGTATCAACTGATGGAAGAAGATTCTCGAGAGCTGGTCGAAGAAGAAAATGATAACCTAGCCCATGACTGTTGTGAGCTAGAGGTACCTGATGAAGAATCTTTGACAATGGTGGTAGATGAAGATGTGGAGCTTATCCATCTCTTGATTGAAGCTGAAGATGAGCATCTGGATATTGAGGAGTTATCCTCATTTGTGCTTCCGTCGAGCCAGCCTGTAGTTCCAGATAGAGATGAGCACATGGATATCGAGGAGTCACCTACATTGGTAATTCAGACAACTGAAACTGAGGAGGGCAATGATTCTGAGGTGTATGAGCTCAACTTCCAGAGCAACTTGGATGACATTGGTGTGGAGCAGACTGCAATCATCGATTATAACACACCATACTATCTCTTTCCTCCTCCAGTAGGAAAGTTTGAGAAGAAAAGGTCATCCGAGCAGAACAAGGATCTACTTGAGCACCATCGACTGCATCTTGCTCCTTCTGACGTGCTATTTGGAACTAAACCGCCAGCCTTGAAGAAGCTGTTTGACTTCAAGGAACTTTTGAGTTGGGGTGCATAACCAGGTATCGTCTAGCTCAAGGACGTTAAAGGAGAGCGCTTCATGGGAGGCAACCCATGTCTGGAGTCTGTTTTGAGTTTTTGAATTAGTTGTTTAATTTTGAGTTTGTGTCGAACTGTTGTAGTTCTTGAGTCAGTGGTCTATTCTGTACTTTGAATACTCTAATCGTGTTGTGAGGTTCTCTCCAGTTTCAGGCTATCCTCAGCTCCCGCCATGACTGTCCGTCGGTACTTCACTCTTGCCTCCACTGGCATCCTCATGATCTACTTCTCGGTACCCCTTTACACTTTTCTTCACTGTTGTGCAGTCCATTGAGGACAATATCCAAATTTAAGTGTGGGGTGGGGTGTTTGTTTGCATGTTTTGCCAAGTAATGGGCGGTGATTGTGCCTTGTTTTGTCACTCTTTCACAACTTCCCATTCTCGGTAGCAAGTAATTTTCCACATTGCTTAATAACTTCTTGGATTGCCTACTGTCTTCCATATGGTGAGATTGATGTGGTGCTTTGGCTTTAACCAAATGTGTGTGTGAGAACCTGAATTATGACCATCTCCCATTCTACTTGCTCTTAGTAGTCTAGGAGCTTGCCCTTATCGTGTTAGTGAACAGTTGACTTGTTAATGTGTAAGACTTGGTCTGTCTGATGCTCGAATTCTCTAGTTCAATGCCTGGATCGAGTCTAGATAAGGGATCTTTTAATTTCGTGCTTTAAGTTGTTTTTGATTTTCCCAATCAAAGAAAATCTAAAAAATGAATGGTTTGGTATTGAAGTTGTGGGTCGATTCACGAGCTGGCATACGTGCCTGCCCATTGCTGTAGTCCCAAAGGGAAGTCTCAATGTGGCATTCTTCTTCTAACCTACTCCGATCGTGGCTGGGGTCTAGGATAACGCGGAATTCCAAAGGTTTCCGGCTGCTCCGTACCCGGTAGTATCCACACTGTACCGCCCATTCGAAAAAAAAAAGGAAAAAAAAGAAAGAAAAAAAAGATGAAGAGAAAAATGAAATGCTCTTTAATTTTGTTCTAGTCGTGTTTCCTTATCTAGCAAGTGTCCGGTTGCGTTCTAGAGTAAGTGTTGCGGAAGTAAGCGTTGTCTTGCCTTTACCAAGTCAGGTTGTTCACTAGCTCGTTAAAGTCTTGTTCCTCTTTCGCTCTGGCAAAAGTTTGGTTCTTAATTGTGTGGTTAGTTGGGTAATCATCTTGTTTGGTAGAAGCACCGTATACATCTTTCTAGGAACCAAGAGGTTTTCGGTTTGCTCATTCAAGTTGGTGCATTGTTGTGGTAAAGTTCTTGTTTGAGGACAAACAAACGTTTAAGTGTGGGTGATTTGATGACGTTAGATTTACCGCGTTTATCTCGCCACATTTGAACGACATTCCCTTATTTGACTTCGAATTGTGATGAACTTTAATGACTTTTATGAAAAATATGTTTTATCTCCCGTTGGCCCTCTTTTGGGCAATTTGATGTTGTTTTGAGTTGTTTTTGTTGAGATTTCAGGTTACCACGTTGTGGATAACTTTTCTACGAGCTCGGCACTTCAAACGGGGATCAATTTGGAGTTCATACGGAGCGGGAATCATCAAAAGAGCTGAAGGTCATTTCCAGGGGCAAAAGTGCGCCTAAATCCATGAAAAGTGCGCCGCGCACTTTTCTGGTGCTGCCAGGCGCACTTTATTTTTGGCGTCCTGTAAATTTTCCATCGGCCACAAAAAGTGCGCCATTTTCATGGAAAAGTGCGCCGGCGCACTTTTAAGTGCCGCCGGGCGCACTTTTTCCCAGGACGGATTTCGGAGAGTAAAACAGGGTTTTCAAGGGAGAGACAGACAGACTTCATTATTCATTCTGATTTCGACGAACCAGACACTCTCGGAGGAGGATTTTGAAGCTTTGAAGTGACGATTAAGCGAGGAAAAGCGAGGATTAACTCAGGAGTTCTGAAGATTCATCAGGATTAGGTTTTCTCGGAGTAAGATGTCTTCTTCTCCGGTTTTCTTCTCCATTGTTTCTGTGATTTCTTCTGTAGTGATGTCGAGCTAAACTCTTTAGTTTGTTCAGATTAGATGAAACTCTAGTGAGATTTTTGTATGGATGATGTCGGTTTCTAACCCGTTAATGTTAATTGAGGTTTATTCAGGCATGTGATGAGTTTTCTCTTAAACCCTAATTTGAAGCTCTAAGAATCCGTTGATTGACCATATCGTAGGGTTTTGCTTCATCTTTGATTTGCGGTTCTGACCATGGACGTAGATCATTCTAGAGTTTAGGAGGTCGTTAGGGTTGCCGGTGTCTTGACCATAGGGCCGGTGAAACTAATCTCTTTACATATCTTTGTGGCATTTCACTGTTCTTCGTGCGTTCTTGAGGATTTGCGAGTTATCTTGACCATAGGAACTTGTAGGTTTGATAGGATAGTTTCTCTGCGTCCTGACCATGGAGTAGAGATTACCCAAGGAAGTGTCGAGTCATCAAGTCTGATAAACTGAAATTGCATTGCATCATCCGTCTTAATCGAGCTAGAGCGGATTCGAGTCTGGACAAACGCCTTAGTCTATATTCAAATCTCCAATCTGCTTCACTTGTTTGCTTGTTCAATTTGCATTCTTAGTTTACTTAGTTCATTTTTTAAACCATTTCAAACCCAACACGAAAACCCGAATTGCTTATTCCACAACTGTTGAGTAATAGAAAAAGAAAGACCCTAGGGAAAAACGATCTCTTTGGAGAAATCCATTGAGTTAAAACTAGTGTGCATTAATTTGCGCACCAAAGACTATGAAGGAGTCCTTGAAACCCAGGGGAAGCCCGAAATCCTTCACGTGCTTGTAAGATGGTCTGGCCCACAAAATATTTGGCTCGTAGAACTCGTGAAAGTAGCAGCTCAGGTTGTTGAAGTATTCTCCAACATTGCTTGGCTAATAAAGCTTGATTAAAGAGTATAAAGTCTTTAAAATCTAGACGGGACCAGGAGATCCAATGCTGTTTCTTACTCGTGCCAACTTGTCCCCACCATAATTTGGCCATAAGTCCATTTAAACGGACACATGTTTGATCAGGTAATCGATAGCAAGACATGGCATAAACTGGAAGACCTACAATTACGGACTTCAGTAATGTGTGAATACCTGCTGGTGATAGACACTGTCGTTTCCAACTGCTCAGGCGTAAGGATACATGGTCTTCCAAAAATTGGAAAGTCTCCTGTTTAGATCTCAGGACGATACAGGGTAGGCCAAGATAGCGTTGTTTTGGGTCAAAAGGAGTGACACCCAGCATTGTCAAATACTCAGTTTGTTTAACAGTAGGAGTATTTAGGCTAAAAAGGGTCGCTGGCTTGGTAAGATTAACCCTCTGTCCACTCATATCCTCAAAGGTTTGTAATAATCTTTTCAAAGTTTGGATTGAGGAGCGGGTTACTTTTATAAATAGGATTGTGTCATCAGCAAACATTAGGTGTGAAATCTTCGAACATCGACTATTCAATCCAATACCACTTAGAGAGTTTGAGCGAATTGCCTCTTGAATGAGGAGGGATAGCCCTTCGGAGCATAACGCAAAGAGCAATGGCGAGAGGGGGTCTCCTTGGCGAACCCCTCTAGTAGGCGAGAAGAACCCATAGGGGGTGCCGTTAACAAGAACCTTCATAGTGGCCGAAGAAGGGACTCATATGTTAATATATGCTCGAACTTTATGGGCTGAAGTGTGCTTTAGGAGGAAAGACCAATCCAACAAGACTGTTTTCGATATATTTTTGACGAACTTATAAAATTATATTTTTAAGCTATTTTAAATCTGGAAAATAATAATAACTACCTTAAACACTGCAATAACTACTTTAAATACTACAATAACTACAAAAACGTTCACAATTGATACTATTAAACAAGTATTTGAAAGATGAGTTTTCTCATGAAAACAAAAAAAAATTGGACTTGTTACGACTTCATGAGAAGAAAAACGAGGTGAAAAAAATTATTATTTTTAAGTCATCGTAATACAACCAATATTTGTCTTGTTATATTCGTAATTGAAATACAAATCTTTATATATAAAGAACATAAAAATTGGACTTAAATTGATGAATAATTTTAAACATATTTTTTAAAATAAATCCTATTAACAATAAATCCTTAACTTTTTAACCAAAATGGTTAATGATTTATTTTTAAATTTTTTTTTAACTTTTTGAATCTCAATTAATAAATCCTATTAAAAATATACCATCATTTTTATTAATAACTACAATCTCTCATGTTACTAATTTTTAGTGTTCAACTTATAACAATAAAGCTATAAAAAAGAAGGAAAGTATTAACATAAAAATTAAAGTGAATTTGTTTGGAAACTCACTATTTAAGATCTAAATTAGGACTCTTCATATGATTCATCCCAAAGTGTGGGAATTTATAAATCTTTTTTTGATGAATGCTATATGTATATATTATAACCAAAAGAAAGACAAAAAATGGAAAAAGAAGGGAACAAACAGCCCCCCAATTCCCTTGTACAAATGGCCACCCTCCAACCAACCTTGTTTAATAGCCACTCAAAAAGAGCCCCAACCCAGAATCTGCAGAAATGCAGCAAAACTGCACCCAAAACACCCCCAACA